>VZRX01004471.1:0-70170 GCA_013398075.1 Notiomystis cincta | reverse complement strand
AAAAAACAAAAAAAAAAAAAAAAAAAAAAAAAAGGAAAATCTCCCTAGAAGGCAAACTCAGTAATTCCTACAGTCAAGTCTCAATATGACAATACTGCAATTCCAGCTGGACAACCAGCTCACCTACTGCGGCCCCTGCACCAGTACCTGCTCCACACCCTGCACACCATCACCCCTGCAGATGGGGTCAAGCTCTGCTATCACTGTTCCTTTGCACTGCATTCCTGAGCTGTGCTTCTACCTGGTGTTTAGGCTGGTATCATGCTATACTTACATTTGTAATGATTCAGAGCTATTTTAAGAACACAACTTTAATTCAGGCGCCAAGCAAAATAGGTTTGTATCTTATTTCATATTAGAGGACAAACTGCTTGCTATTCCAGGGTGTCTCATGGCCATTAATGACCTATGCCTCAAAGGACACTGCAGGTGCCAATAGCCATACCTTGATCCCTTCAAATGGCTCTGTCCCCAGAAGCAATGTTAACAATCTCATTGCCTTGATACTAATTTTCCCTGAATGAATATGGAGCATGATAGGACTCTAAGCAGCAGTAGACCTCACAGAATTTATTACAGACTTTTTTCTAACAGTCTTCCTTTGAACTGCTAAGGTATTACCACTTTCATTTTTCCTGTTGCTCCCCGTAGCCCCTACCCTGCAGTAGGTTTACAATACAGGTTTAATTTTGTCTCACTTATTTACCTGACCTAATTAAATTTTCAGATTAAAAAAAAAGTTAATGTCAAAACCTGAAGAGAAACAGCATTGTCCCTTTAGAGATCACAAGCTCTGAGAGAAGGCAGCTTTTATCTGGACAGTGACAAGACCCATCACTACAAGAGAGGAATGAGACAGACAATAAATGAGCAGACAGGGAGGTGAGTAGAGACCCTGCAATCCTGTTGCCTGGTGGCACACATCAACACAAGTTTCTTATAGAAACAATTTAAAAAGTGAAATTTTTGTCTCCATCAAATGCTTCATAGGAACTATAATTAAGCCAGGATTTTGTCTATCAGGACCAAACTGGCCTTAGATCTGTAACCAAAGAGAAATGCATGCACCTATTTATGTGCAGGAGAGAACAGCCATATCTGAACCTGCTGTAGTCTTAAGAACAGGGAATTACAAACCCAAGCTGTAATAACTGAGGTTTTGAGAGACCAGCACAGCTGAGGCCCTGCAGATGCTGGAGGTGGGGCCACTCACTAAGCTTATACAAGTATCGTGCCACTGGAGATTATGCCAATATATTTTCAAGAAATATCCTAAATGGAAAAGGCAACTTGAGAAAGCACTTGAGCCAAGCTGCCCAAGGCTGGCTGCTTCTGGGCAACAGGAAAATTTCTGCCTCTGAAACAGCTTGAATAGGAAGTTTAGATCTTAAATTTACTCTGATCTGTCTCCTGAATGGCACCAAGTCTTAGCAACTTTATTAATAGCAGCAAGCTGGAAGAAACATTCAGCTGACAATTTTAGCAATGGCTGCAGCTTGTTTTTAAAAGACAGGTTTTTTCTGTTGTTGGTTTGGTTTTGTTGTTGTTGGGTTTTTTTGTCATGGTGTTTGCTTTTTAATTTAAAGTACATGAAGAAAAGGAGACAGAGATCAGAAGAGGCAAGGTTCCAGGGAGCAATCATTACCAAATAGAACAGGAAAAGAAACATGAAACCAAGAAACAGAGAAAGATGTGCCAAAGTTCAAAGGGATGAAATGATACATGGTTCTGCCAGCTGCAGTGGAGATAAGGGGAGCTGAGGAGAAAGACACTTCATTAGCAGAAAACACTCATTAGGCATACCAAGTGGAAAAGTTTCCATGTTATGGATAGTTCAGAACAGATTGGAAATTGTGAAAACAGATACCCTGATTGTTCAGGGGTCTCCCAAAGATTAATGGGTCCTCTGTCCTTCTGTCTGAGGCCTGCTTGCCGAAATGTCTTGTGACAAAAGGTCACGTACTCCACGCGCTCCCTTTAGGAAATTGCACTAATGAGTGTAGAATCTGCTTTCATATGTAAATGTTCAGTGGTTTACTGCTTATGCTGAATTGGTTTTGCTTGCCACTGTAACATATATAAAAATTGAACTTCTGAAAAATTAAAACAATCAAATAATTACTGCAAATTATCACATCTACTACCAACGTGAATACCCTTCAATATCTAGAACAGCAGAGAAAGTAGTCTGTTATACATTCTGCCTTTCAAAGGCTTGAATTTGACTTCTATTTGCTTAACTTCACTCACCTACAGAACTCAAACACACTTCTGTGTGCCCCCAGTGCCTCCCCTCCAGTTACAAAGGATGTTCACCAGTAGGTGTGTCCCCTATTTGTACCCAATCCAGTGATTTTCCTTCTCATTTCCAGTCAAATCTTCTACTGAGTCAGCTACATCAGAGAAACTCAGTGACAATTGACTCTTGTTCTTCAAGCAGAATTTATTATTTAATAAAGCCATTGATTCGAGTTAGATTTGCAACAAATAAGGCAAATGGAAAACAAGTACAAATATTTTTGCTTAAGATTTCAGTGAGATTTTATATGTGCATTGAAAGGGATTGTCTATAGATATTTCCCAATCTGTGCCTGCACAAACTCCTGCAATTAGAAGTGGTCCCCAGAGACTGTCTCAAGCTTCTTCTCCCTGCACAGCTGCTCATTCTGTGAGAACTGTGTTTTAGTGGTAGTAAAATATATATGCAGATACAGTAACACATGCCAGATTTGTCAGGGATAAAGCATTTTAGTGGAAAAAGACAGGAAGAACAAGGAATGTAGGAGTGAGAACTCGGTGTTTTCCTTGATATGGAAATGCAACAAGGTTCTTGCACCAATCCTTGTAACTTTGCTGCTGTGGAGATGAGCTTTATTAATCAGGTATCAAAGGACAGATATCAAAGGAAAACCTGTGAGTTTGTTACTGAAATTCTTCTATATAAAGGGTCATGGTGCTTCCAGACAGAAACAGGAGCAGGGAAGCAAACAAGCTTTTCAAAACTGCCCTCCTTCTGTGATCAGGGACTTTGCTAAAACACGCGAGCTCAACAAACCACAGCTGCTGGCCAAGGTTCTGTCACCCACGTGGGTTCAGCTGCCTGGTGGCATCACAACACAAAGCACTAAACACCTCCAGACACAGAAAGTCATTTGTATTTGCTCCCAGGCTGCTCCCTCTTGCTAAGGTGCCCAAAATCTGCATGTTATTTGGTGCATCACACATAGCAGTGCAAACACAGAGTTAACAGTCAGCAAATGAAAACATGTAAAGTCAAGGATGTACTGTCCAGGTAGCACAAAAACCTACACTGAAATCTGCACATTTCTTTAGTTAGCATCCTGATTAACTAGACAGCCCAGAATAATGGAACATATAAATATGGATTTATAGTAAAGTCACCAATCTCTGAGATGCCATGTGAAAACCATAAATCAGATTCACTAACACCTCCCTCTGTTGTATTTTTGACAAAAGCAGACCATGCCTGAATAACAGTCTGTTATGCCCAAAACAGATGTGTAAAACCCCAGGATATCAGAACCAGGCTAACAATATTAATTTCAATAACTACTGTACTATTACCACTTCATTTCTAGAGAACCTTCCAACATATTTAGGCAAATCTTGACACTGCCTTTCATTACCTTTAACTCAAAAGACAAACTGATATTGTAAGCCTTAGTCTCCAAGCCTGCTTTAAAAACAAAATCCTGTAACAGAACAAAACATCCAGCATGTACAATTCTAGGTATCTTCATAAATTGAAAATCTAAGAGTCTGATGAGAGAGTCATTCACACCAGTTTTGCTATATGCATGTGAATCACTGCCTCTAAACAAAACAAACTTTGCAATTTTGATATTTTGTTCCTAAAAAGGTACTCACAGAATTGTCACACAAGAAGTGCAGCCTCCTAACTTCTGTTTATAACCATCCTTAGAACCATTTATCAAAGTTGTGAGCAATGACCATTAAAGAGGTGCACAGGCCACATGCAAAAAAAAAAAGAAAAATTCAAAAACCCCTCCCAGTGTCTTCTCCTTGCAGAGTCTTCTACAAAATCAGTGAAGAATGCTACCCTCTGCTTCACACAGTGGTAAAAAACCAGACAGGCAGCAAAAGATTAGGCCTGAGATGCAGAGAAAAGATGGACACTATTTAAAATCTTACCTTCTGCACGTTAGGTTTGATGCACCGAACAAAGAAAGGATTTGAAGAACTGAGCGTCGCCATTAAAGAATGAAGGGATTCCTGAAACACAGGGAAGACAGCACTTCACAAGCTGGATTTTTGTACAAGCAACATAACCCTGGACAAGAGCTCCTGCAGCTCAGCACTGCAGACAGCATCTAACTGCAACACCTAGTGGTGCACACCAGAAGTTACTGCACCGTGGAAGCTCTTGCTTCCAGAAAGATGGGGTCAATAAGTGTGTGTTTGCTTCTTCCACTGGCTCTTCTGATCAAAACTGGCATTGCTGTTTTACAATGAACAAGATTCACAGACTGATAGGAAGAAAGCTGTTCATAAGGAAACACCAAAACTGCTAAACTTGAGCAAGTCAAAAGGGAGGATAAGGGCTCTATGGCAAAACCCACCAATCTAGATTTCCTCTTTTCACTTCAACCACCCCAACCCAATCATTTTCCATCTTTCCTGACGAAAACAGATTTTTTTTCCTAGCTTTAGAACTCTGAATGATCCAATACACATTAGACTATCAGTTGTCTGAACCTCAGCCTGGAGATAAAAATCACAAAATCCCTCAGTCCTTTTATGATTATTACTTTAATTACACATCCACCCCTTTCCCGCCTGAGCCATCATTCCCTATCTTATTCCAACTTGCCTCATTCTGTATCATTAAGTATGATGAGCCTTTTTAAACTGAAGCCTTGCATTTACTTTGCAGACATCCAAATGATTGTACAGGAGAGGAGCTCAGGCTCTGAAGAGCCCACAAAGTTAGCAATGGTAATGTTACATCCCTCAAAGGTGGCACTTTGTGCCAGGCAGAGAGAATACAGAGCAGGCTTCCAAGAACACAGAAAATGCACCTTTTAAAGGAGGAGCACTGTGTCCCCTGCCATATGTCTTGGAGCAAAACTGTCAATGTCAGTCTGTTTTAACAAATTCTTGCTTTAATGTGCAGACCAAGCACTTACTTGCTGATTGAACATGCAGAGATTAAGGCAGCAGGCAGAGTTATGGCTATGCACAAGAGTTGGTGCAGGGCAAAGGGAGGGAGCAAACAGTGAAGGGACTGGGAACATAAATGATAGTTCTTGGTCTGCTTGTCTTGCCAGCCTATGGACCAGGGAGTTGGGTAGCAAATGTTAAACAGAACATGCAAAAATCTTTGTGTAAAGACAAATATTTACAGCTTTGAAAAGTAAAGGCTTCATCTGTATTAAACACATGTGAACATTACATCTACGGACAATTCTCTCTTCCCAGGCTCCTACTGAGAGAGACTGGAAAAGTTGGTCAGTCTAAACAGGAATGATTTAAACAATTCTCACTTTCACCTGTGGTACAGCCAGCCAGATCCTGCACAGTGCTGCAAGCCTCTAAGTCACTGTCAGGTGATGAGCTAATCTGGAGTTTGCCCTGCTGTAGTCAACAGGCTGAAACAGATGGTATCTAAACTCTGCTATTCTGCCTGCACCCCCAGGCCTGCATTAGGCAGGTCATCAAATGAAGAGTCAACCAATTTATCATGAGAATAAAACTGTGAAGGCAAAATTCTTATCTTCAGTTGAAATAAGACGGACTAATCCCTGTAAGGCTTTAAAACATGTAAAAAAAACCCAGCCTAATTCTCTGGGGAAGGCAAGATGCAAAGATCAGCCTCTTGTAAAGCATCCCAGCTGCTTAATGGTCAGTTACTGCAGCATTAGATAAGAGGCAATAATGTTTTGATTTCATGTTTTACTACCCTTATGTTTTCCAGGCCTCCTGACAGAGAACAGAAGGAACACAACACTTTGTTCTACCTTGCCAAATGGGTGAAAAAATGTGGTCTGTTTTTGTAAGGTTAACATCTTAAAGGTCTACTTTGCACATATACAAATGACTAAGTGGAAACAGTACCTTCTGCTACCCCAGAGAACCAGCAAATAACACCATCTCATGACAAGAAATGGTTACTTCTGAGATCAGCCATGGTAGCACAAAGCAAGCTGTCCCAAAAATACATTAGTGTTTTTTAATATAAAAGACATTGTGTATGCCCCAGCATACACTCCTTGCTGTTCTGTCCAACACTTAGCAATAGTCTATTAGGATAAAATCTGCCCTGAAGGGGTTTGAGTCTGCTCTTTTTTTAAAAAAGTGAATGAACTCTGCAAATGTATATTAATTCAAATAAAATGAAAGGCAACTAATCCAGACTTGTACTCATGCAATTTAGGAGATGTTTTGTGCCAATCTTTCCCTTTTAAATAATTTGCAGATAGACTTTTGCTAGATTTCAATTTGGTGCCATTTTTGATGAGAGGCTATAAAGCCTCATAAAAAGGTGCTTAACAGAAATGCCTTCCAAACTTTAAGTTAAAGCAAGGCAACACCTTAATGAGGTATTTATTCAGCACTTATTTTTCTTAGCATACAGGCACTGCTGTAAGGCTTTGTGGGATTTTGTGGTTGGATTTAGATTATAAAGACAAACCAGGACAGGAGAGACCAACTTCACAGATGATCTTTAAAATAAGAACGAATAGGCAAGGGGGGAATGCAACAGGAGTTTTGTGAGGATGGTGTGATACAAAGTTACTTGAAGCGAGCCAGGGAGGTCAATTGGTTAATTAGCAAGGGCAGTGTCATAGAAGAGGCAGCAAGGTTTTCATGCTCAAGTTTTGCCTTTCTCAGTCTGCACCTGTTCTTTACTGACCAGGGTTTGTCTACCACTGACTAGCTACAGAGCAGAGATGACCCATTAACTAACCTTGAACTGGAGACTGACAGTGGGTTTTCGGTGCTTGCTTCCACATTTAAGAGTGTCCTGATTGTTGCGACTTGAAACTTGTTCAAATAGATCATAGATGAAATCAAGACTGAAATGGAAAAGGAAAATAGTATTGCTAAAGTGTATCTTAACAGACTATGAGGTTAACCACTGAAGAATGCAAAGAAAGCACGGTCTCTTAGCAAGAAGCTCCTCCATCAAAAACACACTTATTGATTTTCTCCACAGTCTTTAATAAACAATAGGTTTTGCCTTTGCAGAATTTATGCAGGGGTGAAAAAACCAAAACAAAACAAAACAAGGAGGTTCTCTCTTCTCCATTCCAAACAGATCATTAGGGAAATGAAGTGTGAAGTCCTAGAGGCTTTACTGCATTTTAATGCACTCAGTCAACCAAAACTCCAGCTGACTGCAACTGGAATTGTACCTGAACAGACTAAAAAACAAGAATTCCAGCTTGGTTAGGGACATAGAACAAAACAGCCACCCATGCAAGCCTCATTTTCAGATCCCAGCTGTGTGTGCTGTTTTCTACCCTATCAATTGTGTACTCTCCTCTTACCATTTCTACAGAAACACACATTTTAATTCAAGGTCCACACAGATGGTGCAAAAGCAAAACCAGGCCCAGCCCAGTTTAACTCATTTATTCTTTTTACCTAGATACTTAGTTGACAAATGTTGTATCAGAAATGTCATAAATCCAGAACAAATAAGAGAGAGGGAATTGCTTATTAACAATTTCCCCTGTACAGAAGGGCTTAAGTGATTTACAAATGAGCAACTTGCACAGCAAGGCAGGACAACTGGATGGGATATAAGAGGGCAGCAACACCCAGGCTCAGCTCCCTCTTCTTCTGTCACTCTTTTGCCCTGGAGTTTAAATCAAACACCTACAAAAAGGGATGTGGTACCATCCCAGTTCACAGGGTACCACTAAAAGGCCCCTAAGACCTTACACAGCAGAATGACATGAGACATGCAGGTACCAAAGGCATCCAAGCTCAGACTTTCAGTCAGATAAGTCTTAATAGAAGTTCTCCCCTTGAAGAAATTACTATATGGCAGTTTGCACTGTGGTAGTCCCTGACAGCAAGGGTTCAACCAAATTAGGGAATGCCAGAAATACAAAACTGAAGTAAACACCCACACATGCACGCTGCCTATGAGGCACTCTGAAACAGTTAAAACCCATGACCAGCTTCCAGCATCCTTACTCATTTCAGAGCAGCAAGTGAGTTCTCTAGGCAGCCCCTGGACTGAACAGCAACAAGGCCCTCTATGATGCAGGTAAACCTGACTTTGTGAGAAGCGATTACAGCCAGATCTGCTTACAGGCAACTCCGACACGCTCCTTTCTGTGATATGATATGCTCATCTCTATTTCACTCTATGTTCATTTCAGGTCTGTCAAGGTCTGCTGCTATGCAACACCTAACACACTCAAACCCCAGCAGAATTAGGAGATAAATCCTGGCAGAATTTGTTGATACAACACCCCTTAGCATCACGTCCTGAACAAAAATCGCAGAAACTTACCTGCTTTCACGTAACAAGTTCAGGAGATCATCTCTGAAAGTATCTCTGTTCTTCTCCAAGATCCCCCTGACATCATACTGGACCTAGAAGGAAACAGAGTTGGTTCAAACAACAAGCCAAACAGTCAGGCACCTCTCACAAGAGCAGTATTGTAAGAAGTGCTGAGGGAACAGAGCGATTTAGTTAATTTTGAGCAGCCTTGGGGGAAAATTAAGCTAATGAAAATTCTGCTTGGAATAATTTCAGCAAATAAAGAAATTACCTCCCCAGCGTAGTGCTTCACTCCAAAGTTGTGAACAGCAACCCTTGGTTTTACATAAAAAGGATTGTTCTAATTGGAGGGAAAAAAAAGAGAAAAATATTTGGAGGGGGTTGACACATTATCCTCTCAACCCATACCTGAACAGACCATTGTCTTGCAGTAAACTCCCTGGAAGATTAGTGCTCCAAAAGCAAACAAGCAACTCATGATAATAGGATTTGTTAGTCTGGGCTGCTTCAAATGCAGTAATAACAGATTTCTTGTGTATAAAAAGGCATTATACTAAACCTGAACCCCATCTGACGGGACCATCTATAAAAGGCACTTTGAAAGAGAAGGCTCTATCTTAAACTGGCAGTTCTGAGGACTGGTGGATATGCTTGCATCCCAGAAATTGTGAAAAATAAAGGTAACACTAATCTGGACAGAGGAAACAGTAAACTTTCAGTAAATGACATCAAGGTGCATGCTTTATTACATCAAGGGAAACTGAAGATCTAAATAATCTCAGCTACTGCAGGTTGGCAGAGCTCTCATTAAGAGTAGAATTTGACTTATTTACCACAATGGAAACCTATAAGTGAACAGCAACAAGGATGTGTTCTTCCAGTAACCAACTCAGCCTTGACAGCAAATTTTACAGATTGCAATGGAAGTAGGATCACACCCGAAAAAGCCTCTAGAACTATGCACCCATATGTTAGAACCATGAATTTCTACAGAAGCAAAGAGATCCTACACAATTTGCACAGAAAATATCAGAAAAACATCACATACAGCATGCTGGGCATTCAACTTCTCCAATAAGGTGGAGTCAGTAGCTTGAGGAAAATGGCTCTCCTCATTGATGAGTGCCAGTAGTCCCAGTTTCTAGAACAGCAAGAAGAGGCACAAGATGAATTAGTGCATGGATGGACACAGCTGTTGTCCCCAGTTTGGAAAAACCACAAAGTCCTTGTGCAGAGAAGCACAAAACCACTCATATACAACTATAACCCCACTCTTGAAGGTGCTGTAATCCTATTTTTCTGGCAACACTCCTTTTGGAAAATAGAGCATGTGATCTGTGAGCAATATAAAGAAAAACAAGCTACTGGAAGAATCAACAGTTGTCCTGATGTAGGCAGTTTTTAGATGCATACAATGACATTGCCCCAGAATATATCCCCAGCCTCCAATGATCAGGAGTCTGAGAAGTTTGTGTAAAACAGCCTTTCAAAAAAGTTTCTTCCACATAATTATGTACCCAGCTGTTGAACCAATGCAAACTTTAGCACCCACAGTGCTCAGGGGCAGAGCAAAGCTGCACAGTTTAACTCTGCCCTGCCTGAAGCACCAACCTCCCTTTGCTTTGCATTTGCCTCTGTGGATTCCTTTGATGTTCCCCACTTCTCATGCTAGAAGAGGTGGTAAACAAAGCCAGCTACCCCACAGTTAATGAATGTGTCCAGCAAGCTCCAGGTTGACACAGCCTCTCAGAAAAACACGGCTCTCCAGGTGCACATTTTAATAAGCCACTTCCCAAGGGCCCAGGGCAGCTCCTGAAAAGCCCCACTGCCCTGACTGCAGTCACGTCCTGCCGCTGGATGCCCTGCCCAGTGCTCCTCTGAACTCCTCAGTCACACACCCCGCCACAGAGATAAGCTCACACAGCCTGCCTGTGCTGATGGCAAGAGTGAGCATGGATCAAATGGATCCTCTTAATCATCTCTAAATATTGCTTTTGTATATAATCACACATGGAGAAAAGTTACTACAAGGAAAAGAGCTCACAATATAATCCTTAACACAGCCATACATGAAAATTATCTGGTTAAAAGTTTGCTATTCAAACATGCAAGATCCACCATTCTCTTCACTTGTTCTTTGTATTGACAAATGTTTTAAAGACATATTACCTCAGAGTAAAAACTAAAAACAGGTAACAGTATTAAATTATTTCTTACCTTTTCAATAAGGTCCAAGCACTCTCCATTGTCTGTCCAGTCAATATCTTCCCAAATTAGTCCTTCCCTAAGGAAAATAGAGTGGGCCTTTTTATTAAAATTATTTTAGTTATAGAAATAGGAGAAGCTGGTCTTTTTATCATGCAAATTACAGCAAAATCAGCTTGCTTTTATAAAATACACAGCTCCAGACAGAGGTTTTCAAAGGAAGCTAAGGTAGCTGCAAACTAAGACTTCAAGTAAATACAATTCTCTCAAAATTCTTTGAAATTTCTCCTCTCTGTCTTACCTGCTGTATTCCAGTTGCTCCAAGGAAAAGATGTGCTTGTTGAAATACTCCTGAAGCTTCTCATTTGCATAGTTAATATTGAACTGCTCAAAACGGTTTACCTAAAGAGACAAGAAACTTTCAAAAATGCATACACTTCAAGTATTTTATTTTGTAAACAAGGGAATGGGTTAAGTAACAACATGCTTGACAATCAAGTTTCAGTGAAAAGGACAAAAACATGTAAAGCAATAAAGCATAAATATCAGACAATCCATCTGAATAAGCTTTTGAAACTTACCTCAAAGTTTTCAAATCCAAATATGTCCAAAATTCCAATGGTCTTGAAGTCTTCCTTGCTCCTGATTCTGCTATTGATTTTCTTAATGACCCATGCAAAACATTGAGAATAAAGTGCCATAGCCATAGAATCTCTGCTGTCTATTGCCTGCATTAAAGAGGGAATACAGGACACATCAACCACCCCGTGACTGAGAACTGACCAGACTCTGCTGGTCAGTGTCCTTAGCACAGCACAAAACAATGTACAATGCAAGCAGCCACCTACTCCTATGTAGCTTGACAGCAATTGCATTAACACTTACAGGGCATCATGATCTGAACTTTAACAGTTTAACTTAAAACAGCTGGACATCCTTGTAGCTTTAAAATTACATTTCAAGGCTAAAGCATTTGAAAAAACAGGAAATTATAAACTTAAGGTGTGGAGGAAGGAAAAAGAAGTGTAGGAAATAATGCCTTAATTCACCATTTTCCAGAGGGAAGCACAGTGTTATGCATTCCTATTTCTAGTTCCCTTGTAAATTATAAAAATATTTCTCCTGAAAATTTTGTAAAAACACTCCCCTGACACAAATGTCCATAGTGGGAAAAAAAATCAGCCTACATGTGTAGAATTTGAAAAAAAAAATAGTAAGTAACCAGGTTTCATAAAAATAACAGACAAACTACAAGCCCTGGCCAGAATAATAGGATGGAATCTAAAGAGATCATACCCTTCCCAAAAAAACTATGTAGTACTTTTGATTACAACTCTGACGCACGTGCTAATCTTCTGTTCTTGAGTGATCAATGATTTCCCTGGATTTGAAGACTGAGACACCTTTCAAAGACCCTAAAACCATGTCAGAACTGAGATGCCTTTACCTGTTGTATACTAAGAGGTGTTAGGATTTCTTCTCCCCTGAGAATCATCGACCTCTGAGTCAATGCTTCCGTTAGCTGTGTGGAGTCCAACCCCAGCAACTCAGCAGATCTACCCAGGGCTGGCAAAAGAGAAAGGCAAAATTGTTCTTAAATGTATAAAACTATGAAACCAATTTGGTTATTTACTATTATTATTATTATTGCTACTACTACCACCACCACTATGTAAGATTCTCCTAAAATGACAGGGATTAGAGATGAAAACACAACTAGATATTCTAGGATACTGTTTTGCTGCTCATAAAAAGGCATAAATATGTACAACTGATGGAAATTAGCAGTAGAAATACATCACAAGTAAGTCACAAATATTTATTTTCCTCTTAATGTCACATGTCAAGAATTCAAGCAGTCTACTGCTTGCCCTAACCCATTTTTGCAGATATAAACAGTAATTGACTCTTTGCCCACATGAACCTGTTTCTGTTTTGCTTGGGATGATGAGGATAAACCAATGAAATTCTTCTTTGCTGCATATTTTAATTTTCAGTTTTGCTATAATGTGGTATAAAACAGTACATAATGCTACTCTCTAATGCCATATTTAAACAAACATTTAAAATGCCCACCAGCTCAATCTTTAGACACACCAGAACATTCTTTCAGATATGTAACTGAAATATTGAAAGCTCTAAAAAAAGATACTTGCAGTGGAGATCTTGGTTAGGGAATGTATTTGAGCACTTATGTTTTATCAGCTTGAGAATATTTCAAAGAAGGAATTAGATTCAAATAGAATTTCATTACTGTTAATGGAATAAATATGTGCCCAAGGTCTTCCCATATTAAGACTTAGCATCCAGCAGCAGACTCCATCCTCCCAAAGTAACATTTTAATCAACATTTACAGATGTTAAAAAGGAGTAAAACCCTTTCACTGCTGGTCCTTGCTATGTTCAGATATACTAGCAACAAATAAGGCTTTCAGAACCTCAAGAAACATTTAGATTTGGATGCACAGCCTTCTCACCTGTTTTAAAGGACACTTGTGCCCCTCCAGCAGTGATGAACTCAATGTTTCCTAGGTGCAAAATGCCAGCCAACAGCCTCAGAACTTCTCGTACTTCCTCCCTGCTGAACTCCATCACTTCCATTGCAGTCTGGAATGACATGTGGGCTTCTTCAATAACATGCACACAGACTCAAAAATGGGAGGCCTTAGAAAAGCAAGTCAGGACTAAAAGGGAGCTGGCTCGAGTCCATTCCTTTGGTTTCATCCCCAACTGAATACACTCTAAGGCATCGCTGGGACGGCTCGGAACATGCAAGTATCACTCTGCTTTTAAGAAATTTCATTTTGATGCTGTAATGATGTTGTAATTTGCTTTCAAATTCATCAGCAAAATTGTATAAATATTGGAACGACCCACTGAGTTGTGCACCAGATGCAATTACTCTAATTTGAATTATTAATTGATTATCTCCTGTATGTTTTTACCAAAATTTGCCTATTGGCCCTGTAGGTAACAAGGCATGGGGGAGGAAACACAGCAGCATGTAAGACTCAAGCATTTTTGTGCCCAAACATGCACCTTACCAATGCAATCTGACAACCTCCAGTAAAACTGAGGAAGAAAGGTATCTATATAAAAAGTGTTGAGTTTATGAATAAACAATATGGCAACAATCAAAGCTCAGCTACGTAAATGAGGAGAAAAACAAAGAGTAAAATATTAAAAGAAACACTAAAACAAGAGGAACACATGCTTTCCTTCAACACAAAAGGGATAATTATATGCCTCTTGAAATGACCAAATGTTCCAAATTTGCGTGTAATATGAGCCTGTCTGAGACCAGAGCACAGTTTTGTACCCTTACAGTCAGATTTATCATGTTATAGTCACTGCAGGTGTTTGACACATTTTATCTTTCATAAATCACCCATTACTAATGGAAGAGCCTCAGACTCATCCCACAACTCAAAGCAAGATAGAAGTAATGGTTGAAGATTTAATTTGTAAAGAAGACCTTTCACAACAAAGGGCAGCAGCACTACAAGTTCATCTCCATGTTCACCATGCTGTTCCTCTCTGTCTCCTACAGAAAAAGCCCCCCTTAAGTAACATTTCCAAGACTTACACTGCAATAAAAAGAGGCAAAGGAGATGACTATAATAGGAAAAGACAGGTAAGGGTGAGCTGTGGGGGTTTCTGCCCACCTCCTGCTCTGCGAATGCAGCCTGGCAGCCACTGCTGCCAGCCTGCCCATGCTGCAGGCAGAAGAGAACATCACTTGCCCAGCTGATTTCATGGTCTGCCTACCCTGGGCTGATTAGCACAAATTAAATAGCATGCTAAACAACTTCAGCATGTGACTACAATATAGGTAAATTGCCAATGTTTCCAGCACTGCCTACTGCCATACAAGATGAGGGATTTTTACACTAAAAAACCCTGCTGCATACACTACACATTAGTTTGTCAATTTGGCAAAAAGATTAACATAGCTAAGCAAAAACAGTTTGGTGAAGGGCAAACCCAAATGTTTTATCTGATTTTTAAAACCTAATACACATCACCTGGGTGCTACAATACCCCATTAGTGTGGTCAGTGTGGACTAATTGCTGTGGATGTAAGATATAAAACCATTCAGAGAGATTCCATCAGGACCCAGTTTTTTAATCTGTGCTTCTGTTTTTGCAACTCTATGTAAGTTACTCCATACAACCGGATTTCCCAGCTGCAGCTTAAAGACCCACAAGTGCTTTGCTCCCTATGTGCTGCAGTGCAGACTCCACCCAGTATATATCATATGATTAGGGCAAAGCTTTCAGATTGAAAAACAGTAATATATATATGTATATACACATATATTTTTATATATATATATATATATGTGTATGTGTAACATAAAACAATGCAAGAAAAGGCAAAAGCATGTAAAAGTCTTACTGACTTCCCAACAGAAATTCTTTTAATTTCAAAACATAAGCATTTTGCTAAATTACAGCACACTTTGAAACAACAGAGTAAAAATGAAATACCAGAGGAAAGGTAAAGGCACGTTCAAAATGACAGTGAAGCATTTTGAGAAAATATAAGTCTCTGTAAGATTAATGCCTCAATGAGAGAGCTGCACAGAGAGGAAAGCACAGGAAGGCTTTGTACCCTGCTCTGTCAATGGGCCCCACACACCTGAATTTCCAGCACTTTTAAAGCAAAAGGGAAGCAACTCACAATGACTTCCTTGAAAGAGTCTTTGTCACTGATTGTCTTATCCGCTATACATCCAGACTGGTTCAGGTAGTGGTAGTTCTCAGGTACAGATAAGTAAAGAGCATCTAATGAGAGAAAACAGGGTGAGTGAAAAGAATTACCAAAACAAAAGTACTCCACAAGTTACTATGTCAGAATTAAACAGCTCACAGTTAATTTGCTTGGAAATTATGATAATGCACAAGACAAAGTTTTACATTAAAATCAGATGGGGGGTTATTTTGCTGGGTTTTGTTTTACTTAGCTGCATAATAGAGTTAACTCTACTTTTTAGCATGCAAAGACAGCAGGCCTACAGGGAGATGCTGAAACAGCTTTAGGCAATTTTGCACATGCACAAATGTAATTTCTTTTGTTCGGTGGATTTATTCTTTATGAGAAAGGATTAGAGCAACCAGAATTATTTATCTTTGTTGCTGTGGAGTTATTTAGTACCAGCAAAAATATTCAGTTTGAACACAAAGAGGCATGTTTGTCCCCAAGTAATTTTCCCAAGGCCACAGCAGAGGCTGGGTGAAAAACTACCGTCAGCTCAGTGACATTCTTCAGCTAAGTGGGTTCCTTTATCAAGCTGAGCTCAAATTCACACTCACTGAATCCCAGCTGAATAAATAACCTATTTCTCTGCTTGGGTTAGTGGGTTTCTGCAGTTAAATTCTCCACTGCTGTCACCACTGCTGACTGCTAGCAGAAAACCACTACAGTTGTGTGACTTGCACTTTGCCACTCACCTTTCTCTCTCTCTTCTATCCCTGCCAGCAGAGCATAGAATATATGATAATTTCTTTCCCCAGGGTTTTGTCTTACTACACGATTCTGTCAAAGTAAAAAATAGTTTCCACTTAAGTGATCGTTTTTAAAGACAAATTTTTTATCCACAGTCTCAGAGAAAAATTTAATCAAACACAATTAACTAAGCAAAAGCAAACATCAACTTACTTTTTCCAATAAATCTGGAGCCAGCAAGAAAAGCTTCAGTCAAGGAACAAAGTAAAAATCAATTAATGCAGAAGCTTTTTATAATCTTCCCTCTTTCATTTGAGACAATAGGAAGACTATTATGGTCTTTTCTTACAACATGCTAAGCGTGTTTCATACAATACACCTACAACAAGATAAATAAAGCAGCAGCAATGATAATATTGTAGCAGTTCTAATATCAATGTATCAACACCATCTCTTCCATGCCATCAAAACTAGACTTGGCAGATTCTCCATTTTAATTGACATCTGTTTTCCCTTGCTTTTTTCTTCTCCCTAAAGCTTGGAAACAACTTCAAGAATTAAATTTGTCCCACTGCAAAAGCAGCTTCTGTTTAAAGCAGCAGGTAGGATCCCCTTGGAATATTCCTCATCCCCACACCTCTGGTGCTCTGGTGGAGCTGGCTCAGTCTGATTTTGCCAAATGCAGGACAAATCCGAGGATTTAACCCACCCAGACTCACGCTGCAGAAACTGAGCAGCTCTGCTCTTTCAAGTACTTTTCCAGAGGGGTAAGCAGCTTATCTTTGGATATAGTAATGAGGGAAATGGCTGACAACTGAAGTTATTCCCAAGGACTCGGGCTGTTTTATCTCATTACATGGGGAGTGCATGTGAGCCATGTCACGCCAGCAGTAGCAACACAAAATGCTGCTCCTCCCAGAGCACATACACCCCACACTGCCACAAAAGCACGTGTGCATGTGTGAATTTGGTGTTGCTGCTTCCCCTTCCCACCTGCATCAGCTCAATTTAACTGCGTATATTTCAGGACGGGGTGAAAGGACAAGCCAGTTCTCCCTCAGTCCTCCATCAAGGAGGAACATGGGGGCTTCCCACAAGCAGGGGTCAAATGACCAAATGAGGATACAATCCATAATTCTTCCTCCCTGAATGTTTCCTTTCTGACAGATGTTCAGCTGAATAAACTTCCCGAAGCGACTCGAGTTGTTGTTGTAAACAGTCTTTGCATTGCCAAAAGCTTCCATAATTGGACTGTGAAGACAGAGAACGACAGGAGTGTTAACATGTGACCAGCATGCCAACAACTTCACATGGGGCTGGTGAAAGGAACAGCACTCTGACACCCTCTGACACTCTCCTCAGCAGCAGCCTACATCCCAGCATTACCCTCCAGTTATTAGCAATGGGCATCTCAGTTTCCTAGCAAAGATGCAAGTATTCATGCAGCAGGAGGATAAATCATACTGAATACTCTGCAGCTGCAGAGCAGTAACTGCTACTTGCTACTTCTTTTGTAATTGCTCAAAAGATGCACTCAGCTCTCACTGCAGTACTCAAATGATAGAAATAAGAAATTTCAGCACATGCGAATTGCTAGACAGATGTAAGGAGTCCTTTTCCTAGGGCAATTAAAAAAAACCCTACATCAAGATACAGCATGTATAGCAGAGATGAAGCAAGATAAACAAAAGTAATAGCACCTCAAATTGCCTTTGTTTTTAAATAGTTTAGGACCGTGTCATTTCACGTGAACACCGAGATTTCTTTTTCGCTTGCGTAGATCGTGTTCAATTTATCTGATGCATTTACTCATCTGGCTTATCAGTTCTCCTTATCCTCCCTTTCCCCAGCATGCTTTTACCACTTGAGCACTTTATCCTCACCGTGCTGAATCTTGTTCTATCCTCAGGCTACACAAACTGAACCAAAGGTTTCTCCCTCCCATTACCCATTTCCCTTACTCTGATTATCTGAATTCAGCCCCAAACAAACATGAAAGCCACCACTAAAACTCTGCATATTTTTGCTTCACTAGGAGGTACCACTGTGCTCACAACTCTCTCAAGCAGCCAGGTAATTTTGTTTAATGAAGTATTTGCCTTTCTTCAATACTCATTTTATTGCTCAGTAAATAAACACACATTTGATTACACTGCAAGCTCCTATTTCAATGTAAAGGCTTATGTCTTCTGAGAAAAATAGCCATGTATTGAAAGATCTCATACCTGCTCTCAAGAATAGCCTGCTCCACACAGGAGGTCTTCTCTCTGGAGGACAGCTCCAGTGAATGTTGGCTCATTGCAGACAAGAACTTGAGAATCAGCTTAGTGCTCTCCGTCTTACCAGCACCACTTTCACCACTGAAAGAAGAGGAGGAAATGGTTTGCACAGTCCCAGTGGCCAGTGAAGAAGCCCTCTGGCTGGCCAGCCAAACTCTGCATTACTGGAGGTCAGGAAGACTGGGGTGATTAGAAGTGGTGGTCAAATGGAGCCAGAACACCCCATTAAACTTCCTGAATACGACATCCAGGGAAAAACACAAGCTGTCCTTAGGCTTCACACCACTGCTCAGGCAGCATTTCAAGGCTCTGACTGTGTATGCAAGCATATCTAGGAGGCAACAGAAGAGCTCTCTAGATGCAAACAATTATCCAACACTTCCCACCATCATGCTAAAACAAAGTCACAACAAAGGCATGGCAATGGTCAGGGACAAAGACCAAACTACAAATTAAGATTGGAAAGTTTGGGATACGTTGCAGCAATCCAGCTAATGAAGGAGCCCTGCTGTGAGGAGGAGGAAGTTAGAGACACCAATGCACATTCTAACACATAAAGGCTACCTGTATAATTAATACTGAAATTCTTAGTGAGCTACATACTCTTTAAACAAACTTAATATATACCTATTGAAACAAACCAGATTCATGTGAGTTCAAAATATTCAATTTCCACCTCTCATTACCATCAGAGATGTAAAACCTCTCATCACCACCTACAGGAGAACACAGCTATCTGATAATGCTAAACTGATATTTTTAAAATAAACTGTTAATAAGCAACCCTGCTGATACAAACAGAAGGCAATATATTCAGTTTCTCTTCAAAACCAACACTCTAAAAAGGGAAAGTTTAGATTTGGCTCATTTCCTCAATACCCTTTCCCTTCAATTATGTAGCCTAAACATACACTGTGAGCCATTAAGAAATATAACTTGTGGGTAAAGTTGGTCTAGTTTGCTCACTCTTCATGTGCAGTCATAGCATTGTACCCTAAGCTATGGCCTAGCTCCTAATTAAGCTGTACCTAATTCCAGTTTACTTCCAAAGAAAGAGACTACATTTTGGTCTTACTTCACCTTTTCCATTGTAGCAAGTGGGAATTTTGTCACTGACTTTGATGGAGCAGAACTGGGCACGTGGGGCAAGCTTAGATAATTTGACAGCCTCTTGTTGTGCCATTGCTGAGTAATGACCCCACTGATTTTCATTTACAGCAAAGTATAATGATGCTTTCTAGTAAAAAGCAAAGAAGAAAGGTACCACCCAAGAAAACAGCCTGACATTTTCCTGCAAATGAATGTCAACAATAAAATTAGGGAAGAGACATTCGGGAAACATAATGAGACATCTTCATAACTGCCAATATGTTCCAGCAAGTGTGATTCATCCATTATATTTATACCACATCAAAAAAATTCTGTAGTGGTTTTCATGCAATTTTACCATTGACATCTGGCCTTTTCAGTATTCCTTCCCTTTCTCTTTGAAGGCCCTCACTCATTCATCTCTCCTCTGCCCAAGAAGCAAATATTTAATATTCTCGCATTCAATACTTGTCATTAAAAATATTTCTACTAATAGTTTTGAGAGAGCTTCACAAACCCTTGCATTATTTTTGTCTAGTGCAATAAATCATCCAGTGATACATACTCTCTTCCTGCCTAATTCTCTCCCTCTGAGCCACATGTGTGGCTCAACAGCAGGCATAGGGCAACACCTAAGAGGCCATCACCTATTTCACTGACACCATCTTTCCTCTGCCCCCACCCACTGTCCCTTGATCTGGAGAATCTGTAGTTCTATGGCAGCTGGAAGTTACTGCACTGTAATTGAGAGCCATTCTACAAGTGAGACATTCAAAGCTGATGGAAAAGTAGCTCCTGCACCTCTCTCTGTATGTTTGGCATTATGCACAATTACAAGCTCTTGATTTTTGCTGAGAACAGGAGAGACTCAGAACTAGTTCAGTTCTGAACGTGCCCAGTGTCCTATTCTGACAGTTGCCAATTGGAGATGCCCATGGAAGAAATACAATTATTTCCCTTCTCTTTTCTTCCAGCTTCCAGTTATTTGCAATTCAGAGGCTTCCTGATCTAAACCTAGTTTTTATATATCTTGTAACCCTCAATATATTTATCTTCTATGAGTTTCTAGCCATACTCCCTTAAAAAGCAAATGAACAAGTCTTGTTTTTTCAGATCCACCTCCTATTAGCTTCATTTGATACCTCTCAGTTCTCGTGGTGGAAGAAGAAACCAACAATTCATCCTGGTGCCCTTTCTGCTATGCATGACTTGATGGATAGTGACCCAAATTCAAGGTGCCTGTCTCCATTAGCCATTTCCCATGTTATACTTTTGATTACTCTTTTAAATTTTCCTCTGAACCACCTTCAGTTCCACAAAGTCCAAAGGATGGATTTACACAATGTTCTCTACTTATTTAGTAGTAACCACTCCATTCTGTTCACTTTCACAGTTACATGGGATGAATCTTTCAGAGTCCTTAGTAAACTTTTGCCTACAAGGTCAGCAAAAGGGTGAATTTTTTAGTGCAACCTTTCCAGCAACCTTTCCAGCCCATGAGTTTCAGTGCCCAGCTTGTTGTTCCACATCACTACGTTCAGGACTGTGAACATATTAAGTCTGACAGCAGCCCAGAAGGCCCCCACTTCGAAAGAAGATCTTTAGACTTTCTCCATGACTTGGTCTACTCAGGGCATCGTGGTAAAGGCACAGCAGCCTGCACTCATGTGTGCCACAGCATAAAAAGGGGCTGCTGGGAGAGACTCCTTAACACTAAAGCATTTCCCTCTTCTGCCTGGGTAGGAGACACAACAGTCTGTAGTGGCTGCTAATCGCTGGCACACCAAAGGCACTGCTCCACACCCACCTCTGGAACCCCTAACCCAGATCCTGAGTGGCCAGAAGCCCCACCTGGGGGAAGGGCCAGGAAGGGTAAAGGGTTCCTGAATTGAGACAGGAGGCCAGCTCATGTCTTGAACCTACCTCCTCCTGGAAATTCTGCCAGCTGAAACATCGCTGGAACCAGGAGTGGTAGCTATACTTGTTCTTTTCTGTATTCTGCCCACCTTTCTCTCTTTCTCTTTCTTCCTCCAATTCCCTCTTCTTGGACTTTGTGTAACTTAAAATTGAATAAGCCTAGAGTTTGCTAAGTTAATGCTTTGAGAAGTGCTCTGTGTTAAGGGAATGCTGCTCTAAACCTTTGCAAAAGTTCTCTGACTTTTNGGCACACCAAAGGCACTGCTCCACACCCACCTCTGGAACCCCTAACCCAGATCCTGAGTGGCCAGAAGCCCCACCTGGGGGAAGGGCCAGGAAGGGTAAAGGGTTCCTGAATTGAGACAGGAGGCCAGCTCATGTCTTGAACCTACCTCCTCCTGGAAATTCTGCCAGCTGAAACATCGCTGGAACCAGGAGTGGTAGCTATACTTGTTCTTTTCTGTATTCTGCCCACCTTTCTCTCTTTCTCTTTCTTCCTCCAATTCCCTCTTCTTGGACTTTGTGTAACTTAAAATTGAATAAGCCTAGAGTTTGCTAAGTTAATGCTTTGAGAAGTGCTCTGTGTTAAGGGAATGCTGCTCTAAACCTTTGCAAAAGTTCTCTGACTTTTTGAAGTTGCCAGTAAAGTTTTTTGTTGTTTTGACCCTTGAGAATATCTTGTCAGTACTTCTGCTGTGTGTCTGAGTACATGAACAACCCTAAAAGTCTCCTCAAGTGAGGTTTTTGGGGCCTTACAGTCTGCTGGCTTTAAAACCCCAAGAGAGATACACACAGACAAATCAGGCCACTTCAGCAAATACAATTCATCAAATGCACATGTGAACTTTGGTGTGTCAGTCCCACAAGGACATCACACCCATCACAGGTCTGGGTCCCATATAAAGAGTTTGGTTCACATTGGTTTCCAAGCTAACAAACAACAGCAATGTTAACAGAGAGAACAAACAAGTATCAGACACTGATTTCCCACTCACAGCACTGACTTGAATGTCATTCAGGGCAACTGTTGCTGCTCCCTTTACACTTCTTTGGGAGTGCCCTGACATGGATCAATTGCAATTTTATCTGAGAGAAGAGCATGTGTTTGCTTCTACACAGACTAGATCACCTTAAACAGAGGAGCAAAAAAACCCAACTCAACCCAACCCAAACCAAACCTAAAGACATTTTCCCATTCTTGTCATAAAGGGGTGGAGGTTTGAACTTGGTCCCAGCTTGTGAACTTCAGCTAATTGTGGGGGAGCTCAGCCCCTTTCCTACACCAGGACAAGATGTATGGCTATTGCTCAAATAAGGTGGGCTTCCTTCAAGTTCCTGAGGCATCCAGCTGAAAAATCAGAACATGTTTCTAACACAGTAGGCTCTTTCTCTTGTCGNCATCCATTATATTTATACCACATCAAAAAAATTCTGTAGTGGTTTTCATGCAATTTTACCATTGACATCTGGCCTTTTCAGTATTCCTTCCCTTTCTCTTTGAAGGCCCTCACTCATTCATCTCTCCTCTGCCCAAGAAGCAAATATTTAATATTCTCGCATTCAATACTTGTCATTAAAAATATTTCTACTAATAGTTTTGAGAGAGCTTCACAAACCCTTGCATTATTTTTGTCTAGTGCAATAAATCATCCAGTGATACATACTCTCTTCCTGCCTAATTCTCTCCCTCTGAGCCACATGTGTGGCTCAACAGCAGGCATAGGGCAACACCTAAGAGGCCATCACCTATTTCACTGACACCATCTTTCCTCTGCCCCCACCCACTGTCCCTTGATCTGGAGAATCTGTAGTTCTATGGCAGCTGGAAGTTACTGCACTGTAATTGAGAGCCATTCTACAAGTGAGACATTCAAAGCTGATGGAAAAGTAGCTCCTGCACCTCTCTCTGTATGTTTGGCATTATGCACAATTACAAGCTCTTGATTTTTGCTGAGAACAGGAGAGACTCAGAACTAGTTCAGTTCTGAACGTGCCCAGTGTCCTATTCTGACAGTTGCCAATTGGAGATGCCCATGGAAGAAATACAATTATTTCCCTTCTCTTTTCTTCCAGCTTCCAGTTATTTGCAATTCAGAGGCTTCCTGATCTAAACCTAGTTTTTATATATCTTGTAACCCTCAATATATTTATCTTCTATGAGTTTCTAGCCATACTCCCTTAAAAAGCAAATGAACAAGTCTTGTTTTTTCAGATCCACCTCCTATTAGCTTCATTTGATACCTCTCAGTTCTCGTGGTGGAAGAAGAAACCAACAATTCATCCTGGTGCCCTTTCTGCTATGCATGACTTGATGGATAGTGACCCAAATTCAAGGTGCCTGTCTCCATTAGCCATTTCCCATGTTATACTTTTGATTACTCTTTTAAATTTTCCTCTGAACCACCTTCAGTTCCACAAAGTCCAAAGGATGGATTTACACAATGTTCTCTACTTATTTAGTAGTAACCACTCCATTCTGTTCACTTTCACAGTTACATGGGATGAATCTTTCAGAGTCCTTAGTAAACTTTTGCCTACAAGGTCAGCAAAAGGGTGAATTTTTTAGTGCAACCTTTCCAGCAACCTTTCCAGCCCATGAGTTTCAGTGCCCAGCTTGTTGTTCCACATCACTACGTTCAGGACTGTGAACATATTAAGTCTGACAGCAGCCCAGAAGGCCCCCACTTCGAAAGAAGATCTTTAGACTTTCTCCATGACTTGGTCTACTCAGGGCATCGTGGTAAAGGCACAGCAGCCTGCACTCATGTGTGCCACAGCATAAAAAGGGGCTGCTGGGAGAGACTCCTTAACACTAAAGCATTTCCCTCTTCTGCCTGGGTAGGAGACACAACAGTCTGTAGTGGCTGCTAATCGCTGGCACACCAAAGGCACTGCTCCACACCCACCTCTGGAACCCCTAACCCAGATCCTGAGTGGCCAGAAGCCCCACCTGGGGGAAGGGCCAGGAAGGGTAAAGGGTTCCTGAATTGAGACAGGAGGCCAGCTCATGTCTTGAACCTACCTCCTCCTGGAAATTCTGCCAGCTGAAACATCGCTGGAACCAGGAGTGGTAGCTATACTTGTTCTTTTCTGTATTCTGCCCACCTTTCTCTCTTTCTCTTTCTTCCTCCAATTCCCTCTTCTTGGACTTTGTGTAACTTAAAATTGAATAAGCCTAGAGTTTGCTAAGTTAATGCTTTGAGAAGTGCTCTGTGTTAAGGGAATGCTGCTCTAAACCTTTGCAAAAGTTCTCTGACTTTTTGAAGTTGCCAGTAAAGTTTTTTGTTGTTTTGACCCTTGAGAATATCTTGTCAGTACTTCTGCTGTGTGTCTGAGTACATGAACAACCCTAAAAGTCTCCTCAAGTGAGGTTTTTGGGGCCTTACAGTCTGCTGGCTTTAAAACCCCAAGAGAGATACACACAGACAAATCAGGCCACTTCAGCAAATACAATTCATCAAATGCACATGTGAACTTTGGTGTGTCAGTCCCACAAGGACATCACACCCATCACAGGTCTGGGTCCCATATAAAGAGTTTGGTTCACATTGGTTTCCAAGCTAACAAACAACAGCAATGTTAACAGAGAGAACAAACAAGTATCAGACACTGATTTCCCACTCANCCCCCCCCATTTTAAATGAAACTGGATCCTGCAATAATGGTTTGGACCAATATGAAACTGAGAATTCATTGATGCAGATATTTCTGTCTACAGAAACGTTCTAGATTTTTAGCCTGGGAGAGTTAAGACAGCATTTCACAACTGTGTATATATTCTAATACATCAGTTGTGTACAGCTTCTTCATGTGCTGTTTTGTTGACATTTTAGGCTGCTACGTCCTTTTTATGCAGCATTATCATGAATTTAAATTCCTGTTACACAAACCAATAAATAAGCATCTTTGAGTGATTCGATTTATTATCTCTTCTAAATTTCCTTCCTTTTCACCTCTGACCTTGGTGGTTATACTGGAAAAAATGGTCTCACATTTATATTATATTCTGAGGTTTTATGATGACAGTTTCTAATTCTGCAATTCACCCCCTCACCCTACCCCAGCCAGAAAAATATCCCAATATTAATATTTCAAAACATTAGAAGCTTTTTCGCGGGTTTTTGAACTCAAAGCCTGAAGAAAGCAGCTCCAAACCGAAGCTGAGCTAATTCTGAGGGCCAGCAGGGGGCACTTCAAGTACAGAGAATCATCAGAAAGCACTCCAAGTGCCTTCCTTCATGGAGCTGTTACGATTTTCCACCAAGTACTGAGATCCCAAGGTCAGGAGCAGCTCAAACTGCCTATCAGAATGTGAGACCTATCCGAATAATTCCCTCATTTTAACTACTGTGTTAACAGTATTAAATTCTGTGCAACAGAATTTTCATCTTTATCATCTCTTACATTAAATACAAGACCAGAATATTTGTCTGAATTCAAACACTAAAAAGCTCCACTTGGCTATTTTCTTTTTCAAATGCCAGTAGTAACCAAGAAAGTTACAGTGACAGTACTTGTTGCAATGTCTAATTCTAAGCCAGTAAAAGATGCAGGAATGACCAGGATGCTGAATTTGCCAAGCACACTGTTGTACCTCTGCTTCCTCTACCCCAAACTAAATATGTGACCACAGGGACTTTCCCAAACTGCAGGAAGGCCATGGAAACCTTCAGCAATTTTAAAGAATCCTATTCTGAGTCTTCACAGATAAAGCAGATAATACTTTTTTAGCAGAGCAGATCTGACATTTAATTTTTTTAATTTGAATTGCACGTTTCCCCAATTTCTGCAGTAATAAGATACCCTTATATGGTTGTATTGTGCCACTTATCTGAAACACAGAACTTACACAAATCACTGTTTCAATCCATGACCGCAGTAAACAATTTTAAAAGGGATTCCTAATATAAAACTTCTCCATATTATGGCTTATCTGTACCAATGCACATGGTTTACAGATCAGAGACTGCTGAAAACTTCCCTGGAACATCACAGACTCCTGCCTGTGTCCATTTTAGGACATAACCTGCTTTCCTCTTGGCAGCTTGTGAGGAACTAGAATGAAAGGTAAAATACTGAGGCTAGAATGGCAAAAATACCAATGGCCACCAGAAATTGTTTTGGTCCCCCAAATTTGTGTACATGGTCTGTTCACAAGTAACTGCCTGGCAATAAAACACAAAATCATGACTCCAGGCTAGCTCCTGTCACACGACAAAGATCTCTGTGCATTTCATTTTTGCTTGGACTCTTACCTGGACACATCTTTATGCATACAGAACTACGTTTTAAATAATAAGAAGGAGAAATACCGTTAAAGATACTTGAAAAACCACACTCTTCAGCTCTGTGTCACTGCCAGGCAGAACCTGCCTGGAGAAGAGGGTAGGTGGGCACTGCAACTTGAGAGCCTGCAGTAAGTTGCAAGCAGGCCTGTCTGTGATGCAGCTAATCCACGTTTCTAATGGCAGCTTGGGTGCTGAACTACACACACCGAATCTCCCCCTTATCCATGAAGCCTTGCAACCTGGCCTGTAATCTGAAATGCCATAATCTGAATAAATATCCGAATTGCCTACTGCAGAAGGTGCTGCTATCATTCTGCCTCATCCCCTCTCTGTCCCACTGTCTGCCCCATGCTGTAGTCCTACAGCCAGCACATTACTCCTGTGGAGGTCAGCAGACGGCCAAAATCACTCAACTTGTGCCTGAAGAGCTCTACACGTGTAACTTCGTGGTGCAGGAAGGTGACAGCAAGTAGGCCTAATCACAAAAGTGTTGTGAAGGCATGAGAGGAGAGGGAAGGGAAACATGAGTACTCTCAGCCCCTGAGCATCACCCCCTGCCCAGAGCCCAGTGGCCTGGAGCCATGCTGCCATCACCAGTGACCTGCTCCTCCCGATCTGGCAGGCCAGACTTTGGCCTCCCTGCCTGTGTGTGAGCCAACACAGCTGAGCTGGCAGGCTAGGGAACGGGAAAAGAGCTGGCTGCGTTTTCAGCTCTCCTGGAGCCAGAAGGAAGGAGGAGCTGAAAGCAGTGAAAAGCTATTGAAATGCCAACTGCTCCCTAACGCACACTCGGCCACAGCCAGATCCTGAATACCAGCGACACAGTGGTTCAAACGGGAAGCTATTAAATCACCATTAAATTAAAGCACAACAAGATTAACCAAGGAAGATTAATCAGGCAGAATTAAGTGGCTGAAATGTGGGGGGGGTTCTCTTTCGCTACTCTTATTTACTGCATATCTCAAGACTGGTGGGTGAAGTTTTTCTCTTCCTCTCCACACCGGAATCAGGGTCTAGTGGTGACAAACTAGAGCTGCACAGAGGTGTTTAAACTGGTGAGAAAACACTTAGGGCAACATTTGATGTGTGAAGACCAAAAAATGCACAAAAATACAATAGATGTTTTTCACTAAATGAAATTGTAAGGTGCCTAAGAAAAACTAACCTTTTGTTAGAGGTCCACAGAATGACAAAAACAAGTTCAGAACCGCTCTCTTTTGGAGTTCTCCCCACATTGGCCCACAGCCACGCTCCCAGACCGCCTCGAAAGGCCCACCCTCAGGGATGCCCGCAGCAGCAGCAGCAGCAGCAGCCACCACTCACCTGATGAGGATACACTGGCTGTCGTGGCGCTTCCAGAGGCAGCGGTAGCACTCGTTGGCCACGGCGAAGATGTGCGGCGCGATCTCGCCCAGGTGGTGCTGGCTGTAGCGCTCCACGGCGGCGCAGTCGTACAGCCCCGGGATGCTCTTGTACGGGTTCACGGAGGCGACTATGGAGCCAATGTAGGTCTGCAAGCACACAGCACCCCACAGGGTGTTACCACACGTAGGGGGGAACAGGCAAACGCTCTTCTTAAATGATAGACAAAAATACACAGTTGCAAGGCCGTAGCAATCCTCTGGATCAAGGTGGCCAGCAATTTCCCCTGATTTCTTCCTTTCCAGAAAAGCAACAAAAGTTGTTCCCACCTCTGTCATGCTCTCAGGCTTACTCCACCTATAACACTGAGCTTATTGACTTTACAAATCCCTGCCTTAATGCTGCTTACAGCTGCATGGTAATGCCTATCAGCACTGGCCTACAGCTGTTTCTCATGTGTCCTTAGGGACTTGCTGAACTTACTAAAAACCTGACTGAGCCTGAAGTAATGGTGGAAAAGTCTGTATTTCCATGCAGAGTATCCAAGTCCTTCTCTGCTACTCACTTTCAAAACAGAACTATCAGGCATTATGGCAGACACTAGGACCATTATATTTAGAATAGCAGGCTCTAAGGAAAGCGTGTGAACCAGCAGATGCTCCAAAAACACTGGGTTTCCGCAGCATTTTTAATATTAGTTGGATGCAGAAAGGCAGCTGGCAAGTCGTTAATTTCTATCCCACTGCAATTAGAGAGCACATCATTTAAAACCACCCAGGTAGCAGCTTATGCCCATTCCTATTGCTTTAACTCATTAGGCTGTGGTAACCTGATCATTTACAACAATCTGTTCACAATGCTGTTCAATTTCTCCCTCACCCTCTATCCACTTCAATATATTTTTCAAATAAAACCACATTAAGTGAGGTAGGAGATAACATTAAGCATGCTATCTCCAGAGTTTCTGGGGCCTGTGAAATCCATTGATACACTGTATGGCGTGCACAGCATCACTGGTGCGACACCAATTTCGCTGTGTGAAGCGCCCTTTCTGGGTTAGGGGCGGGAAGCTGACACCTGGCTCCCAGAGCCCTCCTCTGGACTGGTGAGGAGCCAGGCTGTGCAGCCTCCAGCCCTGCAGCACAGCCCCCACATATGGACAGATGCCTCACCAGCAGTCAACCCTCTCGTTGCTGACAGGAACCAGCTGTGAAGCTGACAGCGGGACTGGGGCTCTCCTCATCCCCACAGCACCCTAACCAGAGAGGGATGGAGAAGGGGAGCAGCACCCTGCAAAGCACCGAAAGGCAGCCCCTGTGCTCCTCCTGCAGCCTCCTTCTTCTCTCTATGAGCCACCACAGGGCACTCACTAAGACAAAGGGACCCTCAATTCCTCCACACTTCCCTTTCTCCCCTCTTTCCCCTCCCCTCTTTTGCAGCATTTACAGCCCGCATCCACCTGCCTCCCCCTTTTTCTCCTTAATGAACATGCAATCACCGCTGTGTATCAGCTCTCCTTTCTCACTGTTACCCTGCTGTTACAGTCCCCATTATCCACCTGTTCACCCTCCCTCAGGCCCGACACAAATCGTGGCTTTGAGCTTTTGCTAAGGGAACTGCAGCGGAGTCCTTCAAATAATGACAATTTTATTAACAGTAAGGGGAATATCCCTCCTCACTGTAACTCCAGTACCTTTTACAGAGTGGTGAATTTTCAGTCTGTGTGTTTTATAACACCACCACCCCACCCTCCCATGCTGTGCAACAGCTCAGAAGGTTTCATCTAGAGGAGAGATACCATTTCAACATGAGATTGTATCGCAGGGCAATTACAGCACTGAGACAATAGCCTAATTTCCTGGGATCATCCCCTCTTGGGTTCTTAAATAAGTAATAAGCAACAAGGAATGCTCTGAAAACAAACTTCCTGTGTTTGATACATATTTCAGTACAGGTTGCACAGGCAAAAATTTTAAGAGGCTTCTTTTTAATTACATGACTGCAGTGCAAGTATGACCAATAAAAGAGACTGCTACAGATCTTCCTCCTTCCTTTATTAAAGTCTGGCTTAAGTCTTCATAAAAGAGTAACTTGAGGCATGCCATCACAACAGATGCCATGGCAAAGATATAAATTAAAAAACCCCATGAAACATGATACCATCTAACTTCATAAGTAAATAACCACTCTATACCTTCTGCAAGATTAAGTACCTGACAGAACAATATCTCCATGACAAAGCACTGGCAAAACTGTGTCACCACGGGCTTCACAGTGTGACTTTCCTTGCTTCTTTTCTAAACAGTAAATATCAGAAGAGGTGACAGCAGCCCATTTCTGCCTGCACTCATTTACAATGGGGCAGTCTTTCACATGACTTAAGCACAATTTTTTTTAAAAACAGAAAGACTTCCAGAATATTAGTCATTACTGTGAATAATAAAAGTTTATTAAATGAAGTGAGCTGCCTTCATTGCCTTGTAATTCAATAAGGTATAATAGAGAAACAGTTGGTGTATTATGGCCATAAAAGAAACCTGGTGAACAGCAGAAATGATAGTGGTGAAAATTTCTAAATCACCCCGTGGAGTAATGCTTAGGAAGTGTCACTATTTAAACAATTCCCTCTCTCTATCTTTTTTCTTCCAGCAGAAACATGAAGAACCACAACTCCTACTGACAAAGGTGCAGCTTTGTGGTTCCAGTCTTTTGGTGCTTTGAGTGTGTACTACCTCTTTGCAGGACAACTTAAATGCAGGCACAAACTGCCACCAAATTATAATGGCACAAGACAGAACAAACTCAGGACTTCAAAAAACAACCTCCTCATCCCAAGGCAAGATCATGAAAAAAGTATATTCTTCACAGTATATTCTTCTATATCCTTAGCAGCCATAACCAGCTATCTGCATGGACTAAGGAGTTAGCTGGCCCAAGGAAAAGTTCTGCCTTTACCCAGAGTAATTCAGCAAAGTACCAATGGGCTGAAACAGCATGGTTATTAAAAGTATTCCAGTTATTTTAAAAGTTCTTGTTAAAAGCCAAATCATCCAGTAGTCTCTGTAAATTGCTTCTAGGATACTCAACTGCAGCAAGATCTGCTGCTGCAAGAATAATTTCCTACATCACTTCCAGGCTTACTTATCCCATCCAGTACCTATCACAAGGTCTTACTAGCAGCAGTAAGATTTTTATAAGTAAGAATTTTATAAGCAGCAGATCCTAGGCTCTACCCTGGCACCTCTAAGAGCCACAAAATTAGGGACTTGGAGGAGGAGGGAAAGGCACAGGTACTCCCATGAAGAATGCTACTACCTCCCAAGGTCACAGAATCACAGAATAGTCTGGATTGGAAGGAGAGCAAAGATCCTCTGGTTCCAACACCCCTGTCATGGGCAGGGACACCTTCCACTAGAACAGGTTGCTCAGTGCCCCATCCAACCTGGCCTGTAACACTTCCAGGGATGGGGCATCCACAACTTCTCTAGGCAAGCAGTTCCAGTGTCTTCCCACCCTCACAGGGAAGAATTTCTTCCTAACATCTAACCTTAACAAACTCTCTTTCAGTTTGAAGCCATTCCCCCTTGTCCTGTCAGTACATGCCCCTGTAAAAAGTCCCTCTCAATCTTTCTTACAGGCCCCTCCACTTGCCCTCCCCTTGGAGACCCTGAGCAGCCACACAACACAACACAACCCCTTTCTTGTAGGGCAGACCTCCTGGTCTGGCAAATCCAAGCATCTTGGCAGCAGGTTAAACTGGTGTGAAAATACACAAAAAAGGCAGGACTGCTCAGTGGTCGTGTGCTGTCTCCTGAACGCTGTTTCTGCACCAGACATCATCACACAGCAAATTAAATGGGTTAGCAGTCAGAAGCAGGATCTCTAAATTACTATATTATGCCAATATCACAAAGCAGGTGAAAATTCAGAAAAGGTGTATTCACATAAGAACGACACTTCCACTTTGCTTACAAGACAGTAATGTAAATTTTCTTTTTGTTCTTTGCAGTTTCTAATCTGATTCTGGAAGTCAATAATTACTTATTTTAATGAAAGCATTCCAAAGCAATTATGAATATGAGAAGTGCTGCCAGAGCACTAGCAAGCAGACAGGGGAGTTGTGAAGATTTCCAGTTGAAATAGTTGGAGCATTTTTTCAGTGATATACTGTGAGAACTCCTGTTACAGGCCTGACCCCTCAAATCCATGGCAATGAACAGGGCAGTTCACTATTCCCTGTTATATGACTGACTCAACACTTTAAACAGAACCACACACAAACTCTCGAACTACTTTGGTACAGGCTAAACCAGCAACAACTTGCTACCAGATCACTGCTAATATATTTATTTAAACCAAAGAATAAATGAAAATTGAGTTACTCAGTCTGAATCCCAATGCACCACTTCGATTACCATTTTAAGGGTTGGGTTCCTTCTGCTCTTTCAAATTTTTGCTGAAATTTTACATTGTTAATTCCTCTCCTAAAAGACTTCTGCTCACAAGTCACAGACACTCCTGCTTCCCCTTTCAGCAAAAAGGAAAAACAAGATTATTTGCTGATCCTCTACAAGGACTTTCAAAATTAGAAGTTCAAGTCCTATCTCCTCAGCTAGACATTCAGTAAGGCAAGACAAAATAAGAGATGTACTTTTTTTCATCAGTTCTTTGAACACTTTTTGCTTTGCTTGTTGCCTTCTGATAGCAGTTAGCTGTGACCCTGTGTCTCAAAATCATCCCACAGTTCTTCAAAAACTGAAAAACAATTTGTTCTTTAACAAGGTTTAAGAGCTCACAAAGACTGCTGATACCCACAGAAATATTCTAGCAAAACTTAACATGGTCAGAGTAGTCCTGTCTAACATGAGAGGGTGTTTGTTTGTTTTTTTTAATAAAGACACAGTCAATTTATTTTAGTTTGATGCCAAGCAAATCTAAGTGACATTCAAGGGTTAGCTTAGAATTACAAGAAAAAAGTTTGAAATGTATGAACAAAATACAGCTTGAAATGTCTTACTTTCCCATGTAGAAAAGGCTTTCAGACTCAAAGAGAAAAAAGTAGAGTAAGAAATTTCCCCCTCGTTTTTTTTTTCAGATTCTCTATAATGAAAAAGCAATGAAAAATAAAACTGCCCTTTTGGAAGATCACCTCATTAGTCCTATAAACCAAACATACTGAATACACCAGAACTACCCTGCTTATAATTTTTTCCCCTTCACAGATGCTTTTTAGAGTTTTGGGGTATATCCTTTCAGGTTTTTTGTTCCATACCCAGGAACTATCTACCTTCCACTTCTTCCCTTTTATGTCAAAACTTCTCCACAATAACTTTTCTGTTTCTGAGGATCCTTTATGATTTCTCTGTTCTACCCAAGCTCACTTTTCCCATGTAAGGTCATTAAATTTATTCTACACTGCTTTTCTCATGACCTTTCACCCTCTGCATCAAGGTGTCCCTCTGTACTTCACAGACTTCTAAACATCTGAGACATCCCAGTCTTCCTTCTTTCATAAATAAATAAATAAATAAAAAGGGGGAAGCAGGGAAGGACACACATTTCTTTTAGGCTTTCCATATCTCATGCTGCAGGAAGAGCAGGAGAAAGAAGGCAGAAGCAGACTGGAGGACTCTGTTGAAGGGCATTATGTGCTGCTCCTCAACTAAATCTTTGATCAACAATCACAACAGAAACCAAAACTGCTTCCACTATACTATTAAAGCAGGCATAAGAAGAATGCATTACTCTATTTCTTTCTATCATTGTGTTTCTTTACTACCATCAAAATCTAAATATTCTTCACAACTTGGCACTAGAAATGCTCTAAGGAATTAGGGAATAAATCAAATACAGAAATTAAGATATTTTGTTACAGATATATACTTTAACACTGAGAAACAGGACTTTGTCCAACTCTCTTAGGAGCACTTTCAAGCCTTTCTGCTTTAGAACATGAAAAATCTGTGTTATTACAGAAAGAAAAGCATTTTTACTGATGCCTCAAAAAATGTTTCTGGATTGTTTCTCAACAACTCCTGAATTTCCTGGAGTCTCTTAAGGAACTGATTTGGTGTCTGAAAAATAAAAGTATTTTTTTAAAACATGGGGTAGTATCCATATCAACCTGCCAATTTATTCCACAAGTATTACTTCCTGGGCTTCCCCTTAATATATGGGAAACTTCAAATAAAACTGCACTGCAAGTGGCTCACCTCAAAGCTACTGCTGGGTTACTTTTACACAAGGCATGGAAAAGATTTTTATCACCATTCCATACAACCTCTGCATCTCACTTACCTTTAAATCATCACAGCTACAGTAACATTACCAAATAACAAAATGTTCTGTTTTCACAGAACATGCAGTGACAGGCAACTTTTAAAAGACCACAAAATAGCCATCAAACATTGTTACGTTTTCAACACCAAATTTTAGGGTGTCAGGATGAAAAAGCTGGGAACAGAGGAGTTTGCTCCACACTGCAGATACGGCCTTTGTGGTTCAGAGCTCTCTCAGGTGAAGGGATTGATGGTAATCAGGGCTGAGTTTATTCTGTGGCAAAGACAACCAAATTAATCTTCCAGTTACACATCAGCAGAAAAAGGAGGAACACGTCTGGGCCACATTTTGCTGTGCTTTTTAGGGGAGGCAGAAGAAGGAGCGATGGTATGCCCTAAAGAGGATGGTAATTAATGCCCTTGTTCATGGTAGGACCTCGATTTATCCTCTCTGTGGTGAGTATACCCTGTCTTTCAGCTAGCCCCATGCTAATTTCAGTGGGACAGAATCCAGGTGTCTCATGTCTGAAGCAAAGCTTCTGTCTTAAAAACCATAATCGAAGAGAAGTACTAAACTACAATTTTAAATGTTTTTTAAAACTACATGTTTGAAATGTTTTCAACCAATCAAGCCATTTCTAAGATGGAAATGCTGTACTCTATAATCATCTTTACATGCTTGGGCTCCTGCAGTCCTCACCATGTCTGGTGACTCATGTGAACTTCCAACCGCCCAAATTTACATCAGATTTGCTTTCCTCTATCTCTGTCTTCCTTGTCAATTCCTCAACATTATGATCCCTAAAGTGTCTTCTTTTCTTCTTAAGGTCAGCTGTAGGACTGACTGCAGAATGAGCTGTTTGTAAATACACGGCCACACTACAAGCACACGAGTTTGCCCCCACGGCAGAGGACCTTTGGAAGGGAACCAAAACATGACACAGAACGCCACTAGATAGGTCAAGAGGCACCTACCTACAGCCAGGACCCACCTTCCACATGTTCTCCTTGTCACTGATTTTGAAAAGTGTCTTCTCACACTGCTCAGCTGCACTTCCAAACCACATCCTTCAGTCCATGATGGAAACTGCAGCAGCCTCTCCTACCAACCACCTCCCTGATGGCCTTTTCTCCTTCTGCGCTGAGCACAGATCAGATCCAAGGCATAACACACCAAGGCCTTTTCAAAGCCAGGCTTTACGCTTGATTCCGCCAGCACAGCTCACAAGAAGATTTTGGAATAGTTTTGGATTATTTTAAAAAGTGATTTCAGATGATCACAGGCACCTGTTGCACAACAGGACACCCTCTAAGATGCAGCCTTGTCTGTCATGTTGACCCTTCAATCCAGCTAATGTGACCTTACGCTTCCCTTGGTACAAGAAACCCTGTCCTGTTCCCAAGCCTCTCCAAAGGCAAAGGCTGTGCTATCTCTTCATGAAAAAAGTTGTACTTTGTAACCCAGCTACCTTAACTTCTAAACTAAGAGAATCCTTCCGCTCCCTGCAGCTTCAATCTTGCAAGTTCATTGAGTCCTTGTCCTAGGAAGCAAAATGAAACTGTCTAGGTCTGTTTCTTAAGGGTTAAAAACCTGCCTATTGGTCACCTTAGTTGCCAGTGTAAATATCCAAAGCTGTGCAGACCTTTCTGCTTCACTCCACAGAAGGCTCAGAGATGGTGAAGAACTCTCCACTAATTAAGAGATACACTCACATCTTAATCTCATCTTATTTTTCTGTTAATTTTCTCTTACTGAACAGATTGTTCCATGTGGATGGGGATTACTCAAGGAAACACTACAAGTGTTATCCTGAATCCACACAAAAAGCAATCCAGTTGGGAAGTATGAAACCAATATAAAGAAAGGTTGGTAAAAAAGCACTGTTACAGCAGATAATAATACAGACATTAGATAGACATTTTTCCTTCTTTAAGAAATTCACAGGTTTCTGGCAGTTTTTCTCCTGTATAAAGAGCACAGATTCTCCTTGATTTTACTGCACTTTTTTGCTGACTAATACAATGCAATCTCTACCATGCTGCAGTCCTATCTATTGGGTCAGAATAATGATCTTTTGTGCCCTTTTCTTATAAACAATTATGGAAGAATTTCTCTCTTCACCATTGCCAAGCAGACAGAGGCGGTGACCTCCTGAACATAAACACGATTGATCAGAATGAGACATTGATTTTTGTCATTTTCATGGGCTGCAATACAGCACATGAAAATAAGTTTGCACATCAGTCTGTAGCAATCTGTGTGCACAATTTTAACCAGGCGAGCTCTAGCTCGAATCAAAAACGGCCTCACATAAAGCAGAGACCTCATGGCTTGTCATTTCATTTCAAATGGCCTGTGGCCACACACTGGCTCTTCCTCCTGCTTTGTTATTGCACAATGCTCAAATGAGTCTTTCAAAACTGTCTGAAGGTCTAATTCACCCTCCAGCAAGGAAAAGAAAAAAACTGGTTTTCTTCTTTCCTATACATTCATACTGGAGAGATGAAGGGGCTTTTCAGAGAAAATGCACACAAAGGAAAACCAAAATGCTGGTAAAATGATGAACCAAAGAGCAGTGTCTCTAGAACATTGAAGAAATATTTTTATATAAAGCTTCGCAGATCTGTTTAGTTCTGTCTACAAGCATTTTACATACTGATATCCAGATTTCCATGGCTCTTCAATATTTGAAGACCTCTTCTATAGTTCTATAGAAAGGGCTTTTTAGGAGGAAAGCAGGAGGAGCAGGAATTACTCTTTAACAGAGCATGAAAAGAGAAATCAAAAGGCAGCATAACTGAAATCTAACTCCATGCCAGGTAGTTAGTTGGATGGCACTGAACTGCTGCCAAATAGCCGTCAGTCGAGAAATCAGGACTAAGATGGCAAATGGAATTAACTGTCAAAAATCTGCTAAATGGAACTTTTGGATTCCATTTGCTTTTAAAAGGAAAGACTGACAAACATCAAAGGGAAAAGGCTGAAACTGTTTGTGAGAAAGGGACCACCTTTTTTCAAATAAAAATAACAACTTGGCTATGAATCAATAGTCCATTTACACAGATAAACAATAGCTATAAAAGTAAGTTAATTCACTCCCAACTTAAATAGGTTGTTTGCAGCCTTTCTAGTATTAAATTGCTGGAATATGTGTGTAAGACAGTTGGGCAGGGCAGCACAAGCAATAAATTTTGTGCAGCTTGCTTTACAGTCAAAGCCTAACTCACGTAAAGAAAATGTGCTGGTGACAGGTAGGCACCCTAAGTTTTGGAGCCCAAATTCCTGCCCTCCTTTCAATGACTTTGCTGGACTGAGAACAACAGACCTTACAGAAAGAAGCCAAAGCTTACCTCCAAGTGAGGCAACAGTGCATGCAGAAGCATTCAGCACTGTTTGCAAAAGCTCTGACTGAACAGCACTAAGCTGCTGTTGGCATTTGCACAAATGACTGAAAATTTTTCTTTTGATTTTGCATGTTGGTCTGCTTTCTGTTCTTGACTCTTAGCAGTGACATGCAATAAAGGTGTGGAGAAAACAACCTGAATACCAGCCTTCAAATCTGGGAAGACATTAGCAATATATACCATCACCAATGACAAAACCTACACAAGATGATAGATTTATATTCTGCTGGTTTCAATATCAAGTTACCATTAAATATAGCTTAGAGCTTTTGTATTACAAATAGAAAACTCACAGAAGTCAACAGGAATTGACCCTGTTGCCAGTGCATCTATTATTTACTCCCCAACCAACCAACCAACCAACCAACCAACCAACCAACCAACCAACCAACCAACCAACCAACCAACCAACCAAAAAATACTGGTACAGAGCAAAATAGAAAAGGCAAGCTTTCATGTTTTAATAAAACTTTGACCACTTTGCCCTCTCTATCTCATTAAAGCAGCTCACTGATGCTAGCAGGTAAGATCCTTATTGCAGTGTGTACACCCAGCAGGTTACCAAGAACACCTAATGTGCTGCAAATAACTACCATAATACAAATTTATGTGTTTGTGCAGGTGTTGTGCACATGTAGCCACTGTATACACTGCAAAGTGTTTGTGTAGCTGTGCCATACAGGGTAGTGTGCTCAGTGACACACACCTTTCCTTTGTTTTAATGACATCACATTGATCACAACACCTCAGGCTGAAATACTTCCTGAGATCTGAAAATATGGACCTTTAAAATCCCCAGTATTTCAGCTGTTAGGACAAAGTTCAGACAAACACTCTTTATTGTTCTTGTTATTGTACCTATTAGCAGTTCCACAAGTCATGAAGTATGGAAGAAGTCAGAAGCAAGGCTGGTTAACCAACTGATGGCATTTGTTTACTTCTCATGTCATTACAGCTATATTTCTCCATTAACACATATTAAAAAAAAAATAAAATAATTATGGTAATTTGCCTGTGGTAGACAATTGTTGATCTATATAACTGACCAGCCTTTAAATAACAATCGCCAGTAATAAATTTCACTAGATTTCCAATTAAAAGCCTGCTGTGTTTTTATAGATCTTTGTCTGCTGCTCTCTAGTAACAGATGTGAAATGGAAGCTGTAATTAATGCTTGGAGACAGGAACTCACTTTGAACTGCATTCTGAAAACATTATCTGATGTGTGCAAGCATAACATTCTAATTATGGAGGTAAGCAGCTATGTATAGACATTTGTCATGCATTCTTAGCAACAGCATTCTCTGCTCTTCACACTTCCATGGAAAGAGGTGGTGGCAAGAATTTTCCCCATCTTCCCAGTAGCACAGGAAGGCGTGAAAAACACTGCGATTCATCAGCGCACTTTAAAGATTTTTTTACTGTAAAAGCGGAGCAATTAAATAAACAGCAGATTATTTATCACCTCAGTGACCACAGAGCAGAGCCTGTAAACCAGTTGTCTGGGACTGCTCTACAGCACTGGATGCTCTGGAGAGGAACTGTGCAACCACAGCTGGATTGCAGACGAGAGCAGGATAAAAGTACTTCTAGGGGCTAGTGCAAAGTTCTAGGGACATGTACTATATTCATTTACATGTTCTATGGTACTAATTAATGACAGTTTCTGTGTACCATTGTCTGGGGTTTTTTAAGTCCATGGCCCACAGTTATTTATAACAAGGCACATGACAGGCCAAAGACCAAGGCTGTTGAGCTGTCCAGGACCTTGCAGGGGTTCATGACATACATTCTTTTTAGGTTCAGTCTCCGCACAGAGTGTGTCCAACTTTTTCCATTTAGGAAACCAGTCATGAGGTTTTGTCTTCAGCAGTAAGCACTTTGGGACCATGGTTTGGTGGTATTTACAGTGGTATTCAGTCAAAGGTTGGCTTGAAGACATGGGAGATCCTTTCCAGTCTCCGTGATTCTGTGACTCTATAAGCTTCTACTGATCTTCCCCTGTTTCTCTGCCTTCAGCTACAGCTCATGTCCATGTTAGAGGCCAGCTGAGCAGGAGTGTGATCAAAGTGGATGAATTGTGTCTGTCTGCATCCAATCCACCATGACTTTAGTGTGCCCCTCTATTTTCTCACTGTAACGTGCAGCAATATCTACTTCCTGCTGACCACGGTACAGACCAACTCCACTGGATCCAAAAGGAGTTTTACTGTACTCAGGAAAAAAAGCTGCAAAAACCTAGAAAAACAAGTCACAGAGAGCAACTGACCTAGATACTAAAGTGTCTGTGTCTGCAAACAGAATTTGAAAAAACCCCTGTGGTGATTATTGATTAATACTGCACAAACATCAACTAGTTGCCTCTGGGAACCGTCATTACTTCGAGGGAGATAAATTATCTAATTACTGCAAGCTTAACAAGCTACAAGTGAACATGCTGCTTAAGTAAATAAACACTAATAGATTTAAAAATCAATGCATAAATAACTGAAAATATCTTTTAAGAATTAATAGAACTGAGCATTCTGTACGATGAAGTGGCTAGGAGCTCTGCAACAGCCTTGTCAGGGAAGATGTTAAACTTTCCAGTTTAAACACCTTTTTTAAAAATCAGATAAATGTTGCTTTTTTATCCAAGTTATTCTGTGTTTGTTGCTTCAGCTGAAGAGAGAAGGGAAGCCAGCCATGAAAACTGAGCTCCTAATTACCATCATCCTCCCTCTGATGTGGATGTGGCTGGTATAGCACTACATGTCGACGTGGCTGGTACAGAACTTTTCATACACATGCACACAAACATAACAGATGGTTATAATTATCGGCAGGCAAGCTGCAGTCCTAATTTGAGAGTGAGCAAAAATAGGTTGTGTTGTCCCTCACCCTTCCTGGCCACCACACCCAACTGTTGGACAACCTGGAGCTCACTCTCTCCCCTGTCAGGGAAGGGTGACCAAGGGACTGCCACACTGCAGCCCAAGCAGAATGCCACTCTGCTGAACACCTAAACAAGACAGGCACGTGTCAAACCATCATCACTTCAAAGGTGAATGTGTCTACCTAGCATTTCTTAACTTAATTAAAAAGGAAAAAAACTAATTGAAAGTGCTTTGAAACTTCCTTATTGCTCAAACTCATGCAAATGAGGGTGGATATGACACTGAAAGCCTGACACTGACCAGCACAATATATATTGCAGTTATTTCCAACCTGCCTCTCACCTCAGCAAAAGCTGCTCCCTCATCCTCTGCTCTGCTCTTCCGAAATTTGCTCACCTGCATCAATAACCAACCACTGGCCAGAGACAAGCGAACTGCAGCTCATCCCAGAGCCAGCCCGAACACCATAATTTGTGTGACTTGCAGCACAATCCTTGCCCTGTGGTTTATGGCATTCTCTCCAAGGCTGAACCAGTCTGCTCAGCAGCGTGTACTTAACTAAAAGTAAACCAGAATCAACAGCTTGGGAACAATTTGCCTTTGAATGTTGACAAGAGTAGCTGCCGCAGCACTTGCCCTCTCCTCACCACGTGCCCTGTGATGGCCTCGCTTCAGAGGTGACCAAATCCCCCAAGTGCCTTCACAAAAAGCTCTGTTTTCAAATGTGGGCACCCTCCATTTTTAGAACTCGTGTTTATCTTTCCATATTTTGCCACATACCAGTCTAGCATGCAAGCTAATCTGAGCATTCGAAGATGAGCATTAAACCTTGTATGCTGATGTCCACAGCTGGATCACCCACTGTTGTTCCCAATAGGAACAAAATGTGAGATGAAGTAGTAATGAAAGTCTGTGCACCATATGATCACTGCCATCCTCAGTTTTGTCCTTTCCTGGACAACAAAAGTGGTGCTAGCCCCTAACAAAACTTTCGAATAAATGCAGTATTAATCACAAAACCTGAAAAAAAAAAAAAAAAACCAAACCCCAGACAGTAGCAGCCTGCCTGGAAAAATCAGGTAAGGACTTGTATATCCCTATGCTTCTCACAGGCCAAAAAGGGAAAGCAGTCTTTTATGAAAATTCAGACAAAACACAAGCAGATGTTAACAGACTTGACACTGATACAAAAAGATGGTTGCACATAGACAAGAACAACCTCTTGTCATTCACCTTCTCTCAAACAGCACAGATTCAGCTGAGAGCCTCAACTCATTATGTTCACAGCCAGGCATCATTCACACTACGAACATAATCTGTAATCTAAATCAATATTCTTCCCTCCCCAGGAGTTATCAGGAAATATGGAAAATCCTCTGCTGACCCTTTACAGCCGCAGTTGTTGGCAGCAGCGAATAAAGTCACTGACGTGTTTGACAAAACTTAGCATCCAGAGCAAATGACTTTGGAGTATGAATTAGGAAGTAGTGAAAAGTTTAGGAACACAGGTATGAATATGTGTGACAAAAATGTTCATAAGTAAAGGAAGATTAAACTGAGCTCAAACATCTGAAGATATTTATTTGAATGCTCATTGCTGGAGAAACAGCTCTTCGAATACAGAAAAACACAGAAGCTAACAGTGAAAGGCCCACATAAATAATTGTCTTTCTGAGAAACTAACTGTTTAAATTTCCCTTTAATTGTTTCTTCTGTACTTTTGAAATTATATACACTTTACACTACAATTAAGTATATTGCACTTGATACAATTTTATGTGTCTGTGAACAAGCAAGCCTCAAAACTTTAAACTCAACTAAGTGTATTCTTCATTAAGGTAAAAAAGTGCTTCCTGGTCTTAATGCCACTGAGAAAACTAAAGAAAAGCTGCCATGCTCAAGAACCACACTAATATATTTGTAGCACTACAAGCATAGAACTCAAAAAATGACAGCATACACCTTTTAATATCTCCTCCCCCTACTCAGAAGGTGGACAAGGAAGTACACAGAACTGAGGTAAAAAGGGATCTGTAAGCTAAAAGCTAGAACACAGCAATTATATGGTGGTTTGCATTCAGGGATGGCAAGAAGTCTTTCAGTGGGATGATCAGCCCCTAAGCTCACAGTGGAGAGTGGTACATGCCTTCCCAATTTATTCCTAATGCACCAGGGGCAGATACTGCCAAGGGGATGAGGCAGATACAAGAGACAATGTGTGAACTACAATGATGAAGCAATTCATGGTCAAGGGAGAAGGCTAATGTATAATCCAGAAGTTTTGATTGCTCCTGGCATAAACTCCAATGGCTTTTACTGTCCTGTACTAGAACTAGTTTGGTGCCAAAGCAGAATGACTGAGCAAGTTTGAATGATCAACTGCAAAGTTACCTTCAACAAAGGTAAACTTAATGCATCTTCAGTCTTTTTTTTTCTTTTTTTAACATTAAACATTAAAATATACTTGAATTACTCAATACAGTGAAGAAATTTTGGCTTAAAATGACAGAGCTCATTTTGTAGTGACAACCTCTAAAATACATGTTCCTATGTTTATGAACTTTCATAAAATTACTTAAGACATTCAATTGGCTTTTTGGGGGATTTTTGTTCCTGAAGCCCTTTCCTGCTAAAACACTACTATTGCTGCAGTAGGAGTGGGGTACCAATGAGGCTGGAGAAAGGAAGATACTTCTTCAGTCAGGTCCTGGTTACACATACAGGCCAACAGAGAGACTTTCATATGCATTTCAAAACACAGGGGTTTTTTCCAATCACATTTTCAATCATTTTTGAGGTGGATTCAAAAGAGTTAGCAGTTAAATTAGCAAAACTGAAGGGACAATGTGTACTCAGCAGCAACTGCAGATCTGTCATCGTTAACAGCACACAAACCTGTTTGTCTAGAAACGTACACCACACTAAGCACCAAGGATCAGAACACCCTGAACTTGCCTTGGCAAGCTCAGAAGGAAGCAGGACTTGTCTCTTCAGAACAAGGCTGTTCTATGCCTCACCAAAAAAATCACCCTCATACTCTCATACTTTTTAAAAAGGGGGCGTGTCCTCTATGTGAGTGCACATCCTGAAACAATTCTTTTTTTATTTTGACTCACACTGAGTACCATATGCTAATCTAACAAAACTGATGGGAAACTAAACTTTCATCAAGCTTTTTCCTTGCACATGCAGGATTGTTCATTTATGCTATTCATTTTTTCTTTGCTGATTTTTCTGAAAGGTAAAACAGTTTATTTGTTTTGAGAAAAAACATATCCATAAAGACTTATGTAAGGAGAATTGCCTCAGTATTGAGGATTCCCCATGCTAACTACTTTAAGGGTAATGTGCAAAGGAATATTATTTCATTGTACCCTTTTCTTGCTTTTTATCAAATCTTACAAACAGAGAAAGTTTATTTTTTTCAATTCAATATGTTAATATTTAAACATAAGAAGTCAAACCGAGTAGATGAAGCTTGAAATAAAGCATGCATATGGTCAAATAAAAGGCCCAGACATGTGATGAAACAAAAATTGTGTTCTGAAATTATTAGTAAAACAACCCAAACCAAAATGGCCAACCACTGAACCACTGAAAGGTGCAGTTTTGCAACCTGCAGCACCTGCTAATATTCCTTGTATCTTTCTCATGCATAATGCTGTTTCAGACTCAGGAAAGATTTATATCTAGTTAGTTTAAGATTAATGAAAATATTGCAGGAGCAGGTAAATCTAATCATAAAAAATCTTCATTGCAGAATTAAGAAAAGGAATTCTGTGTGGATTAATTTCTAGTTTTGGAAACTGATAAACAGCTTTCTGTTCTCATAGACCCCAAACTCCAACTATCTTTATTTAACAGCATAAATGCTCAGCCTGACAATTGCATGCTTCTTTCATATTAACCTTTGTACTACAATACAAGAAGGGAAGCTGATCAGAATTGGATCTGGACCTAACAGGATCTCAAATGGCAGCGGCAGACTAAGTTCCACCACATCCTCTCTGGTGACACACACAGCACATGTTGTTGGAGGGAGAGTCTAAAGGAGAAAAGGAAAACAAGACTCCTTTTCACAACCATGCCACTGAAACTGTAGAGGTGTATGTAGCATGCCAGTTTTTCAAGATTTCCAAGGGATTGCATGTCCAGCCTGAGCTCCCTTCTCCTTCCATCATTGTGGGTGAGAAGTCACTACATGAGGCATGCTTGGGCTCTGTGTGGATACACAAGGAACTGGAAAGCATTAGGAGAGGAGATAGCACAGAGCAGCAAAACACACATAGCACTTACACATTGAAAAACATTCCCTCTGGATATTTTTCTTAATTTTGGAAAAAACTTACATAGATTTTATCTTGCTGATATCTCTGGAATAAGTTGTGCATAATGGAGCCTTCGTGGAGATCTACAAGTGCTGCCATGTCTTCCACACTCTCTGTGCTTGTTTGATGCATAGGTGTTACTTTTTGGTGTGTGATCGTGCTCTGTTTATAAGTGAATACCTGAAAGAGGGGAAACAAAAACAACATTAATCAGAGCACACATTCAAACACTCCTGTCTGAGAATGGAGCTGTCATACCCATTCATATCCCCTATCCAGCTTATCAGTGTGCAGACTTGCAAAATATAATAGCCTGGCAGGGATGCCTTCCTCTAAAGCTTCTCTGACACTGATTGAAGCCCCAAATACCTACGTGGGTCTTAAGAAACCAGAACATACTGACAGTGTACTGAGGACTCTAAGGGCTTTTCCTGTTTAAGGGCAAATGCAATCTTGTTTCACACTGGACCACTGCTAGACTTATCAAGAGAAAAATAAATCAAAAATAACTCTTCCCAAAAATATGAAACCAACCAAACAAAAAAACACCTCTTACAGTAAAACCCACTTACACCAAATTGCTCTGGGAGGAAACGTTTGACTGTGAAAAACAGCAAATTAAAATTAATGCTCTAATAGGCTACAAGTGTTCATATGTTTGATCTGAAATCCACTTAAATGTTTCCATTCAACTCTCCAGTAAGGAAACAGTCATTACTCCTAATGCAAGTAGCATTCTAAGTTCTGTGTACAGCAGATATTTATAAATTAATAAACCAACAGATTGTTAATTGACTTTTGGGTCTAATTTCTGAAGCCAGTTCTTAACAAAGAGTAAAAGCTCTAAGAAAGAATTTAAATACTTGGTCGGAAAACGCTTCTTTGTATCTTCTCTTATACTCTCACAAATATGCAGGAAGATCTACATATCCTCAATCTAGTTAAACTTTTATGAATACTAATAACATCAATAAAGACTACAAAACAATTGATTTTGAATTCAGCACCCCATTTCCTGCAAATTTACATCTTGGCACCTCATCCTTATGGACATATTCCTACATCTCATAGCCAACACTCCTCAGGCAACATTTGTCCCTGCTAATGGTGCCATTTCAGTGTTAAGAAGTCAAAGCACGGAATTAATGCAAGTACTTTGTGGAAATACTACTGTGGAATATTAGAAAAATCCCAAACCCTTCCAAAATCCTTTAAAATAATATTTATGAAGCGGACGGAAGCAGAGCCACGAGTGTCAGCCAAGCACCGGCGACACTGTGGGAATGCTGCTGCGGGCTGGGGTCATGCTGTGCAGCACTGCCCGAGGGGCCACCTCTGCACAGCAGGAGGAAACCCCCCAGAGGCTTGTCAGCATAAAACCTCATGGCAATGAAAGACTGAACAATGTCATTGTAGGAGGCCATCCAGGAAAACAGTGATGTTGTCTGTCCTGCTGAGACAAGTGAGATAGAGAGGTGAAGAAGCAAGAGGCTGAAGGAGGATCAGGCTAAAGACCGAAGCTCTGTACTTGGATATCCTAACAGCTGACAGAGGAGGACAGACTGAAGATATTTCTTCATTAAAATTGTATCCTAAACAAAACAAATGCAGGCACAGGCCATCACACCGTTACAGATGTCACTTGCACCAGCACAAAGCATACTGAAGGAAGGCTGGGGAAGAAAGGAGATCTGGGAAAGAAATTCCTGACAGGAGCTGGGAGGTATCACAGACATCAACAGGGTATGTGAGGAAACTATCATAAAGTTCAGACAGATTCAGAGCCCAGTCCCTGGCTGAGGGGAAAAAACAGACATGGAGAGATCAGAGCCTTATTTTGCAGTGAAGAACCATAAAGATGACAGGACAAGGATTTGTACAGGGCAGAGGGACCCTGCCAAGATGGAGAAAGCAGTCACATGTAGGAGCATGTGGTCCAGACAGAACATCTAATAAACAGAATGAATGTGAAGAGCATCAACTGATAGCACAACTTTTGGGGCTGGAAACTGTGTTAGCAGTCCCAAGACTAACCACACAAAGTATAATTGGAATTAGAAATAATTGCATCTCAAAAATTATAAACCGCAGTCCTAGTCAGAAGAACCATAAAGGAAAACTCAAAGGTCATACTGTAGGAGAAAAATACCACAAGCTGAAGGATTTGGAAATAAAAGGGATATAAGGAGAGCAAATCCTAGAAAAGTAAGCAACTTAACAGAGACTATGCATCATCCTGCATACAGAAAAGCAGAGTCAGGGATAGAAATAGGAAACCAAAAGGGGATGACACATATCCTGTTAGTGCATCTCATGTGAACATGGAAAGGAAGCAAAATATCACTTCTAGGAGGATAACCTCCATATTTGTGATGTCTATTCTTTGGTAAGTGATGTACAGGTTATTAGGGTAGGCAGAGCACCCCGTACATCGCTCAGCACATTTATTAATGTAAAAAATTCACACACAAACACCAAGAAAAACAACATGACAAATGAGTTGCATGTGGCATCATGACAGAAGATGGTCTCTGAAGATTCATCCTTCCCACTCAAACTCACTATTTTCTCTTCTTCAGTCTAGTTGTTCTAATACTTCCATCTCTCCCACACACCACCTTCTTGTTTGGGTGAGGAAATTGTTCTGTGAGCTGATTCAGAGATAAGACAGCGCATCACTCAACTAGAAAACACACCAACTTCTAATAATGGCTGACACCCAAATTAGAAAGGAGAAGGAGCTCTTCTTCAACACTGGGTAGCTACTTTTCCTTTATTTTTAATTTTGCCAGAACCATGCATCCCTTGGATTTCTTAATCACACTTTAACACTTGATCAAAATCATCTAACAAGACTGAAGTCATGAGAAAGGGCTGCAGGATCACATGTACAGACCTCATCTCCTTAAAACAGGCTTTTTGCAGCCCTGCTGCTGAAGCTCTGAAAGGCCTACTTTGTTTTATTTCATCTTGAATCACGCCTTTATTAGGATAAGGACGTGGAAAAACTACCTTGAACTTTATCATTACTAACTAGAAGATCAAGCTATGAAATATTACAGCACTTGAAATCCTCAGGAAATAGGAACCCAGAGCCACTCTGCAGGATCAGCACAAAGAACAGGAAGACGACCAAGTTGACTCCTGAACTTCAAGAGGACCCTGTTGGCAGAGCGCAGGAACATCCATCCTCAAGGACCCTCCCAGTATTTCTGGAAGGTCAAGTGAAATATGCAGGAAACTAGAACAAGATTTAAGACAAGCCTAAATGAGAATTCAGCAAAAACTTCTTTCCTTTCTAGATATAAATGGTTCAAGATAACAAAAATGCTGAATACATGGAAAACTCTAAATTAAACCTTAAAGAGACAGCATGCAGAAAAAGAACTCCCTATGTTATTATGGAAATGAAAATTAGAGGTTGAGATAGGATGGACCAATGCAAAGAACAACAAAAAGAACAAGCTCAAGAAATATAAGACAAAAGAGCAAACAGCCTAATAACAGTCATGTACATTTCATTGGGAAAGGAGAACCCTTCAAAACTCCCTGCTGTGCCTACCACAGCTTACAACTGCTGTGATGAATATGCCAAAAAGGGACACAAATGAGGAAGTGGCCTAAAAAGCCAGGGGACCAATGCTATCCTGCACAATTAATCTGGCACATGGGAAAAAAAAAAAAAAAACCAACAAAAAAAGTTCTTTCAAACCTTCCAGTTAAGGGAAATACCACAAAACAGTGTAAAATTAATTTTCTGCACTGAAAAAAAAACCCTAAGCTCAAGATCTAATGGAAATTATGTTTTAACAAAAGATGTAATTTGTAGTAGAATTTATTAACACAAGCAAAGTACGTCAAAGTAGGCTCTCAACAACAGGAGTACACATGCTTTCTCTCTCATGGTACCATTGTGTGGCATGGTGCCAGATTTTAAAAATCCCTGCTTGAATCAGATCATTAAATGGCATCAAGAAATTGCACAACAGCTGAGTCAAGTGAGTTTAAGAGAGTGCTGAATTAAGTGCTTATGTACATCAAAAAACCCACACAATCCCCACTTCTTGCAAAAGCTATTAGTTACACTCGGGATTTCCAGCCTGCATGGAGCCCATACACAACTGAATCTCTCAGGGTGTTTTTCACAAGGAGATGAGGTTTCAGTCTGGTGCTGATGACCCATATTGGATGGGAGGAACGCAGAAGGTACTTCAAAAGTTGCCTGATCAAGCAGTCGGTATTTCAATTACAACTTTCATTGTTTTGGTGAGATTTCTGTGAGATTTCTATTTAAAGGCAGAAGTAGGCTCATATGCACCTTGGAAGCCCTAACAGGAGCTAGACCATTGCTGAAACTGCTCTCTGAAAACGTGCAAGGTCATCTACTGAAGAGTTCACATATTGCAAGCCTGACCCATTACCCACCACGTGACCCACGACCCACCACGTGGGCAGCAACTGAGCCAGCCAGTCCCTGCCATAATAACACAGTCTGAACATGGTACTGCCTGACTGATGCCAAGTGCTGCCTGCTTGGGCATGGCTATGCAGCTTAACATGTCCCTGTTGTCTGTCTTGTTCCAAAAAAACAAGAGTGTTTATTGGTAGGGGCAACAGACATGAAGCAACCCACCTCCCTCGGCTGCTCTTTCCTGCACAAGAAATTTTTTTATCAATCCTAGGTGTACTCTGTAAACTGCAGGGCCTCACAGAAGATAATCCTGATATCCAAACACATAAATCAGAAATATTAAGTTTTGTCACACACTCAAATTAAGTTGCTCAAATCCATATAACCAGAAGGATAATGTAAAATATGATAAACATAAAATTCAGTAGGGCAGGGAAAGTAAAGACAAAGAGCAATTGTACAGAAATCATCTGAGAGACAGGTTTGCAAACTAAAAATATACAGCCAAATAGCCAGAATTTTTTCAGTAATTCCTGTGATACTAGAAAACCAGCTGCTACAGCATCTGGGCAGTCCACAAACACCAGAGAGCAAAATTAATTGACCCAAAAAGTAAAGCCCACAGCCTTTCTGCTGCTGTCCCTTGAACTGCCCTACGTAAACTCTTCACAGGGTTAATCCCAATGGCTACTGTGGTGTCCATGAAAATCCATGACTCAAGAGCAGCTCCAGAGGACTTGGCTCATACATTCACAACATCAGTGCCCTCTGTTTTGTGAGGCATCTTTCTGCTTATTGTCACTGACCTCACAGCAGAAATGAGCATAGCCCAGCAAACACACAAGACTGTCCAGAGAAACATCCACTAAAAATTATTAATTCTTTTTTCATTCTCTGCTGTTGGTCTGAACTGAGGATCATCATTTGTGTTTCTCTTGTGTTTAGAAGTTAAAAGAATGCAATAAATCTTACAAAATGTCTTTATAGATGAGTCCAAGCAGAAAAAGGAGGCCATTACAAGCTGTGGAATGCAGTGTTCCAGGGAGAAAAATAAATCATGACAAGCCCAAGGACCCAGAGATTAAAAACAAAAATAAAAATGTAGTATTTTACCCTTTTTTCCTGGAGAGATCTACTGTCTAATTAGATACTTAAAATACAGGACAAGGATGCTTTTTTATAAATCTAAAGTAATTTACGATCAAATGTAAAGCAGAAGAACTATTGACATTTTTAAATTCTACAGTTAATCATGACAGGAGTGCAATCCAAGTAATGTTTTTGTCCAGTAATTTACTATTTCTCTGCAACAGTTGACCTTAGACACTCACTGTGTTGTTCCAAAATAATCTTTCAGACAACAAGATGTACCAGGGCCCAAGGCTTGCTTTGATGTCATGTAATTTAATCTCTATCAAAGTAACCAGAAAACTCCACAACGAAGTTTCTTACCTATGAAACTATGGAGGAAAATGAAATAATTTTATGTGAAACATTTATTGGTGTCAGGAAAACATTATAACCAATCTGCTATCTGTGATTTACTGGCCTTTTCTTCAAGCAACTATCCCATACACACATCAACTGAGAATCAGCCCATTTCCCTCCTGTTTTGTAAACTTTTCCCCCTTTTATGCTGGGAACTGGCCTCCCTTACCCATTAGATGTTAATCTTGATCTCCATCTCTTGATGGAAAATGTCTAAATGCCCACTTTGCACATCACTACCAACCCAATCAGTTGGGTAATACGCAGCCTGTAAATTGTGGTAATCCTACATTTTATCCTTACCCTCCGCCCACTTTGGTTCTTTGCTTTTTGTCCTATCAATCAACCCCCTTCCAAACCCTTCCTCTCAGTCCCCATTTCACATCACTTCTCAGACTCATTAGGGCCTGGGACATCTGTGTCAGTAGCTGCTCCCAGGTTCAAGTGCTGGGAGCCTGCCCTGAAACCGTCCTCAGCCTCTCCCCAGCCTCCAGCAGGGACAGCACCAGCGATGGCTTGCAGCACCTCCCTGAGCGGCTTTCCTACTACAGCTTTCATGTTCTCACACCCTCACTGAATATCCCTTTTTGCTCCCAAGCTCCACACTGTGGGGAAGCACGCTGCCAGGATGACAGCCCTGGTCAGTGCCACAGCAGAGCTCAGCAACCCACTAAATTGTGCCTCTTTGTTGTTCCCCTACGTGCTGACCACTGTCAACAATCTTGTCTGATCAATGCTTCCCACCTAACGCCCACTGCACAAGAAGTATTTCAAGTTTACTTCACTCTCTGAACCATTTCCATCCATAGACAAGCTCTGTCATCAGGTAGGAACAAGCTTCTAATTACAGGTTCAGAACTTCTGACCCTTCAATTGGGCTTCCCTACACAGACAATTAAGAAATTTAATTTGAACAAAACACATCCATTTTACCTAGATTATAATACTGTAGGCTAAGCCTCTAGGCAGTCCACATAATTCGTACACGGAAAACACAAAAAGGTGTATCTAACTTTCTTACTTTCTTTCCAAGTGACCTTGGATAACTTACAGCACCTGCAGACACTGCAAAGCTCAAAGTTTAAGAAGCCCACCTATAAATTCTGAGACTGCAGTAGTACAGAAAATGTGCAACATCCCTCACATGTCACCAGCACCTTCTTCACCACGCAAAAGTGCTCCTTTCTGTTTGTAAAAAGAGAAATGAGAGAACTGCAGCTGCCCAAGCTTTCCTACAATGCTGGACCAAGTCCAAGGGCAGGACACAGGAGATGTACCCCAGAACGTGTCTCCAGCTCCCTGACAGGCAGCCAGTCAGCAGCAAACTCTGACCAGCTCTGGCCACACAGAAACCCAGGGAGGAAGCTCTGACCCCATGTCACTGCAAGATGAGGCAAGGAGCAGACCCTGCCTTGTAGCAGAGAAACAGAAGGTCTGGGCCCATGTTCCTCATGGGTTCAATCCTCCATCTGTCTTGGGACTTCCCACCAAAGGCACTCCCAAATCAGTGTTACTGTAAGGAGCACCCAGTAAACAGATGTAATGGCAATAACTCCTTTTGCTTTCAGTGCACATCACCTTAACTAGCTGAAAGGACAAGGGGGTGAAAACTGATGGTCTCTTCGAGAGGAAGACCAGAACACTAAAAACTCTCACCCTTTATCCATCATTTTCCACACAACGGAAAAGCACATTTTTGGACAATGCCAGGCACTGAAAGTATTAGCTTTCCTCTCTATGTTACAGCTCAAGTGAAACTTTCAGTTTCAAATTTGTATTTATTCGTGATTCATAGAAATAAAGAATGACTATTTGTAATTGAAAGAACAAAGCTGAATTTGAATAATATGCCCCACTATCAAGAAGTGGAATAACTATGGTCAATAAGCAGCCTACAAATTATACCAGCTTTTTGAGGCACCAAGCAATTAATCCCAATAGGTCCTTTTTCTAAGAACAAAATAAAAAAAGGAAAAAGCCCTGCAGATAGCTGACTGGACTGTCTCCAAGAGTAGAATAGGAGCAGCCTGTGTGCAGCTCTGCAGAAATGAAATCAGAGGCAATGTTTCTATGGGAGCTGGAGCTCTGAAGGAGCATTCCTGTACAGCAAGCCTTGTCCCAAACAAAGGCTCGCCAGAGAAGGTGATACTCCAGTGATGCTCTCCAGGATTCCCAACAAAACCTGAGCAATGCCATTGTGAGCCTTTTGGCCTCATCCCTCTACATTCTTCTCACCCCAACACTTTGCCTCAACTGAGCCTGCCTGGACTGTCGGTGTAGCCCCCACGGCCTGTGGGTGCCAATGGTGCACAAATCCTGCAGGAATTGTTCCACCTGCATGAAGTCATGCACAGGGGGACCAGGATCACCACTGTATTACTGCCAAAACCAAGGATGCTCTGCCACAACACCAGCTGTAACGTATGAAAGGTCCTTGAATCAAGCCAGTGCAAGCTGGGCCTCCTGCACAGGGGCACCACAGCCACTGGGCTGGAGTGCTCTCCCTGCAAGGCTGCTGCTGAAGAGGGCTGGGAAGGAATAAAAAGAAAACCGACCCAGAAGAAAGGTTTTTGCATGGAAATGGACGGTCTTCACGTCAAATTTCCATGTGCTGAGACAATTTAGGGCTTAGGTTTCCTTCACCCCTCCTACCAGGCACCAGCCAACCCCTCGGCGGTGTCAGATGCAGCCAGACGCCGAAGGTTGTGCTCCAGCCCGTGGCTCACTCACGGGTACTGGCTGGGTGTCAGGAGCTGGCAGACCTGCAGGAGCACCCCAGCAGGCTCCAGTGCCGGGGCCACCCTCGTGCCAGCCGTGAGACAGCCGACATGGCCAGGAGCCAGGCTGGAGAGGAGCCAGCGCAGGCTGCACGTGGCTACATGCGGCACGATCCAGTGCGCTCCCACAGCAATGCGCCAGTCAGGGAGGACTGCGAGGTCTTACAACACTCAACCACCTCCATCCCTAAAGATACCACCCACAGAGGCTCGAGCACGAACCTCCCAGACTCAATTCGCTCACACCTTCTCCTCCTGTGGGTCTCAGACTGCTGGCAACAGAGCAAAGCGTGCTTCTCCTCCATGGCTTTCACCACCAACTCCACCTCTGTGTTTCTCCTGCAAAACCTCTCCTACTTCCAGTCATTTCTCCTCCCTTCCCCACACCACCGCCCCCTTGCCATTATGGTCCCACTTTCCCTCCCAGTGCACTCTCCTGCCCATCACCTCCCCTCAGGAAGATCTGTCCCTTTGGAACCACCCTGTCCCAGCTGGCAAGGCAAGAACTTGTTTTCCAACCCACACATGCCTTTCATTTTCAATTTAAAATGTCCAGTCCCTGAAACAATGACAGAGGTGCACCTCAATCCAGCTGTCAGTCAACTGGCTCCCTGTCTGTTCTGCCCACACCCAAGGGAGGACCTAAATGTCGCAGGTAAAACAAAAGGGTTGTCAGACAACAAATTAATGCTCTTACTTGAAACAGAAGTGTAAATGTTATGTGAGATGCCCTAAATACATTGGGGCAGTAAAATAATATAGAGCAAGAATAGGATACTGGCAGGCATTAATCATGAATCCAGTGCTGAGGGCAAGAAAACCCTCTGCACTGACTATTTTTAAAGCTGTTTTTGTGAATTAAAGACATGACAACTTGCATATGCATAGAGGAAATTCATAAACATGCAATCTCAGCTTTCAGATCTCCTGACAACTTTTAACTATAAAACTCTCAATTTATGTTTCCCTTGGTTATTTTTTTTAATTTCTCCAAATCTTGGCTTGATTTTTTGCTACTGTAAGTACTGTATGCCTCACAGCAACAATATTTGATTGTACTCAGCTTTTTAATCTAACAACCTTTTGTTCACAACAGTAATGTGTGTGCTCCTGTAGGACCTTCCTGCCTTAACTTAAAGAAACACCTTTTAGATCTTTATGTATTGACATGTTTCTAGAGAAGCAGAATAGGCAAGAGATTGACATGAGAGTGAACTGGTGAAGCTTGAAATTATCTTTGAAGTATTCATTTTCAAGTTCTTTTGAACCCACTCCAGTGAAATTTAGATAAAGGTCTACTTTCATATTTGTTTGTTTAAAAAAAAATTTAGGTTTTTTACCTTTATGTTACAAGAATAAAAATGAGAGATGGTACGAAGCTCTGTATGAGTTGCAGAGTTCACAAATTGTAGACTATCTCAAGTTGAGAGGGATCCTTAAGGAGTCCAGCTCCCCGTTCCTTGCAGAACTACCTAAACCTAAACCATGTGACTAACAGCATTGTCCTGATGCTCCTTGAACTCTGTCAGGCTTGGTGCCATGACCATTTCCCTGGGAAGCCTGTTCAAGTGCCCAATCACCCCTCTGGATAAAGATTCTACCCCTAATATCTAACCTAACCCACCCCAAAACACACTTCATGTAATTTCCACTTGTGAAAGCCTAAAACCAAATTGAAGCATGAATTATTTGTTTTAGAAGACAGCAAAAGCTTTTTTATATTTATTTTTAAAGTTAACTTTTAATCTTTTTTTTTCTACAGTATTACAAAATGACATTTATACAGTATGCTTAACTGCTTTGTAAATACAAACCAACCCCTCCCTTTACTGGCAGACCACTCTCCCATCCATACCCCTGGCACTACTTACTGTTGCTCAAGCCCAGAAAACAGGAACTGGGTACAGCTCTGGCTTGAACATCAGCCCCTCACTCACTCTTTTCTCATCTTTAAAGGATCAGAGGGGCTTTTCATTAAGCCAGCATTTACTACCCGCTGTTCCTGCAGGTTGCATGGGGTGAGAAGTTTTGACACAGCTATACTGCTAGGAAGACAGCCAAGGGCATATTTTATCTGCAGCTCAAAGCAGTCCTTTAGATGAGGTAACCGTCTACTCAACTTCCCTGCCCCCAAAACTTGCAGGTGTACAATGGTAACTTACACTGGGGGGAGGAGAGAGAGGGCAAGAGGTGGGAAAGGGAGGAACTGAAGCCCTGAATACAGTAAGCTCCTAAGGACATCTATCCATGAAAACAAATATGATGACCCATAGCACACAATGGAGAATGCTCAAAGCAGAATTATGGGCAGGTGAACATGAAACACTGGGCTTTTTCCCCAAACCTAAGCACACAGTTTCTACAGCAGCCTAGTCAGCAAGGCTATGCTGTTTCAAAGTTAACTTTTGCCATGCCTGCTGATCTGAAGACAATTCATCAGGCTTTCAGGAAAATGCTATCTGAGGAGAAACAGCAAGGCCACTCCCTCTGTCACTACAGCCATTAATTCAGCTGAACAGCAAGTGGGATTTTTTCCAGTTCTGACCTAAGATAACTGGAAGGTGCCCTTAGACAACCGCAGGAGGAGGTGACCCCTTCTTACTCCTGTGCCTGGTTCTGACATGATGAGTTAATTGTAATTATACTGCAGGCAGCGACAGACCAGCTCTCAGCAGGTGTCCAAAGCTGCCTTTTAACCTACCCAAGTTAGCACTGGGTCCCACAAAAGCATAGTTTCCTCTGCCTGAGAAGGCACCCTAAATATCAACAAATCATTTTTTGCTAGCATGGAAGCAAATTAAAGAAAAAATTACATAATGTCAAATTTAAAAAAAAAAAGTGCAGGTGGTTTACCTGCATTCAGAATTAGACAGTGCCATTTGTAACTGTTGGCAGGGACAGAAAAGGCTTTAGCCCTATGTCAGTCTGGGCTGGAACTGAATCTCAGCTGTCTTCACACAGCATGAGTGAAGTTTCGTGTGCTAATCAGGATCCCAGTACATATGGTCCAGAGGCACCTGCCAGTCCATGTACAGAAGTAGCCTGGGTCTAGGAAGGGATTGATCACTCACTCAGCTTTCCTGCTGGTCTCCCTGGGCCCAGTGGCGAAGCTCACCACAACCCATGGCAGTGCCAAAAGGGCTAAGTGGCCACCACAGACAGCTTCATGCAGCAGGCATGGGTTTGCTGGCTCTGCCAGGGATAAAGAGATCAGCTTCAGCTCTGCACCCCAGTGAACTCTCTTCTCAGAGGCTGAGACAGTGAAACTCAGCAGCCTGGTCCACAGTGCTGTTTCTGTGGCCAGGAACCTGCCAGTGTATGATTACTGCAGGGTTGGCTGCCCAGGTCTGCAATAATAACATGCAGTAATCCCTCCCAAGAGGCAGTGCTCTGGCATGCCCTGCTAGCAGGACCGTGACAAAAGACTCTGTGTCTGCAGAGGGAAGGAGCAGGGGACCTTGCCTCCCTACCAGCAGACGTTCACAGGTCACTGCAGAGGGCAGGGGGTCCCTCTGCTCCTACTGCTGATCAGGTGACTTGGCAAAAACAGTAACTGACAGGTGAAAGGTGGGAGAAGGAAGGAAGGAGTTGGAATAATTCTGAATTTCTATACAATAAGGAAAAACTCGGGCTTTTCTTAGTAAGATATTCTGATAGGTTAAGTAATCAAGGAGATTTCAGCATCAAAAATCATCATAAACATTGTTTTCAAAGAAGTGCAGAGCTGTCTTATTTTACAGTCCTACAGAGTATATTGTGCCCTTGGAATCTCTACTTTTCTCCAGGACTAGCATGCTAAAACAACAGCAGCAGTCTCCAGCAGATGACCACTGACAGCTCCTGGAGAAGCACTGTGGGTCAGTGAGCATTGTTACTGGTCGGCCAACACGTTGCAGTAGGGCCTTGTTTCACTCTCTTCAAACAGGAATTCCTCCTAAAAAGTTACCCAGGCTCCTTGCTAGCTGTGCCACACAGATTAAAGCTTCAAGACTCCCAGGGCTCTCGTGTTTGCATGTTATCCTCACAACAGGTTTGGCTGAACTGTCCGGAGAGCCCCAACAGCGTTCAGCAAGGAAATCCGAAACTTCCCAAACCTGCCCAATGGGGACTGGCTCTCCATCCCCCCACCTTCCCAGCACTGTTAGCTGCAGCAAGAGGTGAGCCTGCTGCCAGGAAGAACAAAACAGGTTTGGACAAGCATGAAACCAAGCTGCACGTACCTTAAGCCAGCAGCCAAGGCGGTTAAGCCTTTTTCTTTACAAACGTGAAACCCAGATCCACACCCCGAGAGCCCGAGTGGCCCCTGTCACCCGAGATCCTCAGACCCACGTGCAGCTGCAGCTGGAGCTGCAGCCACATGCCAGCCTTGGCTGAGTCAGAGAGGTTGGAATGCGCCTGACAGGGCATTTATGAGAGTTTCATTTACTTTTTAGGGGGGAACACCACCCATTGAAGTTTTCCAGGCCTCCCCTGCCCAACAACTGCTCTGATTTAAGATCAACAAAACCTGAATATTTCACAATGGTTCAATCATGAAACCACAGTGAAGAGAGATGGAAGCAGTGGAGTAAAAGGAAAAGAAGTAAAGGCGACACATTCATTTAAAAAATAAACAAATAAACCCTACTGTATCTTGTTTTGAAGAGGTGAAGAAAAAAGGAAAAGGGCATAAATGCATATTTATCCTCTAGTTCAAAACCTTTACATTTAGACTGTGAAAAAGAGAAATTATTTATTTACAAGTAGCACAGTCACCTTCGAACTTGCACTGAAGTTGCACAGTGCACTCCTGCACTGCTGCAGGAGCATTATTCAGACTCATTACATAGTCAGGTGCTAATTACTTAGGCTCTCTCAAATGCATACTGGTAAATTTGATTATTACTCAAATAAAGCATACATTGTTAGGAATGTGAAAGTGAGCTCTTTCTTTGACTGAAACCTTTTTAGGAAAAAACCCTACCTCTTTGCTATAAAGTTTTACAGTGTCTGGTACAAAGACCTCTTGGAGATTTTTTAAGTACAAATATGAAAACACTTCTAAATTTTATTACGTCTAGTTTTGGGAAAAACAATAGTATATTCTTTTGCTTGGTACTATTACAAGGAGCATGAACAAATATACTAGGCCCAGGAGCCTAAGAATTCACAGAACAGTTTAAAAAACCTTTTCTTCTTTCTATCTTAAGAGTCTACAAGTTCCCCTTCCTTACATCCTTAGAGATAATATTGCATATAATATCATTCATTTTCTGTTGTTGTGCAGGTAAGAATCTCCTTTCATTGCACTTGTGAAAAGCCTGTGGGCGTTAAACACAAAATCTTAAATTTTTCTTGAGAAGGGAATGATGGAAGGTTTGAATACAGGTTGTCTTGGTCATACTGCTGTGGTAGGCTTCTCTGAAGAAAGAAAGAAGTAAGTGACACTGCTAGAACTTGCTGAGGAGACAGGAGCACCAACTGGTCATTGCAAGGCAAGAATCCACAGATATGAGCAGGTGGAGTGGTGGAGAGATGCAGTACTTTTCAAAGCCATGTCAGAAGTCTTACTGCATGGCACAGATACTGCTTTATGTGTGAGAAGGTGCACTATATACAGATAAGGGAAAGAAGTTGCTCTTGGCTGCAAAGGTTTGAGAGACTGTTCTATATGTTACTCCCATAAAATCTGCATATAAACTGGCTGGTTTGCATTTGAACTATAAAACTCCTGCCCTGCAAGAAGCAAAAGGGCAAACTGAACATATGTGAAGGTGGCTCTCCTTATTAAAAGGTGTGTGTGCAATTTTATTTTCCTTGCCTGTGCTTACATTTGAAAACCACAGTTGCATCACGTACCAGATAGCATGTATGTGTGTGTTGGAGAAGCCCAATTACAACTGGTTCCCATGATACCAGCAAAGAGTAATTCACAGCACTGTTTTTTCCACCCCAAATAAGGACAGTACTACTTCAGTAGTTGTGTCAGAATTGTGGAGACAGACAACAAAGATGTCTTATATTCAGAGAATTATTTGGTAGCTTTACACATAACCATAATGTTTATAGCTCTGGAAAGAAAAACCCAAACTGTTGCTACAAAGAAAAATACACCAGTCTTTTTCTGTCTTTGTAAGGATACTGCTGTTTGTTTTCGAATTTACTTTTACAAACCCCAAGCATATGAAGCTGTAAAAGCTCCAGTCTATATTCTTTAAAATGAGGGTTAGCCAGAAGTCCAACATGAAATAGTGTGAGATTACCTTAACATGTTACTAAAACCGATTAGAACAAACAGATTAAACTTGGACCACCTTTTCGGATTCCTTGCATTGGAGGAAAGGTTGTGAGAGAGATACATGGACATGGAAATCTCATTTACTAGTGAATAGTGTTGCCCTCTACTTACCTTCCCAGGCTACTCTCAGCTACCAAAAGAAGTTTATTTTAATGTGTTTTCTGATAAACATCCATCTTAGAATTCAGCTTTAGAGATCAGTGGGGGAAACTCCCTGCTAGTGACAAAAAGCTGCCTTTTCAATGTTCTCTTCCCCTAAAGATGTGACTCTTCTCACCTCCCAAGACAGGTTCAGCTTAAAAATGCACAATCTCATTGAGGGTGCAATGTCCCTGTTGGGACACCAACCAATTGTTCTTTTAGCAACAGACACTTTCAGTGCACAGGCCTGAATGTGAAACAGGCTTGGAGAACAGGGACTGAAGCTGCATATCCACCCAGGCCAGAGCTGACCTGATGGCAGATAAGTCCAGGCAGCTGTGAGTCCTAATGCCATCCACTGAAGGACACTGGGGATTGTGAGGTTGTCTGACTTTTTACATCCCAGTCCTCATCCCTCTAAATGCTAGAATTATCTGCCATTAATTTCCAATAGTCTGCAAAGTTCCTTATGTTCATTATGATTTCTGGTGGAATGCAAGGTAAGCAAGGACTTTAATTTTTCTCTTTTTTTTTTTTTCCTATCTCATTAGAAAGCAAGCAAGTCCTGCTGCAAGGGATGTAAAAGAAAAAAATGCAGAGTTGGTCTGAATGGTTTTATCCATGTAACTCAGAAGCTGATGGTTAAACTTGCCTGAACCTACTGCAGTACAGAATACAAGCTATGACACTGAAAATTCCTCCTACAGAAAAAACAGCATCAGATTAGAAGACACAGGATGCATTAAAGAACCATTTAATTGAGCTACCCAGGGCCTGAGCTAATGCCACTTCTCCCTGAGAGTCCTGATCTAACAAGATTCAAGCAATGGCAATTCTGGGTTAACAGTTGGACTCAATGATCTTTGTGGTCTTTTCCACCCAAAATGATTCTATTATTTTATCATTTTTCTCACCTGTCCCATCTCACCTGTGTACACTTCAGAACTGAGTCCTACACTTATGCTCACTGGTAAAATCCAGTGATTTAGTTCCACACATAAGCTCTCTCCTGCTCTGACAGTACCATGAATTTTTTTTGCAAATAGCTTCAGCCTGCTAGATGAAATCAGAAGTTTCTAGAAACAAGAGCATATTTCAATACTACAGCCAAAGATTATGAAGCTAAAAAGACCATTATAAGCTTTATGATCTGAGCAGCTGTGTAACACAGGAAAATCCAGAAATACCTAAATTCAGTTTCTATTTAGCAAAGTCTGAGCCCTGAAATAGTGCAAATGTCTTTCCTTCCCCCTAAAGTATCTTGCATTTGCTACCATCTGTTTGGATATTGCTTTTTGCTATTCACAATATTAACTTAAACTAGTAGAAGAAACTTCTCATGCCAGATTAATGACTCCCAGCTGGTTCCCACTGCACCACAATGTGCAGCACTCTCAAAAAGATATTATATCTTGTCAAAAGTCAAGTGCTCTGGACTGAAGGCCAGACTTGGGCCTCTGAGTAACTGTTGATGCTTGCCACAGTTAGAACACAGAGGTAAGGAAAGGAAAACAAGTACATTCCATCAGTACGACTTCTACACACAAACATTGCCAACAAGCATTTTATCTGGAGTCATTTTATTGCCACAAACACTCCTGAAGGTATGGCACTGAGCCCACCCAACAGAAGGTCATGTGTCCTATTAGCAAGAAAGCCAGAGCAATCAGTGACTGATTCAGAGTTGATGTCCCAGCTATCATCTACACAGATTATACAAAAAAGTAAGCAGAAAGAAGTGACAGGTTGTCCAGAAAAGCTGTGGATGCCCCATCCCTGCAAGTGTTCAAGACCAGATTGGATGGGACCCTGAGCAGCCTGGTCTAGTGGAAGGTGTCCCTCCCCATGGCAAGGAAAATGGAACTACAGGATCTTTAAGATTCCTTCCAACCCAAGCCATTTCATCATTCTATGAGAAATCAGTCATGCAAACTGGAGCTGACTCACCAGCAGGTGACACAGAACTAATGACTAAATGATTCTAAGTCAAGTGCAAAACATGAAAAATGTGTGATCCTACAAAAAAAAGAGCCTTAACATTTGTATTGTAAGCTCTTTCATTGTCAAAACACACAGCAGCATCAGCTCTAAAAGTAGTTGTCTTACCCTGTAACACAAATGCATATAAAAGTATTTAATATAGATATATATTTCCTACAGGAGTCCACTGAGTTATACAATTTCCCTTCTTTCAGAGGAATATAACTTATCAGCTATTAAAATAAAAGATCCATCACCTATCTGTCATTCTGCATTACCATGACAGTAATCTTCATACACTTTTTTGTTAGCATATACTCTGACAAGACACAGCTAACAAGGCAAAGCCTGCAAAGACCTCCAGCAATGAGTTACATCCACAGAAGCACCAGTGAGGAATCACCCAACATTTCATTTAGTTCAAGACAGGTATGTAAAAGATAATCTTATTTTTTTTCTAGTACGGTTTAAAAATTAATCTTAAATTAAAATTTGAAAATTAAGCTAATCTTATGAGATCCCTGTATTGTAAAGAATACAGAACTACTATTCTACACTGGAAGTTCTCCATTCTGGGCTTCAGTCACCTGAAAAAGTCCAGTCAAACCAAGAGATTTGCTGATACTACCCTTACAAGGCCTTGCATGCTTTGCAGATTCAACAGAAGAGACACAATCTTGTGCTTCTCTGCAAAAATACTACTGTGCTGTGGGAAGAAAAAACACCCCACAGGAGCAAACCTGGAGAATGATGACTGGCAAAAACTGCATAGGCATAAATTCAACTTTTCAAAGCACCAAACTGAATTTCTTTGTAGTTGAAATTTTCAGAGAAGGAAATCACTCGAAAGGCTCCAACTCAGATGCTGGAAGTTGAGCACAAAATCTTAATATCAAATTTTCAACAGCTGCTGGGAAGGAATTTAGCACCCCTAAAAACAAGCTGTACAGGTTCCCACCACTATCTAAATTAGAGTGCCTGATTTCAATTACCATTTTTATAGGGTTTGATTTAACTGATCTGACCAAGACCAGAATAGGTCCCCTTATCAGATGTTGCACAAAGAGACAGAATCTCCACCCTACCACGAGACTGTCCATAAACACTGCTTCATGTTCCCAGGCAGGGAAGCAGTACTGGCAGCCCAGGTACTGGCAGAGGAAGGCTGCTGGTGAGGGGAAGGTTTAACCTGCACTACCAGCAGGCACTGGTGGACAGGACAAGCCAAAGAAAGCACATGCCAGGCACACAGCTCATCAAAGGATTAAGGCAATAACAAAGTTGCAGCAGCACTCATTTTGATCCCTCTGTCTGCTCCTGCAAGGCAACTCAAGCACCCAGATATGCAGGAATGCTGACAGAGAGCAAGCAACTGCTGGTCTCCACATAAATTCACTTCTCATCACCAGAGGCTTCTCCAATAAGACAGGTCTACACCAGATCCTGCTGATGCATCCTGTGAATCACAGATACGAGGTTTTCCCAGCAGAGGCCCTTGACCTCACCATGATTACACTGATGGTGCTTTTTCAGTGAATTTTCTTTTGCTCATGGGGCTACTGGGGTTACTGGTTCCAGGGTTAGCAGGCTGTCCACACAGTCAGGGAGGTGCTAGCACATCTGCCAAAATGTTTTTCCAGGCCCCTTGGGGCACAGTTCAATCCAATTAAAACACGCACAAAAGCAATAAAACTCAAATATTATTCCCTTGGTATTTTGGGCTCCAGCAGTGTAAAGGTCTTTCCCTCTACTATAGAGCCAGCCAACCTCTTCCAACAGAGTTGTATCAGCTGTTTCTGAAATCACTTGACCCTTTTCCATGTGCATTTGAGACATAAACCATGCTGACTGGCCTGGGGTCCTTGGACATAAAGGAAACTTTTCTGCCTAGTTGTGAAGAAACTGAGAACAGTTTTGCCCCCAGAAAATCAACACTTAACTGCAAGCATGTCCTTCCTCTCATACAACTGCATCACTGCAGTGAAATCACTCTGCTACGATAGTTGAAGTTACAGTGGTAGCAGTGACCACACAGAGATTATTTTGACTTTGCTCAACCCACTTCCTAGAAAGTAAAAGTGCTGTGGAGAAAAGGAAGAGTGAAAGACAATCTCATTTCTAAACAATGCTGCAAAATGCTAGCATGCAAAGCCTTGTCAACTCAGTGATCTCTGAAAGATGTTTTGAACCAGTGGAGAAACATCCCCTTGAAGCACAACACTACAGGCAGATGTTTTGAGCGGGATAGTGACCACAGGAAACAGAGTTCACAATCCAAGCTATAGAGGCACAAAATATGCCATGTAGGAAGGGCTCAGGACACACTCCTGAAACACAAAGGAGTTTTAAATGTTAGTAGGACACTACCATCTTGTCTAAAGATCTCAGGAGATAACACTGAGACAAGTTCAGGCAAGCACTCCTGCTAGATCACTGGGCAAAGAAGTGCATTCAGATCAGCAACCAGTAAATGTTTCTTTCCAGTGGGAAGAGGCTGCCAGGAGTGCAGATTCTGGTTACTCCAGTGACCACACACTGTGCTCACATCAGATAGACAGCTTTCACCCCGCTGGATGCTCACCTCACCGACCTCAGGCTACATCCGCCCTGCAGGGATGGCAACGGCATCTCTGGCTAAACCCAACGCACACACGTGAAAATCAGTGCAGGTACTCCCAGAGAACTGGTGCACATATGGCTGCTAAACTTACTGGGAGCTGAAAAGTGTAATGGGGTGTATTCGTTAGTATTTTCTTTGAAGAAAAATGCTTATGTTCCCATGGTTACAGACCTGTTTCAGACTATTTACAATAAAAAAAGTTGCAATTCTTCTCAAATGAAATAGAAAAACAAAGAGTGCAGTTTGGGGGTGGTTTGGGTTTGTTTTTCTTTTTGACCCACAGACCTGTTTTCAAATACAAACTAAGAAGAGAATAACAGGCCTTTTAATAGTAAATTTATACACCCAGAAACTAAGTTTTCCATGAGCTCAGAGACCAAAACTCAGACACTTACCACTACCATGTAGTTCAATACACTTGTAACGGATTCAAGATCTTTTAAAAGAAAGTTCAAACTCCATTTGTACTCCAACAGCAAGAGCTGGCTTTTCTTCCAATCCTCTTCACAAACCTCTTGTTCAATAATGAGCTTTCAAAACTATAGTAAAATTCATTGCTCCCTTTATACTCATCTCATTATCCTGGCCTCTTGCTGTGCTTGCTCCTTTTAATGGATGGAGCAAGTATTAGCTTGATTTCCTACCACACATCAAGTTTTCAGCTGAGGTTAGTAATATACATCTCTAACAAAAGATAAGATCTCTATTAATTTACTATTAAGTGCATAAAGCTGGAGATTTTATTTTTGCCTTGCATCTGACAGATAGTGAGAGCACACCTGACTTTCCTGACATGCTCTAACTTTTGCATGCAGACACAAGTGATAAGAGGAATTCAAATCACGGCCAAAACTCAGTTATCATAGAAAAACTGAATTGAATATTTCCATTTGCATCTATATGTAGAAGACAAAAAATGAAAGCACAAAGAAGTGCCCCAGGAATACTCCAGTCAATACATAACAAAAAGTAAGCTTTAAGACCTGAAGTTGGCAACAGCACATTTGGATGAGAAAATTAAATAAAACCACACGTCTGTTCAAAATACAGCTTACTGAGAAAGTGAAGAAAAAAAATCCAAACCAAAACAGTCAAAAATTATTTATTTCATTGCTACATTTTCCAGACTTTATTCATGAAGCCTTGCACATTCAGACATGGATAGCCAGGCGTGAATTCAGATGAAGCAGCATAAAGGAAGGAAGCTGGAATTGATGCTGACAAATTGTGGAAGTCCCACCACTCTGGGTGACTCCAAACTCAGCAGACATGTCAGGACAATGTAGCAAGATGCTCTGCTGTTGGCAAACCTGTGCTGACACAGACACTAATTGTTTTTCCAGTGGTAGACTCATAATTTTTTTTGTCTAACAGAAATGCAGATTGTTTATTGAGTTTCATAACTGGAAATTAGCAAATAGCACTCACAAACTCACCTCAGTCACCAAGCATCCTGTGGTGCCCTGGGCTGAAGGCAACAGCTGGAATCTGCCAGCTACATAAATGCTAGAAGAAGTTAAAATTACAATCACAAAAACCTGGAGAAAGCTCTGAACCTAAGGAACCCCTCTCCTGCAGGTCCAGGGGAGTAAGAGCTGATGACTGCATGTTCCTGGAAAGGAAAATGCCAGGGAGGCCCTTGCTCCTTACAAGTACAGCTGCTGCCAGGGCTGGCTGCAGGAGCCCCAGCCATCCTCACTGCAACAACTCACCCTACCTGACTGCAACACAGTGAGATTCCAGCCTAAAACTTCCATGAGTTTTCCAATGGTCTGGCACTACAAGTTTATCACTTTTGCTTCTATGCCCTGCTTGGTACAGTGGTGTAACAAATGGATGAGGATCTTCACGTGTTACTGCTCTGCAACAAAGATAAAACAGCTGTAGCTGGTGCACACATCTACTTGTATTAAATTTGTGGGTTTAAGCACTCAAACCTTTTCAAAGAGTGAAAAAGAATCACCACAATAATTTCCAGAATTCCCCGCTACTGCAAGGACAGGTCTGAGCCTATCAGTAGCAATCAAGCTCATTTTAAATAAGCATAACAGCCCCCACAAAATTTGTTTATTGAAATTAACTGTGGGGCTGAGGATAAGTTTGGTTTATTTTCTGCATTAATTTGCAAAGCCAAAGCTGTGTAGTGGAACTTTTAAACAAAGCGCAGGAGTCAGCAGGACCCGAGGTTCTACCCAACCACTGATTCACTGTCTGACCTTGAAGAAGTCCACCACCTTGTCATAAATCTGCCAGCCCAGCTGTGAAACTGGATAAAAGCAGGACTACCCCACCAAAAGCATGCTGCAACTCGTTTGGCCTTCTGTTAAATAAACATAACGCCCCCTCAAAACAAACCCGACCAACTAAACAATGTGTTTTTTTCTGTACACAAAGCACTTTGTACTGTACAAAAATGGAGTGCTTTACCAAGTGGGAGGGAAATAGATGTAAATATTTACACATGTACAGCAAAGAGCTGTTACTCACTCTAGGGATGTGCATACTGGTAGCTGTATAACTCAAGAACTACATCAGCATAGTGGAGGTGCCTTCACCAGACAGAAATAACATGCTGGTCTCTGGAAAGCATGCACTGTGCCAAGGAGGGTAAGGAAAAAACTGACATTAAGGGGACAGTTCCTGCCAGATTGGAAACTAAACTAGCTTCAAATAAAACAGATTCAACAAAGTTACAAGTGCTCAGAGCTTAATTACAGGAGTACATGAAACTACTAGCTTAGCATCCAGATTTTTGTTCCACTTTTCCACCCTCTCACAAACTCTTCCAGGAGTATTTTGGACTGGTAAGTAAGTCTGGAAATATAGAGGATAGCTCTTTCTCCTTTTGCAATCTGTGCTTGATTGCCCCTTATGCCTGCCAAGAAGAAAAGTTAATGCTAAGACTGGGAGGAGAAGGGTGACCTCAGACTGTAACTCACCTGCTTCGTTGTATCCTGCTGCAAATGCGGGACCTGCTACTTTACATCCCTCCATACTTGAGCTGCTGTGGAGGTGTCAGGACACTGTTTTCAGAGTCACACTTCTGTTAGTGTATTTAGATTGCTGACACATAATCCAAAATGCAAATTAAAAATAGAGGTAAAACCTGTGTTTTGTAAGGGGAAGAGACTGACTGGATTCCCTTTCACATGGCAAAGTCTAGCATCATTTATTCATGGCTCCTAACAGCTCAAGATACCACTTACCAGTGCCGAAAAAACCTGGAATCAGGTACCAACAGCTTCCTTATAAGTTAATTTCATCTTCCATTATAAAAACTAGTCTGTCCCTTTAGAAATTTCTCAACAAAAGAGAACTGGCTACTGTTTCCCACTGCTATCACTTCAAAGATGAGTTTGCTTTACAAGCATCAGTGTGGTAGTGCTTGTCCGTATTCTGCTATTCAATTGCCCACTTCCAAAACATTTCTTTCCATTTTCATACATAAATAGAGGAAGCACTGTTTGTAACTGCAACCTTGAACGACATGTGATAAGGCACTTAGTATTTACATAACGTCCACAGTAAAACTGATAAGAACATCACGTTGTGCACAGGTTAGAAGTTACGCAAAAAATGCCTGACTAAAGAGCAGCTTCTGCAACCCTGTGGCATCTGAATCTCTGTCGACTTCAAGCTGCCTAATCTGCACTAAGGACATAAGGTACAGTAAGCTGTTTGTTCAGCTTGTGGAAAGTCAGGTTTAAGGATTTCATATTCAAATAGCACTGACTCAAGTAGCGATGTCCAAGGACTTTTCAAAGTGCATCTGTGGGGCTTATCAATACCACAAGTTGAATACTACTCTCCCTGACTGTGTTTTCCTTAGCCAAGGCCTCGGGTTTTGCTTTAATCTAGTACCAGAGTGACACTGTGACTGAAAAATCAAGTTTTCACTTAGAAAACTTCTTTAGGCTACTGTTGTTCACCATTTCTTCTACAGATACAGACCTGTGTGTGATACAGAGTAAACACATTCTAAGTCCAGTGTTTTCAAGAAAAAGTACATGTATATATATCTGTGTGAGCACCTACACACACATTTCCCCGTTTCATCATCTATGCAACATATGTACATATGAGACTACTTTCCAGAAGAGCTGTATCAGGTTATTAGGGGCATTAAGATACTGCACTGCATTGCAATAGCTCTACTCATTTCTGAAATGTGAACAAATGCATTTGATACATACACTGTCAGCACGCTTGGGATTAACAGAGATCAGCAACCAATTTGGAGTAATTGAATATTCACAGCAGTGTCTGATCTGATCTGTTAACACAGTCACAGGGAATGTAGGGCAAGTATTTTTAAAAATGCACAGAAAAACAACCCAGAAGAAAAACCAAGGGTACTGCTTAAGAAAACATGGACCCCCCAGCAGCCTTCTGCTTCTTAGCCTCCCATTCACCTTCTGCACAGTCCTTGCCAGCTGCAGCCTGTACCCACATCAAGGGTTTGTTCATGTACACACTTGGAGCAGTGGTCACATTCTCCCTAGAAGTGCACGTTCCTGTGCTGGACTTACTGAGCCTTTGTCACGCTCCCGTCGCTCTCCTGATCACGCAGTGCTACCGCCCTCTCTTCCCCCCCACTGAGGACATATGAAAAACATTAACATATCTCAAATGCCTAGCAGACCTTGAAGTATCCTTGTCAGACCTTTACGTTTCCTGGGCAAATCTCGTGGTGACAGAAACTCTCTGTAACTGCATTTAAGCCAGTAACGATGCACTGATAACGCCAGTGAAGTCTGACCATCAGATTTCAATGTATATTAAATGCCCGTCTGAAAGCAGCATTAATAATGGAATGGATTTTGTTATTTACTCCTAATTAGAACTCCTTGCTGATGCTAGTGAAAAAACACACTTTCAAGAGAGAAATAATCAGCAGTAAAATATATGTAGTTATTTTCATTATAGGCTTGTGTCACTTCTACCTATTAAGATTGCTCCCTACCCAAATCTGTTTCCCAATTGTACCACATGTGGAAAGCTTTTGAAAAAGCATTCAGTGGCATGTCCACATCTTTTTTTGAAGTAGCTTATTTTATCATCATAGGCAAAACAGTACTTTTGTGTCATTCAGGCCTCCAATAACTCTGGTGATTTGATACCTGAACATTCTACCAGGCTGTTCTTTGGAGCGGTAATTTAATTTAAAAACAGAACAATTGTTTCCAAGAGGCAAGATTTTATCTTTCCTGTAAAAGTCATCAGCTCTACAAAGTTACAAATCACTGGAGAAAAATTCCGCGGCGAGCCTTCAGCAGAGCCTCAGACATTTAGCAGCCAAACACCTTGGGAAAGGCCTCCTGCCCTTGGCATGCTCCAGGCGCTGCTGAGCAAGAACCTCCTGGAGCTTCCCTTGGCAGCTCCAACATGCCGCTATTCGTGTTATCCCTGACCAAAGCCAGGAGGATGGGAAGGTCACCCGACCCTTGCGCTCCTGCGAGCCGAAGGAGGCAGTGTGAGGCTCTGCGCCCCGGTGAGCTTC
>VZRX01004470.1:130039-168160 GCA_013398075.1 Notiomystis cincta | reverse complement strand
AAAAAAAAAAAAAAAAAAAAGACTAAGTCTGTAATGCAAAAGACAACACCAAAGCACAAGAGACTGACTTTGTCAGTTTGTTTTATTACTGGGCACAGCACCGTACCACTTCATATACATACAAGCCACAGTAATACAAACAGTCTCTAGCCTTTTTTATAATTAAAAAAACACATGGTATTTGGGAGGAGTCAACAGTCCCAGGGGTCAGCTCTTAAGAGCCATTTTGCTGCAGTTGCAGTAGCAGCAGTTTTCTCACAAAATACTGTTGGTTTTCATGCTGTTAATACGTGAAGCTGAGAGGGCTGAGCTTGCAGCAGTGCCTCTGCTTAATGTGAGCAAGGCAGGCTTTTCAGCAGCTCACAGCCTTACAAGAATGCTCAGTCATGGTCCTTTGCAGTCAAATGGAAGTGTGCCCCTGTATGGAACTAGAACCTTCAAATGATTCTACAGAAACCCACATCATCCTGAAGCACCAGAGGTTTATCCAGCACAGGGCTGGTTAAAACTCTCCTGCATCCTGACAGCTTTCCTGCAGGCAGCACAGGCTTCCCACACAGGCTGGACCATTTCTTACAGAGTCAGTTACATCTGTAGCAGCACAAGGTCAGTGAAGCTTGGAAAAAAGCTTGTCATTAAAGCAGGCTTAGCTCCTCAGAAAACTTACTTAAAACTAGAAGGCACAAATGCAAGGTTGAATGTGGGCTGTATACCACTGTGGCATGTGAGTACTTCAGATACCCCTCCTAAGAGGAAATATAACACATAATAAATACAGTATGACATTTTAGAAAATAAGTGCATTACTGTGATCCTTCACAACATAAGGAAGTAGGATCCACAAGAGCATAGAGAGGCCTGTTCACTTAATATTGCACAAACATTCAAAAATTTAGTGTCAGGTCACTGCACTGGAGGTGGGACAAGGCAGGGGAAAAAAAAAGGTTTTATTTGGCAGAATCTACCAAAGTCTCCACCACCACACAAACAGCCTTTTGCCAGTCTGAGGTAGAATTACATATATACTGCTTAAACCCAGTCAAGTCCTGCTCAACTAGTCTTCAAAAAAAAAAAAAAAAAGAGAAAGTGCACAGAATAGATGAGCCTCTTTCTCTAAAGAAAATGAGTGCCTCAGGTTTGACTCCCAGAAGCAAGTCTTACAAAGCAGAGTTCCTGTGAAGATCCCAGCTCTCCATCTGGGAAGCAGTGATAGGTATCATGATGCTACAGATAAGGAGTGTAACAGGTACTAATTGCAAGACCTATAGCAAGCATTTTACTTTTCACTTCCTTCCTCCCCAACTACTTGCTAATTCTCCCTTTATTCACTCAGTCCAGTATATTTTATGCTTTCTTCTCCCTTATGTCCCTTCTACTGAACCCTGCAAAATAAAACTCCTATTTCAACCCATAGACTTCTGAGGGACGCTTGCAGCTTCTTCTATAGACTCCTCTGTGTAGTATAGACACGGGAGGATGGAAATGAGAGCCTCTTCGATGGAGAAGAGATGTTTATCCTCTGCTTGGGGACAGAAGTAGCGCATAAAGTTTGCCAGTCTCAGCAAGTACTCAATGTTATGACCAGCACAACCACTCGAGACAATGATTTGAGCTGCAATGTCTTCCTCAGATGCTGGGCCAAGGTAAGAAGGGTTCTGGGGTGTTGCAATGTAAACAAGAGCCAGGATGGGTTCCTCTGCATCTTTCTCCTGGGGGTGGAACTTCACCAGCTTGGTGTCATAGCCTCCCAGGACAGCTTCTCGCATGTTGAGATACTCGAGCGATGCGGCGATTTGTTCCCCACGGACTTCATAGGCTACGCCCCACGTGCACGCCTAAGAGCGAAAGGAGCCAAGCGGTTACGGGATGCTGTAACTGCAGGGGCCTCCCGTCCAGCCGCCCGCGGATGTTTCACACCAAGGCTCCCTTACTCCGGGGGCTCTCCGCACAGCTGGTAACAGGGCGGAGAAGGGTAACACACCCCACAACCCCCCCGCGGTCCCNGGGTGATGCAACGAGGGCGGGAGGTTTCGCGGCACCGCGCGTGGGGCAAAGCGGGCCGCGGGTTGCGTCAGGCGCCGTGCCCGGCCCGGGACAGCCCGGGACAGCCCGGCCCGCGAGCGGAGGGGGCGGCCTGTCCAGCAGCGCTGGCGCGAGATTCCCGCCCGGGACGCCNGTCCCCCCCCGGCCGGGCTGGGGGCAGAGGAAAGGCAGCGCCGTTAGGACCCAGCCCAGCCCAGCCGAGCCACCGGCGCCCCGCGGCCGCCCCGCCGCCCCCTCCCCTTACCGTCTTCTCGCTGCCGCGGTGGAAGGTGTCTCCCTGCCAGAAGCGGCGGCTGTAGCCGCGGATGAAGCCCACCTTGCGCGACGTGAACTCGAAGCCCGGCNAAGCGGGCCGCGGGTTGCGTCAGGCGCCGTGCCCGGCCCGGGACAGCCCGGGACAGCCCGGCCCGCGAGCGGAGGGGTCGGCCTGTCCAGCAGCGCTGGTGCGAGATTCCCGCCCGGGACGCCGGGGGATCGGCCGCTGCCAGACCCCAGAGGCCGCTGGAGCAGAGCGCGCCGTGCCCAAAACGCAGAAGCTGGGGTGGAATGAGCGGGCCAGCCCTCCTCAGGAGCCTGCCCCACGCTCCCGGCTTTGGCGCTACCTCAGAGCCTGAGGTGCTGCGTTGGAAAAGCAAGCGGTTAATATTTAACAGGGAGAAGCGACAGCTCCTGCTGTCAACAGGGCCAAAGCTTCAGGCACATAGGCAAAACAGAGTAACATCCACACTAGTGCAAGTGCATTTCCCCTAGTACTGTATCCGGGCTGGAACGCCAGCTTGTAATATATAACATTTGTTATGAGGATGGGTGCAAGTGCTGTCTGTGTATGGGATGGACACCCAGTTGTCCACCAGCTTTAGGCAGGTTGTGACAACTAAAGAGGTGGACTTCTACATTATAAAGTTACTCATTTTGATGAGAGAGGAGGAAGAATGAGAAGCAAAGCCACTGAAGTGTTTCTCATCATTGTTCTTGTCCTTTGCACTTAATCAATCTAAACAGTCTATTTACAGTCTTTTATTTAGTTTCCTGTTGGTCCCCATCCAACTGGCACCCCCCTTTGCATTCTGTTTAACGTGGCACTGCAGCTACAACGCACAGAGACTCTGGTGGGCGCTCCCTGTACCGCGGCTTGTTCACCACGGCTGAGGAGCCTGCAGGGCTCTTCATCTGCCCTGCTGCTCCGTGCCTTACACTGCATGTCCTTCTCTGCTGCCCTGCACGGCTGCCTCTCTGACTTGTCACCGTGGGTGACCCTTCACAAGGTCAGCCTTCTAACAGAGCCCAAAGCTCCTTCATTTTCCCCGCCACTTGCGCTTTTCCCAGTCACCTTCTCTGTCTTACTCAGGCTCAAAGGTATGGGGCTGGCATGGCGTGCTCCCAGCCCTTCACACCACACACCCTTGCTGGCACAGCCTGGCAGCCTCTTAATCCTTTTCTGATGGTCCCTTTCCATAGGCAGAAGGTGAATCTGTCACCTGTTTGTACAGCTGCTGTATTCGAAGGCCTTAGACCAGGCCAGAAAACGCTCCAGAAACTGTTCTTATCAGCTCTCTGTGCTCCACTTGGCAAAACAAGAAATAAATCTCTAGTCTGACATTTTTTCAGTCTTGTGGCTCCTGTCCCCTAACATATAAGACTTCTGCCTTAGCAGGAGTTTGTCAATGCTAAAATGATGTGGCCTTTCAATCAAATTAAACCAGTGTCCTCTGGGAATTAAACCAGTCCTCTGTGTCCCATCATACGTGTACAGCAAGTGTATGTTTTTCATATTTAGTTCTTTATTTTTTGTTTCCTGCTAAAATCAAGGAAATTTGAGCAACCTCACAGAGTTGTAGAGTTTACAAAAGCATTGAAGTTTGTAGAGTTAACAAAAGCATTAAAACACTTGTCTGTAGGTGCATCCTCATTATTAAGAGCACAAAAAGAGACAAATCAGTCTAAAATATAAGATGAAGAAGTTCTTGCTATGTTCTGGTCTTAGCAACACCAGTAAAAAAAAAACCTGACCTCTTTCTTCAGCTTTCCCCAGGATGTGAATTTTATCCATCTTCTTGGTTTGGTCAGTCTGGAGAAGAGGAGACTGAGGGGAGACCTCATTGTGGTCTTCAGCATCCTCATGAGGGGAAGCAAAGGGGCAAGTGCTGATCTCTTCACTCTCGTGACCAGGGACAGGACTCGAGGAAACATCATGAAGCTGAGTCAGGGGAGATTTAGGTTGGATATTAGGAAAAAGGTTTTCATCCACAAGTGGCTGAGCACTGAAACAGGCTTCCCCAGGAAGTGGTCACAGCACCAAGCTCGTCTGGGTTCAATAAGTGTTTGAATAATGCTCTCAGGTGCATGGTATAACTCTTGAGGTTGGGGCCAGGAGCTGGACTTGATCCTGATGGGTCCCTTCCAGCTCAGCATCTTCTGTGATTCTGTTATCTGAGAAATGCACTGGATTATGCATGTGTGACAAATGAAGCTCTGGGTATCCTATCTGCTGGTACTAAGCTAAGGAAAACTGGACCAAGAAATTCAGAATTATACCACTGGGAAGTGACTGTATGCTTGCTGGTGAGGGAGGAAAATTGCTCCTTTCCTTTGCAGAGCTGTCTCATTTGTATGTCTGCCTTTGCCAAAAGGCTCTGCTGCATGGCTAAGCCAAATTTGCAGTGAAGAGCCAATGCATACAGCAAAAGCCTTAGGGGACCAGCTTCAGATCCCACACCAGTTAAACACCCAGGTTTCTGCTCCCTGCAGGGCTGTACAACCAGATCAATGAGGTATGAGGTTAGAAACTCCTTTTGAAGTCCCTGTTTTCTTGTGTAAATTGGGATATTGCTCCATCATTAGGAGTATACCCTGAGGGAAGACTGTTACTGAAGTTGTGGCATACACAGCAAGAGGTTAATAATACTTTTTTGTTGTTTCAAGGTTTATTTCATTCATTTCTTATCTTGACTGTACCTTCACTGTACTTTGGTTAAATAAACCAAGGGCATGAGGATCACTAGGGGCAAATGGCTGAGCAGAAAAGGTATCTTGAGACAGTACAGGTGCAGCTGTGTAAGTGAAGCAGGTGGGTATAAAGGAGAGGGTTTAGTGTCTCTTGGTATTGTTGGAGCTTCTGTTCAAAAGGCCAGGGGAACAGCCTGCCAAAGTGAACCACAGAAATGTTCAAGTGTGAGGGAGGATGTGGAGCTGCAGCAGAGTTAACTGCTAGGGAATGTGAGGTAGGTTTTGTAGTACAACAAAAGGAGATGGGAAAAGAGCATAGGATTTCTACAGTTTAAAAGTGCCTGAGGGAAAAAGAAATAGAACATAATGGTCATACTCTGTTAATATAATAAAAAAACAGCAGTAAGAATGTTTACTTTGGCCTGGAACCTTTAGGAAAGCGAAGGCAGCAATCATAGCTTTATTTGTTACTCCTGAAACAAGTTTTTCCAGGTTTCAGGAAAGGAGGAGCTAGTTTCTCTTCAGCAGTGTGTGCTGTGCTTCCCTAGAGCAAGCATTCCCATGTTAGTGTGGGGTGAGTAGCAGTGCCAGGGCTGCCTGTTTTTCAGGATAGTGGTGAATCATTTTAGAGCCAGAGGAACCAACACCAGGGCTGGCATGACACATAGCAGTGGCTTGTGTGTCAGGCTCTTATTTACTTCAATGCACTCAGGGCACATACTGGGTCATTCCAAAAGTTGTTGTGTTCAGAAAACCTCAGCTGGGGACAGGAGGATTGCCAGACCATTTCCAGATACCACATCTTCCAACAGCTTGGCATTGCTTTCCTCTCCACAATGAGCAGACAGGAATATCTAAGGACTAAATTGTCCTCTTTTCCTGAAGGCTTCAGTAAAGATGAAAGCTACTGGAATTGGGGATGAAGTTCAAACAATTCCAGACTTTTTAAAGCAATGTAAATCAGTGCTATTCACTTGATATTCACAAAGCCACATCCATGTGCATCACCAGGGGTCTTACTCACTTCTGTTTGAGGAATCCAATTCTTATGACATTTACAAATCCCCTCCAGATGTGAACACTTACCAGAGAAACATGCAGTCAGCCTTGTTTCAAACCTGGGAATGCAGGAGCTGCATTGCCAAAGCTTCTGTATTTAAACCTGGGGATCAGGAAAGACACATAGAACAGTAGGAAATGGGTGGCTTTGAATTTGTTTGCTGCATCCAAAGGGAACACGTTTGCATGGTTAAAGGCATTAACTTGTGGGGTTAAATACAATCCTGAGCAAAGAGAAATGAAAATGACAAAGGACATACCAGTATGTTAAAGACAACTGTAAAATCCAGGGGAAAAAGTACTGTAAGGACACCAGACTGAAAAACAAGGCTAGGACAAGGTGATAGTTTGGGGGATTCTTCTGCAGGACAGAACTTAAGCTGACACTGACCTACTCCACATTCAGCCTGTTCACTCCATGACTGCTGCAGCTCTGACTGTGGTCAGCTGTGTTGGGAGATTTTGCAGTGTGCCCAGTTCACAGATGGGAATGACAAACTGGATGGAAACATTACAAACTTGATTTGTATTTGAATTAGTTATATGAGGGGGGAAAATAAACCCATATATCCAGTGAGCGTTTTAACGTGCCATCAATCCTTACCAGTGGCCTGGTCGTTGGCTGAGAGGTCCTTTAAGAAAACCCAGCACTATCATTTTGGCTTTTGAGTTGTACACCAGAGTGATCTGCTGCTCAAAGGGTTTGTCTGAGTTCCCCCACCCCATTCTCATTTCAAGCTGGTGGGCAGTTTTAATCCCCCTGGCAGGAGCTGGACTTGATTGCTCTGGTCATTCTGTCCTTTCTCATATTCCATGTTGCTGACAAAGTTCCTCCCAGCACTAGTACATAAAAAAAATCTCTATAAATGATCAGAACTACAATTTCTGATGGTTTTTTACTAGTTGAAGGTAGATATAGTGAGCAAAGACTGAGGAGACTGTAGGGTTGTAGCAGAAGCTTAGGGAATTTTGTCTTTCCTCCCTTCAGAGTAGGAAAGAAGCTCAAATACTTCCTTCTAACTTAGCTTGAGGGATGAAAAAATTGGATACTGTCTTAAAATCTGAATGCAGACTTGTGGAAACTCCTTTTGCTTGAGCCCACAGCGTCCCAAGTCTAAGAGCTCATCTGAGTGCCAGGCTGTGAATCATGAACTAGCTTGGCTCATCTTTTGGTACTGCATAATCCCCTGCTTTTTGCTCCCCATGGCCTCACTCTGCTGCCCAAACACTAGAGGGGCATTTTGAGGAGTCATGTGGATGTCTGCACTGGCAGCTTTAAGGTGAGGCACTGATGGAGGAGGCATGGGCTCACAAGGCTGGGGTTGGGAACCACAGCCCTGGCTGTAAAAGTCAGCATCTTATCTGGGCTGATGTAATGTTGTCATTTAGTTTCACTTCAGGAAGTGATTTAGTTGCAGTTCCAGTATAAAAAGAAGAAAAATGGCTTTATAGCTAAAATTTTAAACAGGTCTGAGAAAAAGCCTAAAGGGTCTGGTTGATACAAGCAGGTAGACTGAAGAGTCCAAAGACAGGAATGTGGAAGAACAGAAATTTAAATTCAAAGGTAGAAAGCAAATCCATGACTTGCATCCTAAGTAGGGAAGGATAACTATTTAGGGAAGTAACCAGCTGATTTCAAGAACAGTTTAAAAAATAATAGGGAACTCATACAGGATGGAAAAGGAATAATGCAACAGAGAAACTTCTGTTTTGGCACTTAGTTATGTAATGAAGCAAGAGCTGCAGAAGTTAGGGCCAATTTGCACATTTGCAAAGAGTTTAAAACCCAGTAAGAAGCTTTCTAGTCAAATAAAAAGAAGATCAAGTGAGAAAGGAGATTACAGGCAGGGATGTGACTGTCAATACCTTAGATGCAAACCAGTAAAACACAGGATGGTGGTGATTGCTATGAGTCCTTTAAAAAAAATTACCACTTCTGAAGGAAAATCACTGTTCTTAGAACTCCTGGTGCTTGAGTCAAGGGAGGTGAAAGAAGAGACACAAACCAAGAGCTTATTAGCAAAGAATGTAAGTATATAATGGGACTGGAAAATAGCAAGTGGTGCCTGTATTTGAGACATGAAAAATAACTTGTAATTGAGCAAACTAAGGCCCTGTTATTGAAACAGAATTCACACAAAGGGATATGAGCATTACCTGGACATGAGTGGCTTAGCTTGAAGACTGAAAAGAATATCCTAACCTGCAGAGCAGCAAGTTTTTAAATCTGCACCCCCCCACTCCTCCATATGACAGCCCAATACAGAGAAATAAGTTCTTTATGTAGATTTAATTGCAACAGAGATTATGTGATGTTGTTACCTCTATTACCTACTGCCTTTCCACCCAGTGCTCTTGTTGGATGAGCAGAAAGTTTTCATTTCAGGAGTATCCCAGGAAGTAGCTGAAGTATAGCCAAGCTCCAGAATTTCCACAGATTTGTGGTGTTGGAGAGGCTTCATCAGCTTGCAGGGATGAGGTTTTATCCTGATGTGCTTGCAGCTGTTCTTACCCAGACACCTACAGTGTCTTCATGGCAAACACTGCTTCTCTGGGGCTTAGATGCTATGGACTCATTTTCTACAACACAGCCAGCTAGAATATGGCCACAAAGCCCTAAACAAGCACAAAGGGAGAGTTCTGAAATACCTGATTGATGTGCTAATGGCAAAGCAAGGACTGCAGAACAAATGCAAACTGTGAATCACCATCTTATCCCTTGACTACTGAGAAACCCCAGATAAAGCAACATTACAGTATCATCTGGAATTCTGAAGGGTAGAAGCAAGTTGAAATTCATGTTCTACTTAGCAGCAGAGAAGTGAGCTATAAAGTCTGCCACCCAGCTTTAGGGAAGGACCACAAGTAGCCAGCATGCTTTTTGAAGAGATGAAGCATCAAGGTGCCAAGTGTAATAAAAGAGATTTCTCCTTGGGAACAAAGCCCATAAAGCACACAGCTAAAGGGATGAGAGAAGGGCCTATAAAGAGAAAGGGCAAAGTCTGCAACAACACTGAACAGCACAAAGAGGAACAAAGTCCTCCCTCTATCAGGCATCTGGTAACCCTAACATACCCCACTGCAAGGAGGGCAGCCAGCCTCCTAGCAGCCCTGCCCCTCTGTGCAATGTCCAGAGGGATGGAATTGTACCTGGAACAGTCATTAATAGTCTTCATCTGAGGGAGGAAGAGAACCCACCTGCTACCCACTCATCCAAGTCCTTATCAAGGCAAGGAGAGCAGGAACAGTGCTTTTGTTTAGATTCTTGATTGATCCAGGGCAGGATGATGTGTGTGTTGACTGTGCAGTCAAAGCAATAACTCAGGCACTCAATGTGTAGGACTTATGGATCAGTGTGGAGAAAGAGTGATAAGTAGCTATCTCAATAAGAACTTCTCCCTTCACTGCATCCCTTCTCCTTTACAGTATTTGATGTGTATGACTCACTTATTTTGTATTTCACTCTATTGAACATGTGAGTTGCAAACAAATGACATACCTAATGTGATGCTTAATGCAGAAGAAGACAGATGCTTTATGCTGTTGTATCAGTAAATGAGGTTTGCTTATTCCTAGAATGACTAAAAGTCTCATTGATGTGACCAAAAACCTGAAATAGTCCTGAGATTGTGGCTCATAGCAAGCAGATTATTGTTAGTGACAAGTACTGAAAGATTTTGCTTTAAATATGGCCGTGCTGGGCAGAATTTTGTGTTCTGATGTAAAGACTACCTCTCTGTCTGAAGGAAATTTGCAGTCCTGCTGAAAATATTTGTCTTTCTATTTTAGTATCTCTGGCAAATACATTGAAGACTGCTTGTGGTTTGAAAAATAGGTGTAGATGTGTTGTATGTGAGCCAGCACATTTGGTTTTGTGGTATTAACAGGACAGATTCTGTCTCAACAGTAGCTCCATTCCTTTTGTGATTTCCTAAGTCATGTCCACTTAGGTTTTGGGCACATAGTTCTCAGTTGTCTCAGAATAAACCCCTGCTTTCTTTGCCCTTTAATTTGGTAACCTAGATCTGCAGTTTCTTTTTCTGAATCTTCCTGTGATTAGCCCAGCAGATCCAAAGACCTGTCCTTCCTAATTACAGGTGCTCTTCCCAAAGATGAGGAGCAGAACGTGCCAACGATCACCACCTTCCTTAAAGCCCAATACTATTTATTTAGAACAAAATGTTATGGAAAAAAGCTACTTAATAAGCCAAGAAATGACTCACACACCTGCTAAGTGTTGCCTGTCTTCCTTGTGGTGCCCTGGCAAATATGATAAGCAAGATCTGCCAGCTCTTTAATTCAGAGAGAGCATCTGTGTATCAGCTCGTGCTGTCTCTGCCCCAGAAGACAAAAATGAGTGCCAGGATAACAGGCATGAGAACTTGTGTGAAGACACGCAGGTTCCACAGAAACACTTCTCGTTCAGCCTGGAGCACAAATGCATGAGTAACATGTGCTGCCCAGCAGTCGGTCTGCACCATCCTCCCCAGCCTGTGGGCCAGCACTCAGCCCTGGAGCATCTCTTCAAAGCTGGGTAGACTCCTGCCTGTAACCACTCCTGCTGCTCTCTGGAGTCAAGTGCCTGCCACCTTCTTGCGTGTGAGAACAGCAAAAACTTGGGTGGTTGGACAGCTGAGAATACTCAAAAGTGATCAGTAGCTGCTGGGTTTTCTGTGTGGCCAGTGATGGGCATTGTCCTCCTACGCTCAACCACTTGCAAGATCAAAACAGGAAAAGCAGCTGCCTGGACAGAGCTGTCCAGTGTGTTGGTTGTGACCAGTCCTGGGCTGTCCTGGTGCATTCCATGCTTCATAACCTTTGTGGCAGTTTGCTGTGGCAGCATTTGAAAGCTCAGAGTTATCATTTCCATCATGGGCATATCATGACCCTCAAATACTTTAAAACTATTGTAGATTATGAAGATAAAATTATTTCAACATTAAACCTCTTTCAGTTGAGATTTTAGCAGATGTGATGCTTCCAAGCCCTTTGGAATGAGAGGTCAGAAAATGCAGCTGTAACCTATGTGGGAACAGAATTTTTCTAGTGAAGTAAGATGAATCCTGTTTTGAAGAGAAGTCGTGATTTTTGTGGTCTTGTTACCACACAGGCAATGACTCTGGTCAAGGCCTCTTTGAAATGTGGTTTGGCTTTACACAAACCCCAGTGGTATGTGTGTCTTATTGTGCTCTTTTTGGGGAAGGAAAGTTTCCTTTCTGCCCCTGATGGAACAGCGGAGCCCTGTAGCAGAAGGGTTGTGCTGTCTGCCCTTAGGTGGAAACAGAAGGCTTCTGAGAACACTCTGCATCAAGCCACAGGCTGTGGTGGCAGCAGAAGGCAGGTGAGAGGAACACCAGGCTCCAGGCACTTGTCTGCCCGGCCAAGGCTGCTGTTGTGGCGGCTGCAAAGAGAGAGGCTGATCGCCAGGGTGAGTCAGAGCATTAGCATAACTTGAGGTGAGTTCCCGGTGGCTGCACCGTGTAAGGGGGTGTGTTTGGGGGAAGCTGACTCCAGGCACGTATAAGACTGGGAGCTGCTGGGCTGATTCACCTGTGCTGTTTGTGATGCACTCACTGTCAGTGCAGAGCCCTGGGCTGCTCGGCTCTGCCAGCTGGGCTTACAGTGACCACTGGCGTTTCTGCCAGCTTGGTGTCACCTAGACATGCCTGTGCCTACACTGGCTTCACCCTCCTGCTCCAGGCAGAAACCAGAAGTCCCTGCCCAGAAGCTCTGTGTTTGCTTTTGTTCCCTGGGCCCATGTCATGGGTGTGCCTTGTATGCAGTGATATCTGTGTTGCCTTGCTGTGTCAGAATGCCTGAGCAAGCAGGGCTCCTGCAGCCCTGAGCAGCCTCTCCATGAACCAATTATAACTTCCCTGCTCCCAGAGCATGTGTGAGAGGGTATCTACCAACCTTTTGGTGGAATGTGTGGCAAGGAAGGGTAACTCAACAGCTTTTCTAGGTGCAGAGAAGATGTTTCTGCTGCACCTTCTCACTGTGTAAGCAGTGTGTGGGAAGTGTTGACAGTGCAGTTCTGTGGGCCGTGCTCCTAATTGGGAGGCAACAGGAAAGTGACTCATGAGACATTGCATCCTCTTCTGTGCAGGCAACATGGTGACTTGAAGAACAGGCACTGGACTGCACAGAAGCTGAGATTGACAGCAAAATGATATAGGCTGACAGTGACCAAGCTCTGGCTGGTTAAGATCATCACTGAAGTCATCTGAGCTCCTCTTAGGAGTTCCTCAGCTGTCAGTGACCTGTGGGCACCAGCAGATAGAGTTCTGCTCCGTCCAGAGCTGTCATACTTTGCCAGAGTTTTAATAGCTGTGTCTGCAAACAGCATCCAGTGTTGACAGAACAAGGTATTTACTGTTAACCTGTTCTCATGTCTCCTTGCGTAACTTCTCTGTGCGTGTAACTGCAGTGCCAGTCTGAGCTTTTTCCTGCACCAACCATGTCCTGATGTTGCTCCTCTTTTGGCTGACCCTAACCTATCAATATTTCCTATGAGATTGCTTTTCTCTGTCTGCTCTGATTCTGCTATCCATCCTGTTCTGGCATTAACCTTTCATTCTTCCCATTCTAATGTCATCTCTCAGCAGCTCCTCCGTAGTTTGAGGCGCTGTGGTATCTTCCCAGTGCCAGATACCCTGCCTAGTTATGTCTGTCTGTATGTGGAGACAGTAACAATGTCACCAAAGCAGAATGCTTGGCAGGAGTAAAGAATGGTGTAAGGTGCAGTACTACCTGTGTCTGGGCCCATTTGGCTCTTGGAAAACAATGGGACGTTTTTGAGAGGAGGTGGAAAAGAGGGAGAAGTGAGATTGATTTGGTTTATGTGCTTTTTTAGAAGTAATCTACTTAAATTAATCTGAATTCTACCTGCATCCCTGTACAACATTTGTAGCGCTTTTCCCTCCAAAGCCAATTGTAGCAACTCAGAGTAAAGGGTGACGTAGTTTGGTTGAATCTGGACTCAGGTTTTACTGGGGCACCCTCCCTGTTTAATGGCCAGTATGAAACCTGCCAGTGAGTGAGTGGTGCAGTGCTGACTGTGGGGACTCCTCTCCTGAGGCAGATGAAGTGTGCAGCCCTCTGCTCGCAGGGACGCTGTAAGCTGATGACTGGTGTGTCAGTGGAACATCGAAATCATAGCTTGAGTGGTTGGTGTGCTACGTAAGGATTGGACTGGAATGCTGTACACAAGCAGAGGCACCGTCACCACCTGTTTGCTAACTCTGATGTTGCACATAGCCTGAGGTTATATCAGGCTAAAGAGCACACAGACAGATTCTCGTGAGGTAGGAACACCAGACTGGTGCCAGGGCAACAGCTGACAGTGTCAGCTTTTTTTGATAGGTATTTCCCTCCCCTCATTTCAAGGAAAGGCCTAGAAATGTTCCCTTGATGGTATCCTCAGTATAAGATTTCAGGACTCTCAGCTAACACATGTGTTTCAAATCCCCAGAGATGTGTGAACCCCACCTTGGTACAGATTGCACTGTTGAGGAAAATCCCATTATTTCTGTGGTTTGGATAAAACCAGTTCCTTGAGTACATCTTTTCAGTAAGAAAATAACTAAGATGTTACCCCAGAGCCTCCAGACAATGATAACAAAGTGGCTGTACAGCTGCTTGTGTTCCAGTTTCTGATGGTTGTGTCATTGCTATCAGCAGTGCTGGGACATTCTTGATTTTGGACATACATGTCATGTTGTGGAACAGTGAGTGGTTTCCAATGTATTTTAATCTTTTCTAGTTGTGTCCCATTTTAGGAAATCTGTGTCGGCTAAGATAGGAAGGCTGTTGCCTTATAGCCTTTAAGAGGTTAATGATTCTGTAGGATAATAATTTTCTCTTTTTAAAATTGCCCTCTAATTTCAACCTGCAATCCCACAGCACTTGGCTATAGTCTGCCAAGACCCCAGGCTAGCAGCAGGTAGCTGGAGCAGCTGGAGCAGCTGGGCACTGTCTGGAGGAGAGAGGCTTCATGCAGAGGTATCCTGAGGGTGAAAGGACAGTATTCCTCTGTCTAGGATCTTGGTTGTCAGAAGCTTACCCCTAAAGTCTGTCACTGCAGGCTAATGCCAAAGCCTTTAGCTTTATTCCATGTCACAGTGCCTCAGACTGTGGAATGGGCAGTCATAGTGCTGCCCTCTCATAGACTGACCATCTGCAGGGATAATGTTAGGATCAGACCCTGCTATGTTTTAAAGCTTAGACAAGAAAATAAGGATCAGAGGCTCCTGATTGAAGATTGATAAGAATGTGTTTAAATCACTTGATGCTGAACTTAATAATGTGCTTAAGATTAAGCAGTTAGTGATTCCTTTAATTTGAGTCTGAGCCTGTTCATAAGAGAGGTCTTCAGAGTCAGAAGTAGGAAGGATCTCTCCAAATCTGACAGTGCCTTTTCTCTCCAATCCTGAAGATGGCTGTGGTGATCAAACTATTGCCCAAAGACTGTTTCATGCTGCATCTCTAGTTGAATCCTCATCACCTGTTCTTTTCCTATCACTCACTCCATTACCTTCTGTGCTGAAATGGGAGCCTCTATCACAAAGTGTCCTCGAAGGAAGGCTGTGGATGGCCCTTCTCTTCTAGATCCAGAGGGTGGGAAAGCCCCAGCTTTTCTTATTGCTTCTCCAGAGCTGTGTGTATATGTTTTATCCTAAAGGAGCAGGACAAGCAAACTGCTTTTCAGCAGGTTAAGATAGCATCTAACAGCACAGTACCTTAGGGTGCACATTCACCTCCAAGCACCCTTCTTTTCCCTTTACTGCCTCATTAAACCAGCTTTACAAAATTTTCCCTTCCCTGTACTGCAAAGCATCACAATAGAACCTTAGGATTTCTCAGCCCTTGGATTCCATGGTTGAGCAGACAAAGTGGAGGGGAGCAGACAGCTACTGTGTGTCAAGGGCTTGGCCCTGGAAGAGCAGTTGTGGGTGGGTTCCTGGATAGGCAGGTTAAGTGCAGCAGCAGAAAGGGTTTAGATTTCGCTGCAAGGTGATGGAAAGGCACCAAGTGGTGATGGTGTAGCTGAAGCAGGCTCTGTTCATCCACCAAAGCCCATGTTCTGCACTTCTTTGCAGTCAAGCAATACAAACATGAGAGACCAAATCTAAGCCAAGAACTGTCTCTTATCTTCCTCCCTTCCAGCCAGGGTGACTTGGTGTATGTTGAACATAAATATAGCTCTGCCATGTGTCTTCTTGCAAACATCAGCAGGTGTGAGGTCTTTTAGTTCTGTCATAACATTGCGTTATGCACCAAAGAAAAGTCAAAACCAGACTGCAAAGCATTCTCTGTGGAGCCTTGAGCCTGAGAGGTAACTCCTCAGACAAATTTCAGCCACTTTCCTGTAACAGAACTGGCCTATTTTCCTTTGAGCTATTTTTGGCTGTTCTTTAGAGATACATGAGGCAGAGGAAGATAATGAGAGCAATTAAAGAGGAATTGCAAGGTGCTGTGCTGGAGGTAATGGAAAGAAGGTGTCATGATATGGTTGTGCAAGAGCCTCACGTTTTAGGTATTGCTCATGGTGGAACATGCCCTGAGAGGGCTCAGTACCTGAGGAGAAGGGTCATTGTGGCATCTTACAGCATCTGTGATATATGCAGCAAAGATTGCATCATAAGGCTGAGCATTAGCATTAAAGAGCATCTGAAGAGCCTTTAAGTGGGAGAAATCCTTGTGGGAAGGCCAGCTGGTGGCTACATGTGGCTTTTCCCACAAGGTATCAGATCAAAATAGTTACAAGCTGCATCCCCCAGTTTTTCTGTGTGTTTGTTGAGAACATAGTGCACTGGATTTGAAAACAATTGATTCCATGCTTTGTGACCAGGCTAGTCAAAAAACAGCTACAAATGGGAAACTGAGAAACAAAGGCAGGGCAGGAAACAGAGCTGAGCTCTCAATATGACCCTTTAAGTTGAAAAAGCTATAAAAGGCTGGCATAGATTTGATAAACAAGGGAGTTGGGGAACAACACAGTTTGAAAGCATCATTGTTTTTTGTCAAATTTTTATTGACAAATCTTTTTCCTGGTATGTTGCCTCTGTATGAGAGAAATGAAAGCAACTGCTTAGATACTGTTATTTGAAAAATACTGTACCTATGCATCCTCTGAAGAAAACTGAGCAGGCAAATTCCTCTTCCCATGCAGGATTTTTTCCTCTGCTGATCTCTCACTCTCCTCATTTCCAAGGGCCCTAAGCATCCTCTGAAGAAAACTGAGCAGGCAAATTCCTCTTCCCATGCAGGATTTTTTCCTCTGCTGATCTCTCACTCTCCTCATTTCCAAGGGCCCTAAGCAGGACCACTCAGAATCACAGTGTATTGTGGTTTGCAAGGAGCCCACAGGGTTGTCAGAGTTGAACCCCTGGCCCTGCACAGGACAGCCTCAAGGATCACATCAGGTGCCTCTGAGCGAGCTCTAATCTGCATATGGAGCGGTGATGTGAAAGAAAGGTGACCATGACATCTGAAATTATCTTATGGCTTTAGTAGAACACAGGTATGGTATCATCAAAGTTTCTGTTGCCCTTGCTCTACTCAGTGCTCTAGCCTGAGCATACCTCTTGCCTGAGCAGGCTCAGGTGTTGCATCAGTGTCCCCTAGTAACACGAAGAACTCTTTTTTCACCAGTTAATTGAGTCTAACTATCGCTCTTGAAGGCAGGTGAGTGATTACCAGCCCCACTTTACACCTAGGAAGAGTGGGAGGGGAAAGTGGCTTGCCCCAAGTGTAATTGGCAGCCAGTGTGAGCAATGTCAAATACCCTGTTTGCCTGCACCCCAGCCCTGTGCACGCAGAAATGGTGAAGTTCCTTGCAGAACAAGGGAGAGCAGTTAAGTGCTACCATTCTGTGTTAGATATTATATTGCTTGTTGGGTGCTAGGTGATGTGTTGAGAAATGCATGAGGGGAATGGGCTCAGGGGCACAAGCAGCACTGCCAAGCAGAATAACAGTGCTGGTGACATGGTAGTCAGGCAACAGGCTTGACTGGCCCTGGCAGGGGGACAGCCTGGGCAGTCTGATGGCAAAAGGGATGCTGGCCTCATTTCAGCTGCTCAGTCTGCCTGCACCAGTGCCCTGGTTGGTATTTCCTTCCTTCTCCTCTAAAGAAAAGACAAGATAATTTGAAGCAAAAAGCCAAGACTTTGCCCTCTGGAGGGATTCCAGGGTTGCAGATGGACCGGGCTGTTCGCAGTGCTGCTGGAAAGCAATTACATTTGCAGTTCAGGGGAAGGGAAGAGGAGGAGGGAGAGTCACTGAACTGACAGCAGGGATAAGAAGGTAGCTCATTAGCACATCATCTTTTCTGCACCCTTCTGTGTGGGAGCAGATCTCCATATGATGACATTCAGAGTCTGGCAGGAATGTCATCCTGGAACTAGTAGGAATTTTTCTGCAAGAAAGTGTGAGCAAGTAGGTTTAAAGAGATCAAAAGTGAGTTCCTCTGTGGTCCAAAGACCATAAAGGTTCATCCTTCAAGGTTGCTCCCAAAATTCACCACCAGCTGCTGGCCTGGAATATGAAGACAAAGTGTGGAAGTAATGAGGTATTCATTAAAACCAAAATATACAAAAACCACAAACAAACAACCCCCCCTCCCCAGCCAAAAATCCCAAAACCCAGAAAAACTCCAAACCAACCAACTGAAACAGAACTAAACCCCCACCCCTTCTGCTTTTCTCAGTCAAGCCTTGGAGTGCATGCCAAGAAGTACCTATTTATTGCACTGTATCTGTGGTAAATCATAGCTGTCAAAGATCATGTCTCCCTTCACTTTGTAAACATCCTCTATGGTGGATGAATTTTTAACTGAACATTGGAATGAGAGAGCTGATCATATACTGAGCAGTTACTTGAGCTTGGAGAATTCCAGTAGAAGCCAAGCAAAAAACCTTCTCTTCTCTTTCATAACAATTTGGAGAGCAGGTCCTGTGACAGTGGCCTGTTGGAAACCCCATAGTACCGTGGTAATAAAGATATAATACACTTAATTATGACCTAAAGGGTGAATTCCTTATGGACTTATTCAAAAGACTCATGTGAGTGCTTAACCACACTCCCATCCCCTGAGCAATCCTCACGGTCCCACAGGAAAGTATCAAAACCACCTTACCATAACTGTTCCCTAAAGGAACAGTTGAGAATGGGAAGTGTGTGTGTCTCACATCAGGCAAGCAGAAAGTCTGTGCACTGAGACAACCCTCAGTGGCAGAGCTGCTCTCCTTTTTATGAAGATGTCTGTGTTGCATGAAAATATCAGTGTGGGGATCTTGAGTCCTTTTGTTGAGACACGGATGAAGGGACAAAGAATGAACTCATGCCGAAAGCTTTTGAACCCAGTGAAGCAGCAGCTAAAGACCAACCCTTCTTATTTTCTCTTGGTTCTCGTGTTTCCTCAGTACCGAGCCTGTGCCGCTCAGAGCAGAGGAGCGGGAGTGCCCACAGGACCCACAGCGCCATGCTGTGGTAACACCTCTGTTTGGACCAGCTGTCAGCTCAGGGAACAAGAGGAGAACACAGGATGTGTGCAGCAAATTCTGCACAGGTTAATGCAAAGGCATTTTGGAGCGAATCATTCAGCTCTACACAATCACAGCTGAGGCTGCCCAGCACCCTGAAGGCATGAGGAGGGCTCTCTTTCATTTGACAGCTGCAGCCCTGCAGCATTAGCTGCCAAAGGACACGGGGATGGCCGGGCTAACAGCGTTCAAACAAAGGTGGTGCTTCTGAAGTGGGCAAGATACCGAGAATGGCACCCACCCCTCTGGGAAATGGCTGATCTCTGCAGGTCTGGGGTGCTGTCTTCTCCTGAGGTGTCTGTCCTGTGTGGCTGCCCAGCAGTGCCTTGAATGTCTCTGCCTCTCTGGAGCATGACTCAGAAGGTTGGAGAGCTGCAGTTAGTTCCTCAGAAGGAGGGGACAGGGTCTGAAGCAATGAAACAAAAGTGAAAGAGAAGCAGAGGTAGACAGTGAGAAATCTCCTTTTCAAAGTAAAGCAGCTATTTCTATGACATTCTGATGCCTTTTCATAGAATCTTAGAACGTTTGGGTTGGAAGGGACATTAAAGACCATCTAGTTCCAATGTCCTGCTGTGGGCAGGGACACCTTCCACTAGATCAGGTTGTCCAAAGCCCCATCCAGCCTGGCCCCAAACACTTCCAGGGATGGGGCATCCATTCTTGGTCAGGCTCTGCAGCTACCCACTGCAGAGCTCACACCCTGTCTCTCACATTCCCCATCAGATATTATTTCCTAATTCTGGTGTGGGCTTACAGATACCCCTTAAACTCTTCTAGCTGACCTTCCACTGGTGTAATTTCATCGTTTGTGTGAGCCTGAGAAAAGGAAAGCAAAAGCTAACCAGCCACACCCAGAACATCAGGCTGCAGAAGTGACTAACTGTGCTGGACCCTGGTGACATCTTCAACCACACCTAAAGAAGCACATGGTCTGCTCTTCCCACGTGCCTCCAGGCTGCGTGGGGGTCAGGCTTTCTGAGCCTGCAGTCCCACTGACAGGAGTGCTGCCTCTCCTGCAAACCTTCAGAAGCCCTGTACTCCACCCTGTTTGCCTTGGAGGCACTGATTAAATATCTGTATGTTGATGAGCCTCTGACAAGAAGCCCAATGCTGCATGTACAGGCAGTTGGGAGGTCTGGAGCTGATTCCTGCCCTCTGAGGGCTCCAATGCTGCCAAGGACCCTACTACTGCTGAAGCAGGTGTCCCCTAAAGCAAAGGGGCAACTGAGAAAAGCTGAAAGCTTTCATGTGCCTTCAGAGCACCAACTGGAGAGTGGCTGCTCTGCAGCCTTCTGGTTCAGCTATTTTCAGTCATTTTTGTGATAGTGGGCAGGGGAGAGATGCTTGCTATCTCCCACACAATATTAGCCTGTCTTTTGTCACTGAAGAAGTCTTCCTGGTGCTACAGCTGCAGCCTACCAATCCTGCTCATGGAGGTAGGGAGCACACCAGAGGAGGGTCCTGGGGTGGGAATCTGGTGCTGAGGGGAAACGATGCTGTTTGTTTCCTCCCTGTGCCTGCTGCTCTGCAGCAATGCTCCCTGTCTGGAGCTGCAGGCTGAAGCTGAAACATGAGCAGTGACTTTCAGAGAGATGCCCTCCCTGTCTCTGCATGCTGGCACTGAATTAATGTGTGTTACCTGATGGGCTGCACCATGTGCCATGCAGAAATAAGTCACTGAAGGCCAGGGGATAACTTCCCTGATCCCTGTGGCTTTCTCAAAGGGGAGAGTTTGGTTTGTCTCTTACAGGTTAGAGAGGATGTTAACTTTGAGTCTCACTGAAAATGCCCATGTTGCCTTCCTTTGGCTGCTGGGGAGTGTTCTGATACCTTGTCTGTACTGTAATTTGGGTTTGGATGCCACCTACCCTCTTCCCGTGACTCCAACCTGACCCTTGAAGGGAGTATTTTTGTGACCTTGCAATTGGGATTCCAGAGCTGTGCAAAACCTTTAAACTATGTTAAAAAAACCCCAAACATTTTGGCCAGGCATCTGCAAACTGTGACCACGCAATGATGCTCCTGTACTCCCATCACCAGTAAGGGATTCCCACAGCCACAAATCTTGCTCCGCAACATTTACCCTCTGTTAGCCCCACTGCCCTGTTCCCCGTTAGCACAGTGCACAGGGACAGAGCTCTGACGTGCCTCCAGTTCCAAGAGACACAGTTCTGCTCAGTTCAGGTGCCCAGTGGCAGGAGGAGGGAGTCTGCCACCGACGCGGAGCCCTCAGAGCCCGCGGCTGCAGGCTCAGGCTGTGCCGACTCTGCAGACCTCTGCTGGCTGAACAGGGCTGGTCAGGGAGGCTGTGCTGCCGGCTCCCCAGGGACTGCAAGGCTTGAGAGACTGGTGTAAACTGCAACTGGTTTGCAGTTTTGAGAGCAGTTTTGTTGCTGCTTTCCCCGCTCTCTGGTACAGACGAACGCGCTCAGCTTTCCAAAGACAAAATCTGAGTGCAACAGCCTGTACACGGTGAAGAGCTCCTTCCACACCAGCACTCTCTCCACTTTCACATGCTGGCAGTGTGGATTCACCTGGCATGATCCATTCCTCTCCTGCCTGTTTCCAGCAGTGTGCCCCACAGTAATTCATGGTGGGACAGTCTGTTCTAAATATAAAGCACAGAACGTGCCCTGCTCTGATTTCTCCTAAGAACACTCAGATGGAATGGTCATAAAGCTTTATACTGCAAGGGGGCCACTTGTCATGGTACAGTCTTATTGCCAGGTGTTTCAGTAAGAAAACACCTAGTACAAACATGCACATTGTGTTCACTCAGGGTCAGCTTGGGAAATCAGCTTTTGTTTTTATGTTATAGATCAGTTATTGCCACTTCCATGTCTCCACTCTGCAGTTTAGAATGCCCAGGGTCTTTCTTGTGTTGCCTCTCTGAAACACCTGAATATTATGAAAGCTATACAAAGGACAAGTCCTTCCTGGAATAGTTTACACTTTAAATAGACAGGACAAGCAAAAGTGAAGGAATGGGCATGTTGGTTTTTATTGGTTTTTGGTTGGTTGGTTGGAATTTGCCTACTGTAGGTGAGATGTATGGAAATAAAAGTACCAGCTTAAAAGTACCATACCTCTGGCTTATGTCTGCAAGGCTATTTATTTTTCTTCATATGTGAAAATAGGTGACACAACACAATAAGTAGCTGGCAACATATATTAGCTGGGTCAGGCCCTGAACTGGTACTGGAGGGGTGGGAAAGGGACACCTTCTAAGGTCCATGGATTCCTTGGGTGCTTAAACAAGGGTGTGAAGAGCAGGAAGAGGAAAATTTCCTTCCCATCTGAGCCAGGGACCTCACCTCAGCTTTAGCAGCTGTGACATTCAAGGAGAGACTGAAAGGGCTCAGCTGCCTCAGGTACCAAAACAAGATTGGGAACATCGCTTTATTACAAGTAATGAGAAAATTCCACATGCTAATAAGCCCTAAATAGAGTGGAGAAAGGCATAACCAGAAGTGTCTGGATGCTGAAAGCAAATTCAGCTATGGAAGTGGAAGAACTTCTGCCATGGAGGTGATGAGGCACTAGCTACTGGAGACCACATTAATCCCTTGTATCCTGATGCCTTAATGTGATTTCCCACAGCATTTGCTTTAGGCAGCTCGGTGCCAGGTCTCTGAGTAAGCAGAAATCCCAGGGACAGAGAGGATGTCTGCAGAGATGGGCCCCATGAGTCTCTCATATCACCACCTTCTCTGTCCAGCTGACTCAGTGTTTGCAGGGTACCTTGCTGCCTTCTGCTGGTTTGCAATATAACCTTGGGAGTCATCAGCACTTGGTTTTGTTCTCTTCCACTTTATGGAATGTGTGAGACTCGCTTCTTTAGCTGGGCACTGGGCATCCAAGAGGGCAGGGAGAAGGAAGGTGACAGTGTGGGCAGAGAGCCGTACTTCACATGGCAGCCAGGAGCACCCTCTGCCACCAGGACGGTGCCCGTGAGGGTATTTTTGTACGAGTCGGAATGGGGGTGCTGGGGAGCTGGTTCAGGCCTGGGAAAAACAGTTGGCATGGTCATAATGAGGCAGGAAACGGGAAATGGTGCGGTGAGGTAACAAACAGGAAGCGATGATGGCAGCAGAGCGGGCCCGGTTGCGCTCCGGCTCAAGGAAAACGCTGCTGCGCTCTGAGGGCGGCGGGGCAGGGCCTGCTCTGCCCGGCCCGGCCCCGCCGTGTGCCCAGAGCCCGGTTACCCTCAGCGGCTGCTGGAACTGAAAGACGAAACCCGCAAAGGCTCATTTGCACTGCCGAAGCCGCGCGGAGTCTGAAGGACCCGAGCGAGCCCTCACAACATCCTTCGGAGTCACATTAGCATTAACAGCTCCACCTCATATGGCAGCAGAGAGGAACTGCCAGCCATGGAAACGGAGACCTCCAAGAGGATGTGCAGGGGTTAAGTGTCTGCATCCCACTGCCTTCAGAGAAGCACCGCCTGCTCCTCAAATTCAAGCTTCAGGATGCCTCTTGCACAGCTCAAACCATCCTAAAAGTAGTTGTCAGGTTTCAGTTGGTGGCACTGACCCTTCCAAGCGTCATCCTCCGCCCCAGTTGTTGCAGATGCCTCTCCAGGACCAAACACTGGAGGGATCTACCTTTCTCTGTGAGCCCTGGAGCAGCCCCACGGTTGGCTCAGACCAGACGCTTCACGCTCGGATGGCTGCGGTGAGGTGAGATGAATCCGCATCTGCTGGAGATGACTGAGAGCAGATTGTGGAGCAACTGCCAAAACAGCAAGGAAATTCTCCCTCCTCGTGTTTGAAAAATGTCTATCTGATGCAAGGGTTCCTTAACAGTGCTGTCTCCATGAAAAAGGAGACTTTTGGAATTATAAGCACACAGGTATTTCTACCTGTTCCTAGGATGTAAGTGAACTCTATCTCCAGAAACCTGGACAGGCATTGTGAATTGCATCTAGAGCTGTGAAGAACTTCAAAAACCTCCTCCTAAGCAACTTATGACAAACATAAATACCATTAATAGCAAGAAAATCAGTGTAATCTTCATGAAGGGAGAGGGTTGGGAGGAAGAAAAGAGCCTCTGTAGTATAAGGAGGGGAAGCTATTGATGAAGAAACTAACAGTGGGACCTGGTGGGCTGAACTGAAAGAGAGGATTAGAACAGGGCCATTTCTCTTTTAATTATCATGCTTTTATCTCATGTGGGTTTTTACCCCCCAGACACAGGTTTTTTTCAGATTGTCTTTTGTTTCTTTGTTGACAATCTTCCAGAGAACAAATGAGTTTATGATCAAGAGCAAAATGCTTTGGCAATGCTTTGGCATTTTGTGCCAAAGCAGAAAATCTAAGGCAAATATTAAGCAGTGTTAATAGAAAAGTAATTTCAAATGCACAGTGATTCATATCTGCACCAGGAATTTCAACCCTGCTCACACACTTTCATGGGAGCCATGTGCCCCAGTACAGGGAACATCAGAGCTTTTGTTTGGTGCCAGGAATGGCCAAATCCTGTTCTGACTGGTGAAGGCCTCTCCAGCTATAAACCTCTCAGCAGATCTGTTTGGACGTTAAATACAAATTACTTCAGTTTCATTTATAAAAACAAACATGATGCCTCTGTGACCTTCTAGGCAGTTAGTTAAAAACATAATCACCAAAACCACTGTGAAGCCAGAAACAATTAAACAAATAAGCTATAAAGCTAAAAGATGTCATCACCAAACAGCTTCTCCTCAAACTGCATGTTTTCCTCCTTTAAATGTGTATTTGCAAAACATGACTGGGCAAGGTGCTCCTTTTGAACCTTGGAACTCTCCCTGGGAATGACCTGGTCTTCATGCAAAGCAGTTGGCAGCGTGGGTTGGCTGCAGGGATAGATGGAGTCTGAGCACTGTCTCCAACTTGGTTGGCAAGAGGAAAGACAGAATGCTTGCAGGAAGAAGGATTAAGCCCTGCCATGGTGATTATGTGCTATGCTGCTGTCTCTGTGAGAGGCAAGTCCATCACTAGTCTGGGTCTGTGGAAGAGATGAAGTGACCATGGGATCACCTGTGCTACTCAGGGCACACAGCACCCAGATGTTACCTCCAGATGTAGACCCCTCTATGTGCCTTGGCTGTAGGTGTCCCCTCTCACATGACATGCCAGCCAGAAGTGACCCAGTCAGAGGGGAGGACAAGGAGATGGACACTTGGGCAGCAGGAGTTATTTTCCAGTCCATTCCATGCCCTGCACTTTTAAACTTTACCTGTTCTTCTTGCCCAGGGATGCACTCCTGCAGTGGGGGAACTGCACAGAGCCTGTCACCACTGAGTTCCTCAGGGACATGTGTGGAGTGCTGCTGGAAGGGAGTGAAGACCTCTGGGTGGCAGTGACTGCTGGGTGACCTTTGCAAGCTGATCAGTGTTGTGTCTCTTCTCCTTTGCATCTCCCAAGGGCTGAAAAGCTCGTTGGAGGGGACAGCTGGTGTATCTGAGAAGAGAACACCTCTGGGATGGTGATGGAAGATTTAAAAGGGAGGAAACAAAGGTACACTCCAGGTACAAAGGTCCTTGGAATCAAATGTTGTGACTGGAATAATTGCTTTGGCATCTGAAATTATTGCTGTGTACACAATCAACTACCTGAGGGACCAGAGAGTTCCATCCTAACCCTGCAGCATGATAGACTACTATGCTGCAGAAATGTGCCCCAGAGCTGTACAGGGGAAGGGGAAGGAGAATGGCAGTGACAATGCCCAGCAGAGAGAGGAGAAAGAGAAAGGGAGCTTTATGGTGCTGGGTCACACCGTTTCCCAGAGAAGGTCTGAGAGCAGAGTAGGATGGTTCAGAGCAGAGTGATCAAGGAGAAATCTCACTGCTTTGGGTGTCACTGGCCAACAAGGCCATTACTTGCCAGCTCTGGGAGCTGAACTGGCAAAACTTAAAAAGAGAGAGCAGGGCAGGGAGGGAGGGGCACAAAGAGGGCAGGGAATCTTGATGGAGATGGCGTAAAACTGAAGTTGTGAAAACAGTGAAGCATGGCAGAGGGCCACTGAGTTATGTCAACTCTCCACAACTGGAGTTTGGATTGAGAGCACAATGTGCTGGGAGTGCCATATTTGCTGCGTAAAACCGATGTGTATTTATGGGTCAGGCCTGTGAGATAAGGGAGTGAGAGGCAAACACAGACACGTAACTGTCGCCTAGAGCTGCTGCAGTGCAGGGCTGTTAGTGACCTACAATGCCTTTCTCATTTTGGCACAAACTATTAAAGAAAAGACCGAGGAGCAACACCTGATCTGCATTTTTACAGAGATGGTTCCATCTCCTGGACTAGGTGGCTGCAATTGCACGATAACTGATTTACTCTTCCTCAGCAGCTCTTTCAAGGCTCAAAGCCGTTGCTGGTCAAGTCTTGTGCATGTCCTGTGCATGCCCTAATTTCTCCAAGCACCCCTCACCTACAGTAGCTGAAGTAAACGCTGTGCCCTGTGCTGTGTCCTGCTGCATGTTGTCTCAGCACCAGTGGGTGCTATAGCTACGAGTATATCCCGGCCTCTGTCTCCCTTCATCAGCGGAGCCGTCAAAGAGGAAAGTGATGTGGGGCCGAGCCCAACATGAAACAACTCAGGCAAAGCACTGCCCGAGGCAGCAGGGCTCTCACTCATTCCAGCTCCAAAGTCACTTAGGCTGACACTGAAGGTCTCTGCACGGCTGTGGAATAGCTTTTAACAGGTGCTAGTACAAGGAAACACGAAAGAGTTTCTCAGAGGCAGAGTCCATTCTTAAAACTGTTGTTTTGTCACATGGCTTTCAAGTGAATTTGTGCAGTCTTTTAAAACTGAGTGCCAAGTTTAGGTGCTGCCCTTGAGCCAAATCCATAATCTTGCCACAGTTACTGCAAATTATGCTGAAAGCAATAAACTGTACAGTTTGGTCCGAGGACTCCATAAGCTTGTTAAGAGAAAAGGCACTGTTTATCACGATATTTTGGTCCTGACTTGGTCTGTGGTCCTCAAGAGGAATCTCTGAAACTGAGGTTGAATCTTTACAGGCAGAAGGATCCCAGCTCCTCCTAGTGACTTCATACACTGTGGCTCAGAGATGTGCTCACCTGGGGGAAGCCAGGCTGCTGAGCAGTCAGTGCACAGTGGCCCTCCGTGAGGAAGGTTTGGGCCAAAGACATAGGTTAAATCCAGGTCATATTAAGTGTTCAGCTGATTTGCTTGTGGTTTCTTTGGCAAGGACTTGGGGATGTGCACACGTGCATAGATTCACATATGCTTTCCATCTCCCCCTGTGTGGAAGCAGGCACTGCTCCTGTTTTTCCTGTGTAGGATCTGTGATCTATTCCGGTAGCTGCATCGTGCAGTGCTGCCTCCAGTAAATATTCACAGATTTCCTTGTAAGATGATGCTTTTCTTTTTTTTTCCTCTCTCCTGTGTGGATACACAAAGGCATGTGTTGTACCTGCTTTACCCCATGGGATCTACATAATCAGGTCCACAGGTTTTAATGGATTTCAATTCCCTTCTGTCTATGGGTACAGTTTCCTGTCATGTTTTGAGCAGGAAGAGTCTTTTTTGGTCTGAGCATTCCTGCTTGCCTAGGCATTGGGAAGAGTTCTCTGTCTATTTTCCTGTTTGATTTTTGTGTGTGTTTTGTTTTAAGCAGGACAGAGTGCATGTGTGTATGTAATCCATGTGCTCAATTAAGAGAGGCATCTGTTGGGTTTATTTCACATTGCCGAGGAAGGACTGCAAGCAGGGAGCATCTGCTCAGCTTTTTGTCAATGGCTTGTTTTTCATAATTTGCTCTACAGGGTGAATGTTTGGGGAGGGGGAGGTGGCTTTTTATTTCTGAGTTTCGTCTTAAATTTATTTTTTATGGTAGCTGGGGAAATTGGCTGGGATTTGAAAGTTAATTTCACTGTGAAAAGGTCTAAAGAGGGAGAAACAAAACCATCCAAAGTAAACAGTATTTATGTAACCTTAATAATACACTCAGAAGGACCCTTATGAATCGTTATTTGCAGTATTTTAGTGGCAGAGTAAAAAGGATTTGTTATGGCGTTTTTTAAATGTCATTGGGGGTTTAATTTTTCATTTTTTGAAAAAAAAAAAGCAAATTTTGCTTAAATTTTATTTTGGGGAAAGATAGGAAAGGCTTCCAATGTTCAGATGCTTTTTTGGCACTTTATCAACAAAACAAAACCCCCTGATTTTAAAATAGAGCAGCAGTAGTTTCCTGTTCTTGTAGTTTTGCTTTTGTGCACTCAGATGTTGGCTGTATTGCACCTAGCTGATTTAGTGAGAGATTTAATTGCCTGTAAATGTATGTGCTTCAAAGGCTACTAAACCTGCTGGGAGTGTTTATACAAGTGTGCTTTTTACACTTTTTTTGTGGAAATGTCCTCCAAAAGGGCTGTAGAGGATAATGACTTTGTGATGCCCTGGGAGAACACAGCTGCTGATGTAGTGTAGGGAACTCAGGAGGAGAAAGCCTGAAACTCCCCCTAATCCCACAAGTGAAAGACAAATCTTAGCCCTTGCAATCAAACAAACAAGGGCACAATCTTACATGTGTAGATGTAGATGCTGTGCCAGAGTAACCTGTGGACAAAGTCTTATGAAAAATATTTAAAGAAATAGGATCAAAAAAAGAGAGTAATTGTGTTTTGTTCTGTAAGTGAACCCCAAGACGATGCATTTATTAAGCCACTTTGAAATGGTATTAAATCTGCATCTTTCGTGTCATGAGTTGTCAGGGGAGAGGAAGAGTGAAACATTAATAACTTTCCTGACAGTTCAGTCCCACACCATGGCAAGAGAATGTGTGTGTGTGTGTATATATATGTATATATATGTAATTTAAATATTATCTATCGCAAGATAAATACGTATAACATTTCAAAATGTCAGATGAATGCCACTCAGCTGAACAACTTTGTTGACATGTGTTAACACTTTAACTTTTTTTATAAAAAGCAGCTGATATCAGTTGGTGTGCAAAATGTAGATGCAGGACTGCAGGGACCAGGCAGGCAAGATTACTTCTGGGGGGCTTTGCTAACCTTGGCAGTCACAGAATAAGTGGTGTAAAAGGACAAACCACAGTAAACTTTGTAGTAGCAGGAAAGTATTTTCATTGCTTGGAAAAAAAAATAAAATTCAAACTTTGTCATCACATTAAAAACATTACATGAGAAGTAATAAACATATTTACACTTCTGTTTTGATTATAAATATACATTATATACAAAATAATGTTATAAAACGTAGAAAGTTCAGTGCTTCTGATTTTTTTTTAAATTACTGAAATACTAGTCTTCAAAATAAACTACAAACAGACAAACTAAAACCCATATTATTGATTTCTGAAGGTCATCTTCAACATGGTCCTACGTGGTCAGAGCAGAAGGTCAGTAGTGGACAATATGAAGGGGTCTTGTCTGCACAGTTCAAGGGAGTGGATGGGCTAGTCCAACAACAGGCTTTACAAGGGCAGGAGTATCGCTGTCAGAGAGATAGCACAGTCCAGGTTTCTTCTCAGAGATCTTGTTTCTCCCTCCTCATTCTGCCCATGCCCTGGTCTCATTCATGAGTGCCACGGCAGCACTTTCCACTGGGTATTATTGCTGTAAATATGTATAGAAAGGAGCTCCTGCCCGCCTCTGGTTTCCAGGGACGGACACAGCGTACTTTCCATGTGGGTATGAAAGACACAGGGTGAGCCTAAACCCTTCTAACTCTGATCTCCACCTGTCTTGGCAGAGGGCATCTCAGTGGGTGCTTCACTGCTGGGCATTTAGAACCGGGATGAAGAACGAGAGTTGGAGTTTTGCAACCAGATGGAGAAATGGGGGGGTAGGTGGGTTGTGTCACACTGCTGCTGCTGCTTCAGAAAGCAACAGCTGCAATTTTGAGACTATTTGCAGTAAAAGGTGGCACCTAATTCAGAAACACGACATAAACCCCCAAATTTGTGTCAAAATAAGGCAGGGGGAAGAGAATGAGGAAGGAGAAGAAAAGAAGTAATGTCTATTCACAATCACTGGTAGTGCAAAGGGCATGAAAACAGCTGAGACAGCTCAGCACATAAAGGTTCTAGGAGCTGATTGATTTTAAACGCATTTGTAAGGCTTTATATAGAGCTGGGATCACACCTCCTCCCTATCAGGGGACGAGGCAGTACACATTCCTTATCACAACTTCCACAGAAACCATGTCCCACATCGTGGCTCGAGTCAATCAGTTCTCCAAAGCATCACCAAATGAGATGACATGCAAATTCTGTTTTCTTCTTTCCTCCTCCTCTCACCCCTTACGCAGTGTCCAGTACATGCAGCAGGAGAGAGGAGATGCAAATGGATGTGTAGCAGGAAGTATCAACCACCTCTGCCCAGTACTGTTCAGGTAACTGCCAAAAGAGCAGTCAAGTTTCTGTTTGGGCTTGTTAGATTCTCTTGACACATTATAGGCACTTTTAAACCCAGAAAAAATTGAGATCTCATTTATACTGTATCCATTATCTGCATAGCAATGTGTCTTGCTTCGCACCTTCCATGGCAACATCTGTGACAGTTATGTGCCTCTTTATCTACCAGCACCTCCCATAACCAGAGTTCTGGAAAGCCAGGGGTCTGTCCATGAGGAACTGGCCTCAGCATCTTTTAAAACACCGACATTTTTAACCTCTCTCTTCCCTCTGCCTCCCCTTTTCAATAGCAAATGAGATTTCTGGTATCAAACTTCAAACAAGGGCAGTAAGAACAAAAAGGTGTATTGCATCTTTCAGTAAATTCACAGTCTGTCCAGTTCACTCAGTTCCATCCTCCGCCTGAGAGCAGCAAGTTGCATGTAATTAAAAACAGTCCAATCCAGTTCTGAATTGTAAACAATGCAGCAGGAACGTCCATCTACTGGCATTACCAAATCTGAGGTGCAAATGGGCTGACCTTCAGTCTTATACCTGTCAGGATATAAAATAACAACAGGGATGAGAAGGAATCACAGCACACAGAGTCGTGCAGAACTCACAAACTGTGATTCAGCTATGCCAAACAAAGCAATTTAAGCCAGACATTACTGCAGTTTAACTCTCAGGGCTCAACGTTTTCAGCTGAGTCCAGAGGCAAAGAATCACCAGCAAAAAAACCCCCAAACTCATCTGTGTGATGAGTGGCCTCTCTATCTGGCCTGAGGGGGAGAATGCTTACAAACCCAGGTGCTTAACACTAGGGCTCTGTAAAAAGCACATGGGATAGTTAAATAGCTTGTTTTCAAAAGCATTAAGCCTGAATGATGTGAAGAGAGATTCTAGGGGCTGTCATTCTGAAAATAGAAAGATTTCTGATGTAAATTTGGGAGCCTAGCTTTGGTCAGCAAGATCTTCAAAGTATTTATGTCACTTAATGGGAATGAAGCGTCCAGCTGTCATTTGTATCTCTGAATCCTTTCACTTAGTCTTAAACTTTTAATATTGTTGGTTGACTTGTGTTCCAGCTTGCTTTCAAGGGGAAATCTGATATCCACCTTGGAAAGGGAGACTAAATCCTGCAGATCTGACTTCACAGATCACTGCTGTATGGCACAGCAAGCTTCTCTTTCCTACGGGGTGAAAGTAGTCCTAAAGATGGCTACACTGAAGAAGACAGGTATTGGTTAACATCAAATTGCTTTTAACTTCCACTGAGACTTTTTCCAAAGGGCCAGTAATTCTTCAGGAACTAGTTGGTTCCTCAATACCTGCTTTTTAAAGTCTTTAAAGTTCACTGTTAGGCCTTTTTTTTTTTTGTGTGTGTGTGTGTCCAACATTTCAATATAACATAAAAATGTAGATGTTTTTATCAGTAACAGCATTAACTTCTGGTAGAGAATATTTAGCTGGAGCTTAAATGCGAAGAAGTTGAAATTACCTCATAACAGACTTCCTAAATGGCTGTTATGCCTATCCACTAACATATTCCACTACCTTCCATCTTCAGCTAGAAATCTATAGCTTTGCCTGTTTCCACAGAACAAACATTATCCATTGTACTCACAGGAAAAAACATGGCTTTACATCAATGGGCCTAAGAACGATTATTATTTCCATTTTTTCTGACCACCTCTTTAAGAGGAAATAATCCTACAATGTGCTGAGTTTTTATGGGCTGATGTTCTGTGTTTTCATCTACCACTGACTTATCTAAGCCCCAAACCTGTGGTTTAATAAAATCAGAGCAGATAATTTTTTTGTGTTTCCCACTATACGTTCTGTGTGGGCCACAGAAGAGGAGAGAAAAACGCTGGAAAGCATCATGATCCCTGGAAATAAAGGAACCTTCTCAGATACAATACTGAAGGATATTTTACCATTTTACTTTGTGAATTTATGCCTGTCCACCTCTCTACTTACCTCTGTGGCTATGATGCACTCATTCCTTTCTTCTGTTATCACAAAGACAGACTGGTACATTGAATCCCTCGGAGAGCATATTGCTGATATTCTGCATTCTGGCTTTTCACTAAGGCAGGGAACAGAAAAAAGAACATTTTAGCTGACTACTAACAAGCCTGACTCTCAAAACCTACCATGAATATGGAGCAATGGAATGAGATAGCCATGAAGGTGTGGAAGGGAAGTGCAGGGGATCAAGTTTCACATGTTCTGTGTCTGTTGGGATATTATCCTAGAGAAGTGGAAGTAAGGAACAGAGAGTCTTCCTATGTTTTCAGTCTCAGTAAGCAGATCATCTTGCCTTCTTTCAAAGTGAAATAATTATTTTTAGTCATTGTATGCCTTAACTGTTGTTCCTCCAAAATCTACTGAGGAAGGAAAGACACTTCTTACTTCCACCACTGGCCTAGCCACTCTGGGTTCCTTCCCAGCATCCATACTAACAGCACCCTGCACAAACACTCATTAATTGACATAGCTAAGGATACCACTTGGTTGTGACACATGTACTCCTTTGAGTATGAAGATTCCTGGCTTTGATCTGGTTTGTTTTGTACATTATCTGCTTTAGGTTTCTTTTTCCCTCATATGCTCACCTGCTTCTAGACTGATAGGAAGATGAGTGGCTTTACAAAAGACTGTGATAAAGACTGCATTCTCACCTGTGTAGTCGGAGGGGAGACTTCTCTCCTAAACACTTTTCACTTTTGTAGTATTTATCTTCCGGTGTCCCTCTACTTGTCAGGTCTTTTACCAGATTGTAGTCCAGTTTATGGTTCTTGGGTTTGTAGTTTGATTTCTCCAGCCCACAGTCTACTTCAAGGTCTTTATTTTTATTGGTGTTTTTCAGCTGGGAAGCTGGAATGAGATTGTCCTTCTGGAAGTCAGACAGGTTGTTCATTGTCTCCAGCTCCTGCTCTGGGTGCATCCTCATCTGCCTGATGACCATTGCTATCATGCAGAACAGTATGAGCAAAGCCACCAGCCCCACCCCCATGGATATAGCAATCCAGGGGACTGGTTTAGGAGGAAGTGTAACGGGCACTGAATAAACTGGCAGTTCACAGCGGTTGCCCATGAAGCCAGAAGGACAGTAGCAGACAAAGTTGGCACTATAAAGTCCACTGTAGCATGTGCCTCCATTCTCACATGGCCCAGAAGCACATTCATCTCTGGTTTTGATGTCACAGTTCCTGCCACTGTAGCCTGGCATGCATGTGCAGGTGTAATCATTGATTAGATCATGACAAGTTCCCCCATTGGAACACGGGTTTCTGGCACATTCGTTGATGTTTATCTCGCATTTCTGGCCAGAGAAACCAGCCTGGCAGCGGCACATACGAATCTGCCCAACGTAAAAGCAATTACCATCTGAGGGGAAAAAAAGTAAAATAAGCATTAGTTTGCAATGCACTTCACTCAGAAACCTAAACCTTTCCCTGGTCAGCATGGTATGCTGCCTCAAGAAGAGAGAGGTTATTTTACAAAACAACTGCACGTCTAAAAGTTCCTTCTACTTTACCTAATCGTATCACCGTGCCTTAAAGTGATGCCCTTTCTAAGTATGTAATAGAGTTAATTTAATTTAATTCTGCCAAGTTCCTCATCATATGCTAAACCTCATGCATTGTTTTGTTGCATAGAAATGCCAGTGAAAGTCCCGCTGCAGCAAGAGACTAAAATTAGGGTAGATGTGGAATACGGCGGGGGAGAGGGACTAATGTTCTAGAGGAAGAGTAGAGGTCAGATTGGATTTCTATCACTTCTGCACTGAAAAGCACAAACGAGCCAGGGTCATGAGATTTTTTATTTGATAAAAACACTCACCATTTGCACACGGGTTGCTTGTGCACCTGTCTACTTTTTTTTCACAGTTTGACCCCGTGAAGCCGAAAGGGCAAACGCAAGCGTAGCTGGCCCCTTGCTCCTTTTCCAAGCACGTGCCCCCGTTGAAGCACGGGGAGTCGATACAGGTCAGAGCACTGTGCTCGCAGTGGGTGCCGTAGTAGCCAGGGGGGCACAGGCAGTGGTAACCGTTCTCCATATCCTGCAAAACACAGCATCAGGCCACTGTTACTTAATGGCAACAAACGGTAGCTCCCCGCACCACTGGTTTGGGTTCGGTCCCGTCTCGTCCGCAGCCTGATGTGGCCAAAGCGACACCAGGAGAGTAAACAGGGGCAGGCTGTGCTGGGAGGGAGGCAGCTGTGGACCAGCCGTACTCAGTGCACAGGCGCGGCCGTGCCGCTGCACACGCAGAGCACACGCGGTTGTAGGCAGCACGCAGGCAGCCAGACAAAAACACTGCTAACACCACTAATGGGATCCAGAGGTCTTCCCAGAGGTCTTCCCAGAGGTCTTCCCAGAGCAGAGTGGTATGTGTTGACCTCACAGCTGTGATTAGGCCATTTATCCTCAGTGTGAGAGCCCTTTCTCCCTTTTTTTGTTTCACAAGGGTTTAAGTTGCTTTGGCTTGGGTAAGTCCCACCACTTAAATCATAACAAATGGTTTCCTCTTTCCAAGTACTGTATGTCTTTGGGAGAAGGGAAGTAGGGTCTTGTACCATTGGCTTTAATCTAAATGTGCATCAGATTACACTTGGTACGTATAATCAATCAGCCTTTACCAATCCAACATTGGTAAGAATCCATCATTAACTGCGTCCAAAACCAGGCTGAAACACTAAACTACAGGAATCTAAAAGTGTGGAATTCTGTTTCACAGAAAGTTTGAGCTCATTGCCCCCATATTGTTTGATGCTACCTTCCCATAGCGGAAAGGAAAATTTTCTTTTATTTGCTATTAAAATACAGACTTAGTGCATTTCTGTATGAACGGTGGTTTGAGAAGCTTATTTTTAAGAGATCTGCTCCCTCATCGACCCTGGATCTTGCCAAGTTCTCATAATGGCTGCCACAGAAACCCAAGGATCAGTTGACCAGCTCTAATCTAGATGATACATCTCCTCCTGTAACAGACTTCCTCCCCTGACACCTCTCGGAAAGGGTTCAGTATGATAGTTGTGAGCGTCAGTAATGAACCTGTGTCCTATCGAATTCCCATTAGGTTGTTACAGACCCATTTCTGAAAAGGTACACCAGGGCTTGCTTCACACAAAGGCTTCACATTTAAAATGCCCCTACCGTGCAACTGCCGCCGTTCCGACAGGGATTGCTGTCGCACTCGCTGATCTCGTGCTCGCAGTCGATGCCGGTAAAGCCGGGCTTGCACGCACACGTGTAGCTGCCCTGGCCAGTGTTCATGCAGGTTGCTCCATTTTTGCATGGTCTGTGGTGAGTGCAGTAGTTCAGATCTGCAAAGACACCAGGAGTTAGGAGAAGGCGCCTTTGGCAGCTGGGAAAAGGTATACACGCAAAAACGCTGCAGTCAACAAAAAAGACGGGATTTCCAATGAAGCATTTCATTTTGCTGTCAGTGGGAATACTGGAGATTGTTATCCAGGTTATTATCAGGAATAATCAGATTACCATCTATCACCTGAGGTCTGAATTCTGAGGGAGCTGGCGAAAAATTAACTTTCTTAGCATTTCAATATATTCTCCCTTTTTGCAACTGTTAGCTGCGATGGGATTTAAGTACCAAACTGGAAAACACACTTCATAAGCATGTGTTCTCTGAAAGATACACCACAGCACTATGGACACCTCATGTACAGCATGTTACACACTAAAAAAGTGAGCCTCATCCTTAAAAGCTGTCCTCTAAGGCACATTCTGGAGAGGCAGGGGGGAAAATTAAATGATGTTTTGGCTTTGAGATTTAAATAAACACTATAAATCTTTTACTGTTTATTTGCTCTCGTTATGGATGTTAGTAGATTAAACTGTCAAATGCTCTGCCAAGCTTGATGGTTTTATTTTTTTTCCTTTAAATTTGAGACAGACGTTAAGCATAAATTCATAGGACGTAGGTAGAAAAACTTTATTATCTCTATAAATACTACAGAGTAATTTGAATGCAACTGGTTAATAGATAACTATGTGCAGAAAAAATATCTGCAACTTTACTTTTCCTGCTTAATTCAGCCTTCACCATCTTAACCCTGTAACTGTCCTGGAAACACTTAGCCTGCTTTGAGCACTTAATGATCTCAGTGCCAGCAGTGCATATATGGCCTTGAGGACATGACTGCTCAGCTGGCTACGGTTCAGTGATTCAGTGGGTTGAATAGGTGGAAGTGGTCTGGTGTACCTTAAAATGGAACCTGTACTTTTCATTCTTGCTTACATGATTTTTCTCTCATGCTCCAGACTTATGACATGAGTTAACTTCCTTGTATGCAAAATAAGGAAGGCCCAAATGATGGTGTTTACTGCTGCTGGAAACTGTTTAGTAAATTGCTATACTTGTACAAGGAATAAGTTAAACTTAGCTTGAGCAGGCAGAAAACTTGTCTGTTCAACACTCATGCAAATTGTTAGGTCTTTCTCCAAGAGAAACTTCTTTTGCAAGAGAAAAACTGCAGCTACCAAAAAAGGTTTCCTTGTTTTCAAACAAAATTACCACAAGAACTGGTATGTCAGGCTGCAATGCTACAAACTGATGCCTGTGAACGTGTACCTCGGGGAAATTTAATTCCAGATCCAGTGGGTCAGATTCCTTAGCGCAGTCCTAAGGAGCACCCAACCCAGAGCTGTGAGTGCAGGCTTCAGAACTAACCTTGATCACAGAAGAGGCCACCCCATCCTTCATCACAGATGCACTGCCATTGTGTCTTACAAGTCCCGTGGCGGCAGCCTATATGGGGAATGCATTCATCACAGTAGCGGCCTTGCCAGCCAGGACGGCAGCTAAAAGAAAAGCCCCGTTAAAACATTAATGACGTGGAGAAGAGTTAAAGTTTCTGTTACAAGGTGACGTTTTAACTGATGTTCAGGCTGCAGTTGCCATCTACTCACATGCACTCTCCAGGCTTGTTGCAGTATCCGTTCTGTTCGGTACATCCAGCCAGACAGATGGCTGTGAAGAGAACATAAAAAAGCATAAATGTTTAGGTAAATACACATGGTGCTACAGAAGACACTTTTAAAGGGTAAAAAGCTTTTTAAAACACTTGGGGAAAAAAAGGAGTTTTACACTATCAAAACTTTGGTTTAAAACTTCTTGGTACTGGGAGTTCTGGAGCAGGAGGAAGTGAACAGGGAGAGCCAACACTCGACAAGTTGTCCTTTAGTTTTTCTGTTTATGCAACAAACATGAACCCTTGTAACTCTCGCTAGAAAAGCAGCAAGAGAAAGCTGCTTTGGCTTGTGCTAATGAAAGGCTGATAGAACCCAATGCTACCCTGAGCTCAGAGTAAAGGCTCCCACTACTGCACAGCAACACCTGCCTCACGTCCCCTGGCTGCAGGAGTGGTTGGTGGCAGACTTTGCGCGAGCAAGCTGCTACCCTTTTACCTTGCAACAGCTACTGCTACTCAGGGCTACCAGCCAAGGTCCCTTTCCTGCCAGCTCGCTCTTTGCTGCTAAGGCTCGCAGAGCTGCAGCGCAGCGCTGGGTGGTTGCAGCCAAAGGGGGCAAAGTCCTCAGCGCGCAACTTCGCCTCTCCAGACGGGGAGCGGAGAGGTCGGCATGAAAACGCGGCCCGGGCCACGGCAGGGCTCCGTGGGCTTTAGAGGCGCTGTCCCCCCGTCCCGCTGCCCGCGGCACTCACGCTCGGTGCAGTACTCGCCGGCCCAGCCGGGCAGGCACGCCAGGCTCCCGTCGGCCGCGCACACGTAGTGCCCGAAGCGGTCGTCGCGGCGCTTGCAGAGGCGGGAGCAGCTCTCGCCGTAGTAGTTCTCGCTGCAGACCACGCGGTACGAGTAGCGCAGCTGGGTGAGCGGGCCCTGATGCACGTCCTGCGACCAGTCCTCGCCCACCGACAGCGACCGCTGGATCGACACCTGGCTGATGAGCCACTCCTCCGGGGGCGGCCGGGAGCCTGCGGAGAGCGGGCGCGGGTCAGCGGCTCTGAGCCGCCGTGTCCCACCGCGCCGGGGTACCCCGCTCGCACACACACACACATATACACACATACATATACACACATACATACATGTATAGGTACGCACGGGCACGCGTGTGGATGTGGATGCATGCAAGGGTACAAAAAGGTGGCCACCAGGGTGTGCGAACCC
>VZRX01004470.1:106392-123291 GCA_013398075.1 Notiomystis cincta | reverse complement strand
AAAAAAAAAAAAGGCTTTATTAAAAAAAAAAAATAACACTAACCCCACCGATTTCACCCTTTTCTTTAATGCTGTGGTTTCTGTATGCCTGGGGAAGTGGCACCTGGTCACGGCTACCAGCGACAGGTGTACAGGTGGTGCTGGGATTCCTGGGGGTCACAGGCACCAGGGCAGTCTGTGACATTTTTGGTTCCCTTTTGTTTTACTCACCAACAGATACTTTGCATGTTTTAAGGGATTTCATGTCTTAAGGACACAAAGGCACTCCCTGCAGTTTATCACTCCATGACTTGGGACAAAGCTCCTTACAGGGACTTGTGGGATGAGAGGCCCCAACATTCTGCTTGGTTCAGGGGGAAGCCCCTCTTTGAGAGGCCACTTGATGGGCATCGAGGTTGAGCACCCCCAGCCTGCAAGTCCCTGGCAGGAAGAGCAAGGGGAGATGAGGACTCATTCATGTGCTGCTCTGCCCCATACCTTGGCACACCTTGGGTTTCCTTTTGGCTGCCCCAAAACACTTTCCCTGCTAAGCTGACACAGAGAGAGAAAGGTGGATCTCTCTAGGTGTCACCCTGCAGGTATCAGGGAAGGGAAGACAGCACCTGGGGATATGAGAAAGTGATATGATATAGCATGGGGAAGTTACAGGGCTGTCTCCTCATGGAGGAAGTGAGCAGCTCTGGGCCAGCTGAGTTCCTCCAGAGGAAGTGATTTCAGTACTGCTGGGATTTTGTTTGACTGTATTTGTTGTATAATTTATTGTGCTTAGAGCCTTTGAAAGGTGCCTTTGCTTTAAATTTGAATAAATACATAAAATGAAACATAATGCAAAAATAGTTATGGATATGCACATATTTCAGCTATGTAGGTCTGTTTCTTTCTTAATTAATTCAGTGCAGACCATGGATACCATTTGTAAAAGCCTAATTTGCTTTGAAAGACACAAAGTCATGCAGTCATTTTGCACTTTTACCCAAGATAGCCGGATAAAATTGGGATTTCTCATAAAAAGCACCCCTGGAAGCTATGGCAGGAACTGAGAGTTAGTGGGAGATGATCAGATCTTTCTCTTTGAGTCTGAGAGTTGTGGCTGAGATTGGCAGGGGAGAGTTGGAGAGGAGATTTCTCACTTGGAGCAGCAGTTCCCACGTTTTGTTTCATACCCAAGTCATGTATGGATCGACATTCATGGATGGGACGGTGGCCTGAAGCAGCATAACAAAACAAGTACAGGCTGCCTTCTTAAAGGGGAAGAATTCCCTTTGCAGGTTCCATAGTAAATGTCCCATGGGCCAGGCTTTGGGAACTCCTGCATCAGAAGGTCTGTGTCTTCAAACAGATGGCTGGGCAGCCCTTGGCTACTTAGAATATGTTTGGGGCTATATTATATAGCACTGAGTAAAGAGATCTGTCACAGAAGAACAGTAAAAGGCAGTTTTAACCCTTCCCTGGGGAGGGGCATGGATCCAGGCTCTGCCTGTGTCACCAGTCCCTCCTCTGCTGTCCCCCATACCGAGCCCACGGGATGTTTGGTAGGGGCCCAGCATTGTGGTGCTCGCTTCAGACAGCCAGAGGAGGAAGCCTCAGACCTCTGGCATGTGAGAGCTGGCACAGCAAATCCCAGAGGATGGCCTCAGCACAGCCACTGTGCAGCCTGTCCCAGAGGACAGAGAGGAGAGCAGAGCAGAGTTGGGAATAACTTCTGGAGTGGCCAGAGGTGCGTGACACCCAAGCCCTGATGAGATGCCATCATCCCAGTGGGGCTTGGGGCTGATCCCTCGTAGCTGGAGGTGTCCTGTCATCAAGGCATTGTGGCTGCACTAGGTGTTTGTTGAGTTTTTCTGCTTTCCTCATTTTTCTGGTAGTCTGGTATTGGGCAGAAGCTGTTAAATGTCCAGGGTGGAATTTCTGGAGAGATGGATAGGCCAGTACTGGCAGGAAAAATCTGTGGGACTCAGTGGAGTTGCACCTGCTTGTGCACCAGGATAAGCTGCAACAAGGCAGCAGCAGCAGCAAACATCTCAGAGCTGCACATTGCTAAAAGTTAAAGGTATTTAAGATACAGCTGGCCACTTAAGTAAGAAAATCCACTTTGAAATCCCTTCACCAGAGGTAAAACTTGCTAATGACTGGAGAGAAAGACCATCCTGACTTCTTATCCCTAGCATTTATATTTATTTCTGGTAAGAAAAAGGTTTTAACCAGGACCAGCTGCTTCCACAGCCAATCAAAACCAGTCCTAGATTGTCCAGATGGAGTCACTCAAGACAGAGACTTGAACGAGGGCTGCCACGGGCTCCAGGATTTCTGGGTTTGTCCTATTTTAAGATCTTGTATCCTGCAAACAGTGCTTATGGGAAATGATTGGGTGCAGAAATCCTAGTGGGGGCCCATGAGGCAGCCTCATGTGGAGAAGTGGCGATGTGGCATGCTGACATTTTGGCATAACGTGGTGATGATTTTATGTTAGCACCAGCCCTCCAAGAGGAAAGTAAATATGTGACATATTGTTCAGGGAAACAAAACAAACCAGACAATGAGGTCCTGTGCCCAGTGAGTGATGTAGCTTCTGCAGGCCCATGCAAAACCTCTATTCCTTTGTGATCTGGGGATGCTGGGAAAATGAGTGCATCAGGGTATCCAATACCCATCCTTGGACCATCCAGCCCTCCTCGCTTTTTGTCTTTGTGTGCGGCCATGCAGGGAGCAAACACAGAGCACCCGCTGAGTTCCTATTGTTTCTCCTGTCTAATGGCCCTACTTAGCCGTGGAGGAGCGGGATGGATTTGCGCCTTGTGCACATTGTTCTTGGGGTTCAAAAGAATACTTAAACTAGAGCAGTAGTTAGTATGACAATGGAATAGAAATGAACATTCACTCCGGTGGCTGTGGATGGCACAGGGGCTTAGATAATGGGACAAGGGAGAAGAAAATTAATGAATCTGTCTGTTTGTCTCTTGACCTATCAGCATAAATATCTTGTCACTCATATGTGACAGCAAATCTAGTTGGCTGCTAAGAGCCTGGCTTGCCCGAGCTCCCAGCTCTATTCTTTAAATCAGAAGTTTCATCAGGTAATTTAGCAGACTGAAGAAAGCTGGTACTCGACCACATAGCGAGCCCCAAATGGGTGAGCAATAAACACTTCGTCTGTGAGTGTTAAGTGATGTAAAACAGTGCAACACTGATGGTAGGGTACCGACTCCTTCCTCCCTCTCTGTGCCCATGGATGGTCACAGAGGTCCTCTTTTGCAGCCTACACAGGGGCCTTTCTTGAGAAACTGTGAGGACTTCCCATGAGGCTCTGAAATGCTCTTATATAGGACTATGCTGCCACCCTTAGCCAGCAGCGAGGGATCAAGAGGTCTTCTGTCACCAGGTGCCCTTTGTCAGAGGCTGCTTAAGAGTGGCAACCACTAAAGTCTCTCCAGGTGACCAGATCATCTGGGGAGGGCAGACAGCAGCATCCATCACATCCTGAAGGGGATGAAGCTGTCCTGAAGCTGTCCCGAGGGAGCAATCAAACAGCTGGGTAGGGCTGACATACTGTCCTCTTTAAAAGCCTGGGGTGAGGCAGGGGCCCGTTCTGCGTGGTTCTTCCTGTAAATACACACACAAATGCTTCGTGGAAACCCTGCTTCTCAGAGCCTCTTTACCAGCCTTTTAATAGGTACATAGGCTATGTTAATTACCTACATTTCCTCTTGAGTCAACACTGGGAGGTGGGACCTCATTGCTCATTCTGGGAAGGGACTCTGAGCTAGAAAAGAGGAATCACCATCTGCAGAAAAACCCTTCCCTCTCCATTGACTCCAGAGCACCCTACATGACCTGATCAGGTGGGAATCCTTACTTTTAGAAAGCTGAAGCGAGTTGAGGTGCATCCCTTCCTTGGTGCCTTGGTAGAGCAGGGATTTACCCTGATTCACAACAGCTCAGGTGGAATGTGAGCATCAGCCACTGGTCAGTGCTTGGAATGTCTGGCTGAGATTAGGATCAGGAGAATCATAGTTCTGTCAAGAGCACAATCCTTATGACAAGACCTGCAGAACTAGGTATAAGGTGTAAATAAATACAGACTCATAGAATGCTTGCATTTTGGCACTATTTCCTTTGAAACCTGCCTTCTGCCACAGCAGGACACCCTGTAAAGTAAAAGGCATTGCTACAACCTGGAAAGGGTGCAAGCTGGGAGATCTGGATTAAGCCAGGGATCTCTACCACAGTCATGATGCTGAATGGATTAATTGGTAAAATCAGGTTGTGCACTGTGGATTAAATTTTGAGCACCCTTTCAACTCTGGGGGCAGGGGAGTCTTATGCAGGATTCTGGTTTAGGCTCATTCCTAATAAAATCTGGAGTGTTGCAGTAAAGGTAGAGCAAAGAATATTTCAAATAACAAATACCACAATTAATGAACTCTTTGCAGGTTACAGAGCATTTCCATTTTATTGTTTATACATTAAGAATGCTCCAAAACAGATAGTGTGATGAATCAATAGCTTTTAAAATATGTCTGGGTTTTATTACTTCATTAGGGGATCTCATAGTTAACCCTTGAATAATCAGCTTAAAAGCAGAAGGCAGATTTACTGGCATACGGTTTTACATGGATGCTTTGCTGGTCAAGTGCCAAGATATATAACAGTTTAGATGTGCAGTGTGTTTGTTATTGAGTATCTAGCAGAGGCTTTAGCCTTCAGTCTTGAATCATACACGGTGGCAGCTCAAGTTGTTGGATAGTATCACCAAACTGGGATTCTTTAACTCTGGTACTGGGAAACATCTTATTCTCTTAATGATGAATTGACCAGTAAAGACACTTTACATGCTTATTTTGGTGCCTGCTTGTTTCCCCATTTAAGAGTTTTGGCCACATTTTTATGTTGTGTTTCATTTCATTCTTGCTTCAGACCCCCTGTGGATGAGTGCTGCTTTTTGTCTCATTTTAGAAACAATTCACAGCTGATTAATTTCTGCTAACTCTCCAAGTTGATGAAAACAGTAAGCATTCATTTCCAAGGACTAATTGTGGCCTCAAAGTATTCCTAGATGTAGCTTTTTTATTTGACGTTTTGCAAGGCCTTTATGAGCCTTTTTCCTCATCATTTCCCATTTCTTCTTCCATCAGAAAGGGCAGCAGGAGTTGCAGCAGGAGGGTAATCTATGTGCTATTGCCTTGAATTTTAACCACCACGATATCTGTTTTTTCTCAGACCAAGTCTACGAGACAGGGGACCCTTGCTTTACGTTAGCTCTCCAGCAGGGACTGCCACAGTGGAGGTCTGGCAGTGAAGCAACGACAGAAGATGCTGAAGATAAAAGTCTCTCAGGAATACAGCTGGCAGTCCAAATTCTGCTTATTCCCTCCTACATGCTCTTCTTGCCAGAGGGGAGCCCAGTTCACTGGTATGCTAAGGGTGGGTGGCACAGCAGCCATATAATCCCACAAAATATCCTCTGGGATGGACCTGTTTCAAAGTATCTCTCCTTGCTATGGGTGGTGAGAAAATGGTTAAAAATAGTAAATATATTCACCTGCTAATGCACTTCGGTGGTTCTCATGAGGCTCTTACTGAAGGTGGCATCACTATTCTTACCTGAGGCAAGGTAGCCCTGCCAGGAAGCTCTTCCTAAACCCAGAGGCAGGTGTTCCATGTGATGTGCACTGACCTGAGCTCTGTTGCTAGCCAGCACTACAGCAGGATGGGAGTGGTGAAATGGAGAGAGAAAAGCTGTATGATAGGAAAGACACTTATCCTTGGTCTGTTGCTGGTACAGTTTTTCTTGGAGGTTGCAGCTGAGGCCAGAGACTGTGGGATATTTTGGATGGGAATAAGCACTCTGTAGGTGCTGAAGGTGATATTACTTGCCAAGATCTCAGCATAAAGAATGAAGGAAAGATGAAAAAGGACATAAGAAAACAGTAAAAGGAGAAAAAGTATGGAGCTGATTTGTCTGTGTGGGGTGGAGAAGGAGGAGAAGGGGTTGAGTTTACAGCGGTGCTCAGGGAGTCTTCTTTAGCCCACAAACCCATGATATGCCAGATATGGGTGTATCTGCTCTTCTGAAGGCAACCATTTGGGAAAAAAGCAATCAACAACTGCATGCCTTTGCTGTGCACTGGTTGGCATCAGTTCTCAGAACAGGTTCTTAGCTCTGACTCTTTCTCTTCTTATTTACCAGACTGGCAAATTGGTGAAATCAAGCTCAGTTCTAAAATTGCTGTTCACATTACTTTCATTCACATTACTTTTATCTGCACAGTCATTCAGAGGCAGCCAGCAAGGGTGATTAGAAAATTCACAAAAATCCCCACACTCAGAGTGGCTGCAGCCTGGATGAGGAAGTGCCAATAAAAGCTGCTGTACAAGTACAGCACTTAAAGAACAGGACCTTTCTTAGCAAAACATAGCCATGTTCACAGTATGGTTGAGTTTTGTGGTGTATCAACACCAAAGTGTTTTCAGTTCACTCCTAAAATAACAGAAATTGGCAAGTTCTGTTGCTCAGAAATCTGCTGGAGAGTCAAAGCCTTGTATTGCTGTGTACCCCAAAGAGCCCCTAACAACAGACTCACTACTGCCATATTTATTGAAGTGCTTTGTGTAGAGCTTAGCTAGCCTGGAAATGTGCTGCCCATAATCCTATCAGACACTGTAAAACCAATGAAAGAAGCCACCAAATTCTGTGTCAGTGGGTCATGGTTCAGGCCAGGTTCCTGTGATGCCCCAAACTAATTTTTCCTGAATTCAGTGCAGCTGGGAGATTTTTGACAGACAACTTTATAGGCTGATACTCTCCCTCAGTAATGGATCCACTACAGCACAAGCAGACAAAGTTCAAGATACTCTGTGCCACTCATTTGTTGTGGTTTAACTCCAGCCTCTTGCTCACTCCCTCCTGGTGGGATGGGGCAGAGAATCAGAAGGGCAAATATGAGAAAACTGATGGGATGATATAAAGACATTTTACCAGGCAAAGCAAAAACTGCAGGTGTAAGCAAAGCAAAACAAATCCCATGGGCAGGGAGTTATTCAGCCATTTACAGGAAAGCAGGGCTCAATATACAAACATAACAGTAACTTGGGAAGACAAATGCCATCATTTCAAATATCCTCTTCCCTTCTTTTTCCCCCTCTTCCCCCTCAACTCTACATACTGAACATGATGCCATAAGGTATGGGATATCCCTTTGGTGAGTTAGGGTCAGCTGTCCCAGCTGTGTCTCCTCCCAAAAGCTTTTTGCTGGTGGGGTGGGACGAGAGGCAGGGAAGGTCTTGGCAATCTGTAAGCACTTCTGTGCAGTAACAGAAACATTCCCGTGGTATCAATGCTGTTTTCAGCAAAAATCCCCAACTCAGTCCCCTGCTAGTTACTGTGAAGTCTATCCCAGCCAAAACCATCACATCATCTAGTGTTCCTTCGTGGCAGTGTGGAGAGGTAGCCAGTAGCAGTAGAAAGTTTGCACTACACCCAAGAGAAAAGATGCTTGCACACTTTGCATGTGGATTGGTACCCATGGACAATAAGGCAGAAGCCATCCAATTTACTCTATGCCAGACAGTATGTAGGGGTGGCAGTGCCTTTTGGTCACTGACATGTTGAGTGGTTGACTTGGAGAGAAGCCACAAGCCCCTGAGCCAGCAGGTCCTGCTGGTGATTTTGCCAAGACAGCTGAGCTGCTGTTTTTCAGAAGTGGTTAACTTTGGGGATTGTTCAAAAGTCTCAGGGTTGGATGAAACATGGAGCTCTCAGTTGCTGACAGATGGAAGTTGATTTACATTGCTTTGACCTAAAGGTTAATAAGTCACAGAAGTCATCTCTATCTATGAGTCCTTTGTGATTTCAAGTCCTTGAAATGTGGAGTGCAGAGTTTGTGTCTATTCCTGTTAAGTTGTGTGGGGATGGTCTGAAAGTACCTGACTCTCCAGAGCTGTTGTCTCTATCCTGTCCTAATACAGTGCCACAGGAATGGGAGGACTTCCCTTAGCTGGGCTCAGGGCAGGGTTGTCCGTGAGGATTTAGATTCTATTACTTTCCTCTCCTCTGTCTAGGTGAGATCTTACTCTGTTTAGGGGGCTGGACTGCCATTGCCTGCAGGGATATCTGCAGAGGGAGAGCATCTGGGCAGTAGGAAGCAGAGCAGCACCAAACAGGCTGTAAGCCTAATTCAAAGATGCAAATCAGGATCAATGATTTCCATTGATTAGAGAGGGGTTTTTTTGAGAGACCCAGGTCTCCAGTGGCTGAGTAAGTGCTGAAAGCTAGCCTAGCAAAGGAAACTATTTCTGTGGAGATAACAGCTGATGAGTTGTGCCAGCTCTTTATCAGTAAAGCAGTTCACAAATCAGAGTAAACCAAAGTATGAAAACTCTGGGAGCTGACTGCTTTGTCAAAAATGACTTTTTTGCCCTGGCCATTTCCCTGGAAATCAGGTGTGTGAGTGTGTGGGAGTACGCATGCTAATGTTCAAGTGAGATTTCTTACTAGACCTTTTGTTAATGCACATTTTCTCTCTCCCCAGACCAGAGACTTAAATAATTTGTCAGAGGTTTATAGATATGTGAGGATTTCTCTGGAGTTTGGTAGTGAGCTTGCTGGTTACACCTAACCCTGGGTATCTGTCTGTTCTGGTGGACTCTCATTCCAAAAGGGTGCAGAGAACCTCCCCACGTTGGCACCACGTACATATCCAGGCTGAAAACTCACTGCTTTTCCAGAACATTACTGATACTGCGTGGTAATAGAGCCCTTCCCTTGCTCTGTGCACGGGCAGGGCCTGAATCCCAGGTGGCATTTGATGGCCCCACATTATGTGACAGGTGATCCCTCTGCCTGCTGAATCTGTGCAGCTCTCAATAGACCAAACTGTCCCACACTTGCTGTCATTTTCACACCTTCCTTTGGGAACATGCATGTGGAATCTCGGAAGATTTTAGGACAGGATTTGGGCATAACACTCAACTGCCTGTACTTCAGATCTGCAATATTCTCATCTTTAGAGCTCTGCACAGGGCTCTGGGCTTTCTGTCCACAGGAAATGGACAGGAAAGAACTACAAAATGTTTGAGGAGAAGGAGTGGCAGCCCCATCCACATCTGCCGGCAGTGGAGTGAGGGATCTGTGAGAACACACTCTGAAATCTGAAGACAAAGCTTGAGCAATGCAATCCCTGGCAATATATATGACCTTGGACTGATACAATGAGAAGAGACTGGTTAGCTCAGTGGTGTATTTTCCCTGTAGAGAGCAAATGAATGCTTAACTGATATTATTCCTTTATTTCTTCTGTCCATCCAGAAATCAAAACTATAGGAAACCACTAGAATAAGCAAGAGCTGCCCATTTCTTTGGTGCACTGCCACCCACACAGAGTCATGGGCTATTAATGTTTACAGAAGTTCTCTTTCACCTGCAAGCCCTGTCACTCAGCCCATTAATGTGGTTTCTTTGAATCTTGGTTTTGTCTCAATACAGCTATTCAGTAATAGCTGAAGCTGTAGGGAGCTGTTATCACCTTGAGATTATGGTCCTGATTTTATCACCTGGTGCACTCAAAGCAGAGTTTAACTGAAGGGCAGCTTAGAGGAACTGAAAGTGGGCTGTATGCACTCATTTATGGTAAATAAGAAGTTTGCTGAAAAAAGGTGGATTGTCTGTGAGCCAACACCTGCAGCTGCTTTTGTGGTGTGTCATGGCCCAGTTTTTGCTGGACTGTGCAGGAAGGGCTGCATCCTTGTTCCTGTTATGATTAAGTGCTACCTTACCTGCCAGCAGGTACCTATACAGGGGCTGTGCTGATGTAGTTTTGCTGGGATCACAGAAATGGTGACTGTGCAGTGGATCAGCAGATGTGTGGTAACCTTTTCAGCTTTTTAGCTCTCCCTCCAAGGAGAAAATTCACACTTTGGTTTTGGTTTTGTTTTTTTTTCCCCACAGTCCCAGAATTGCAGCTGGCTCAGCCAGGGCCCATCAGAACATGGTTTTGTTGACTCAGGATTATTAATTTAGCAGATTTCCGTTGGAGATGCTCACAAACGTGGGACTTGCTGGGTTAATCATTGTAAAAGATAGAAAAATTGGCAGCAGAAGGAATCTTTGAAAAAACAAATTAAAGTAAAGGAAAGAAGCGGGTGTGAAGTAAATTATTTGCTGTGGAGTGTTTTCCTTTCTGAACTTGCAGAGAATGTAAGGGTATTTCCTGGGGACAAGAATGTCACATTTAGAGGTGTCCTTCCTTTGCTAATAGAGAGGCAAAAATCCCTTAACGGTTAAATATTTCCTGCTCAAACATGCCATTTACAGGCAGAAGAGGTTCTGTGATTAGTGTTTACTGGACCTTTGGGTCTTTGGTTTAGTCCCCGCATACATTTAATTTGCTGTGAAGAATAAAATTGCAGTACAAATGATTAAGGAAGTTTTTCCAAGTCATGTTATTGTTTCATTTGTGCCTGAGTAATTCCTGCAAAGAAGGAAACATGAACTAATATAACATATTTATCGCATATCTCAGAAAAAGCTGTGGCCTCTGCCAGAGGAGATTTCTCTTTGTAAATCTGCCTACAGGATTTTTCCACCAGAGAGACAAAATTTTCTAGGTGGCAACTCAAATTCAGTGCCTTGCCCTCTTGGTGCCTTTTTGAGAGCAGCTGAACTTCCGTGGGCCCTGAAGAACAGAGTGCGCTGTTCTTGAAACATCCTGGGGATTTTCATGCTACAGCAGGAGCTTTGGGTCCAACAACTGGTACAAAACCTCTGGAGGGAAAGAGTCAGCAACATATGAAATGAAAAACAATCAGTGGATTTCTGTCATCTCCCAGGTCTAAGCAGCCAGGTCAGGGCATAGCCTTTTTTGGTAGACTCTTTGAGTCTGGTAGACCCCTCACTATTTGCTGTCTCTTTATCCCTTATAATCTGATCTGGTTGAAGATGCCCTTGCTCGTTGCAGGGGCACTGGATTACATGACCTTTAAAGGTCTCTTGCAACTCAAACTATTCCATGGTTCTATACCAAGCAGAAACAGTGTTTTTCTGTCTTTATATCAACATCCAGCTCAGGACAGGTTTCATGATCTGGAGGAAAAGATGCAAGGCAGTTCTGATGTAGCTGATATGCTTATTTGAAGGTGGCAGACATATCTGAAGAGGGGGTTTAGACCTTTTGGCTTTCACTGCTGCAGCCAGCTGCTCTTTCAGATGGGCTTTGCACTGTGAATGTGCCTACATGTGTCTGTGAGTATGCAGGGGAGCAACACACTCAAAACTCAAAAGCTGGTGAGAAATTTCTGAAGTTGGTGTGGAACATATGGAGGTCCCATTGAAAATCACCCTTGCAATTTACTGTGTTCAGCAGAGTGCTGTACCAACTGCAGAGCTTCTGTCCTGCTCTGGCCATGCCCCTGACTGAGGTACTTTGGGAGCTGAGTCCATGGTTGTGCCCACTGCAGACACACCATCACCTGAGTAGAGATGGGTTTGAGGGGTGTGGATATTTGGTAGGAACAATTCAGATTCCAAGTTTCAAACACTGCGTGTGAAATGTGCAAGACAGGTTTTAATCACCCTTCAGCCCATTGTATTTCTATCATTAATCCCTCAGTGCAGCTAACCTTCACAGTAGGTGAACTTTTTCCTTTTTCCCCTTGTCATACATCTAGGGTCCACTTTGTGCCCATTCTAATTATTTGTGAAATACAGCATCTTTATGATGCCCTGGTAGTCCAGAGACTCCAGTCCAGGGCAGGAAATTCCCATCATTAAGGGTTTGCTGAACTCTCTCTCTCCAGAAAATGACATTTACTAATTACATCATTTTGATGTATATGATACCCAATCCAAACATGTTATAAATTAGCAAAAGCTCATTTGTTTCATGAAAAGTATTGTTCTTCTTTTATTCAATGACCTTTTTGTTCCTCTACATCCTGGACCAATCAAGTGCCGGTGCAGCCGCTGACTTCTGAGCACAGACAATAGCTTATTCCGTCTATTCTGTTCAGATGACTGTAGGAATAGGCAGTCACTTTGTCATGTGGAGACTGGAGGTTGTATAAAACCCTTTTTCCCACCATTTACAGAGAGTCTGAATCCTGAGAGGAAAACCCTGTCATAATAATAATAATAATCCAGAAGCTAGAGCCCATTGAAGTTTTCTCAGCTTTATGATTTGGGTGGGGCTGGAATGCAGCCCTCCCCAGCCAAGGCTCCCTCAAATTTTTAGAGCTATAGCGTGGATTGCCTTCCCTTACATTTCTAGAAGCAGGTTGTGTATTTTTCAATGAGCTTCATGTGCAGTTTCCACAGAGAGCCTTCATTCACTCACAAATGTAGTAGGTCCAGGGGCTGACTGGTGCAAATCCGTTGCTTTCTTCTCCAGAATTCTGGGCCTGGGAATGCCTTTCTCCTGTGCACTTGTCAAGTGGCCCAGCAGAACAGTCCTGGGCTGGCCTGGTTGTGGCTGTTGTTCAAACACAAACAATCCTCAGCCACCTTCTCAATGCTGCAGAGCCCGTGGCCTGGTACCGAGGCATGGTGGCAGGCTCTGCTCCAGATAAAGCTTCCCATGGGGAATTTCTCTGGGAAAGCTCATGGCTGGAGAATGGAAGGAGCAAGGTGATGGGGGAACTGACACCATAGCAAAGTTCTTAGTTCCTTTTGTGAGTGGCCTCAGCAAACACCCCCCTGAGACTGGGGCAAGGGGTGTTGAAGTGCTGAGGAGATGCAGGTGGATGACGACAGGGGCTTCTTCTGTGCCAGGAGGCTCTGCCTGGCAGTGCTTTGTGCCATCCACGCACCAAGACAGCTGCAAGATTCCTGTGGCCAGCCAGAAGGGAGCAGTGTCTGGTGGAAGCCCTCGGGCAAGGTCAGAGCTCAGGGCCACCCCATACCCTCAGCCCCAGGCTGCAGCAGCCTCTCACCGTGCCACAGGGTCCCAGGGAGCAGGCAGGGACAGAGAGAGCAGGGAGCAGAGGCAGGAGGAGGCCTGGGACTGCTGTGAATCCCAGGAACGCAGCAGCTCTCAGTGCCGCTGCCATCCACAGGGGAGGCACTGAGACACAAACTGAGAGGCGCTACACGTGCTCAGTAGGGCTGGGAGAGGGCTGAGAGACCTCATTAGCATCATTCATATATTTCTGAGCAGTCATTTAGTGCTGCTCTTCTTCCTACCAGCCCTTTTGGAAGGCAGCATGTACCATTCACAACAAGTGTTTATCTTCCAGCTTTAAAGACAGACGTCAGAATATTTCCCTCCTTATTCATGCTCCGTTTTTTCTCACAGCCCAATTATTCATGACATCACCACCTTTTCCTCCTCAGCCCCAGACACAGTGTTTCTGTGGCTACAATTTCCTGGACAAGAGTTCCCAGTTTGCATTGTTGGGGGGGGGGAACAGGAGGGGGGGAAAAAAAGGTTGTTTCGTGTGGAAATGTTAAATGAGAAACACAGCCATGGAAAACTCAGATGCGCTCACACACACACACACACTGCACACACAGAGAGCAACAACAACAACAACCACCAAGGTTATTATAATTAATTTAAAATCTGTTTAGAAAAGGGTTCCTTTTATGTTGGACAGGCTCTTTAAGCAGCTCAAGAAGTATGAAAAACAGGAAATCAAACTGCCTCATTAGGAATTGACTCTGCTCAGTAATTAGAGGCTAGAAAACAAAACAAGGAAAAGCAGGTGGCGAGTGAGCTCCAAGCAAGCAGCTATTGTATCATTTCAATGTTCTGCAGGCTAACAACATTATTTTTTTTCAGAAAAGTGTTACTTCCATGAAAAAATGACTATGAGAATCATCCAAAGTTTAATGGGAAAGTGCTGCTAGCTCAAAATCAATCCAGAGGCTGCTAACTTGGCTCAGCCTGGGGTTTAATTCATAATTAGGCAGTAGTTTGCTGCGTTTAAAAAGACAACTCTGTTCTCCAGTGTCGACTGCTCTCCCGCGAAAATCATGTTAAAAGCAATTACCAAGTGATCCCATATTTTGCTGATACAATCAGATGAGATAACCCTAGACATTAATATCAATTATATCTCCTCACAATAACCTTTGCTGAGAAAATGCTGCCAGTGATTTCCAGCAAATAGCTGTTTATGTTTTAGTCATGCCAGAATAAGGCTTTGCTTGCTGTACTCATTTACTCCTTCATTTTGAAGGAGTGTGCTTTTTGCAGAGAGCTCACTTTACCCACAATTATTTGCCAAAACCAATTTTCAATGGTGTGAGAATAGTCATGCTTGAGGACTGCCTGCTCTGCACCTCAGGGATGGTTGCAGGGCTTTCAGTGATCTGGAGAAGGTCCCCAATGCAAAGGGCAAACAATTGTGGGGACTGGATAGCTCTTTATTGATCCATAAATTTAATAAATCAAATAATTTCCCTACAATTAAGTAGATAGATACAAAATATCTAAAAAACCAATAAAAACATCATCAATTTTTTTTTTTTGGGGGGAATAATGATGAAGGAAATGGCTCTCTTCACATAGTTCTCCTGTGGGCAGAAAATAGAAGTTACTTTTGTTGTACACATTTTTTTTTCAGTGGGAATTTTAGTCCAGGTCTCTAAAAACAACAAATACTAACCAATGATAAAGCATGAGTATTTACCTACTGTTTACTGCTGACATCCTGTCAGGATATGGTGCAGCTGAGTGAGTGCACTTTGGCTCAAGATGGGCCTGGTGACTTTGCAGGAAGAAGCCCTTGATCAGGAATGCTGAGCAAATGGAGGCAGCAGGGCTGTGCAGTTTACCCCCTTGCTGGATGGGCATTTCCTGGCTCTGTGGTGGCCTGTCCCTTCGGGCACCCAAAGGCAGTGGCTCGCAGAGGGGGTAACGCTTCCCACAGCGTCTGCAAGGGTCGGGCAGTGCGAGGCAAGCCTGGCAAAGGGGAGCTGGAAGCCAGCTGCAATCAAAGCAGGTTCTCTGGTGTAAACAGGGTGTCAGTAAGATTAAAAATCAGCCTTCCTGTGGCTGAGCCAAGCCACAGAGCCAGGGAAGAGCCGTAACTGGCACTGGGATGACTTATGCCAAGAGTGGTACTGCAGGAGGGAGTGTGGCTGCTGCAGAGGTCTGTGATCTCTGGCACACTTTTTCTACTGCAATAAAACTGAGATGGACAAAGAGGGAAGTGTCTGCTGGGTGTTCAGGCTTACTTAGGAGCAGCCTCCAGCCCACTGCCCACAGAGACAGTGGGAACATGGCAGCTTTGTGCTTCTGGAGCAGTGCCCAAGGGCAGGATGTGTCATGAGTCAATAAAACCCATAAAAAATTTAAAAGTTCAATTTTTGTTATTAATGATGACTCCTTAAATCACTTATTTCTTCATGGAAAGGCTTCCAGCAGCACATCATATGGGAAATGTGCCCCTTTCACCCTGTGGTTGGTGGCTGCCTTGGGGGACAGCTCTGGGCTGCTGGAAACCACCGTGCTGAGCAAAGAGACCTCGTGCTGGCAAGGAAGATCACATATGCTGGAAGCACCACAGATTGCTAACCTTCCCTTGGTGGAATAGCCCCAGAAAATGTGGATGCAGATTTGATGGAGTTTTTCCCTCCCATCACCCTCCTCAGTGGGTTTCCTTCTGTCAGCAGGCTTGTGTTGTTTCCCGTGGTGGTGCATGGGTTTGCTGCAAGGCTAGGGGTTTCCTTAAAGGCAAGTTGAACCTTATTGCCAAATCTATTGACATTTACTCTAAATGCTTAAGCTGGGCAAATAATCCATGAATATATGTTGACATTTCTAAACCAATTTGCTTTGGCTACTACTACACCTGTCTAGGGATTACTCTTTGCAAACATTCAATGGATTGACTTCTGCTGTAAATACTCACAGGAAAGGTCTTTCAGCATTTCAGAAGCCACATTTGAAAACAGCTTATAAATGTGTGAGGGTTGGACCTGCTGCTCTGTGTATTTATTAGGAAGCAGGTATACATCCATGGCTTAATTACCTGATTGCAAGCAAGGTTGCTACTTAAAGCCATGGTAACAGCAACATGGGAGGCCTTTGAACCCCGTATTGCTACACTGAAAGTACACAGCCAAACATTAGAAACTGCATAAATCACCATCACAAACGAACCTGTGAAAATCACAAAAATCTTTAAACAAACAAAAGCATCTCTGAATACATCAAATGTGAATAATTTGTTGTGATCCAGAAGTTCTTAGCAGCCAGACCTAATGATTTCCTGTGGTTTCACAGCACGGTGGCCGAGAGGGATGTGGGAAGGAGTGCCACACTGTCTCATGTATTGTTTAAATCAGGCTCTTGTAGGTGAAATTTGTGAACTCATGAGAATGAAAGTTTCTCAGCTCTGGCAGGGGTCCAGGCCGAGTTTGGGCAGACATTGTGCAAACTTCCCCGTGCATCTCCAGGGGCTGATTTACTGCAGGATGAATGGGGTCCCCGAGCATCCCTGCTAGCCCAGCCCAGCATTGCCCACATCTCCCAGTCTCACAGTGGGTGAGTGTCTGGGCTGCCCATCATCGTGGCTCTGCCTCCTTCCATCCCTCTCTCTCTCAAGAGGAGGAGGTATTGCTCCCTCTTCCAAAGCAGCTTCTATCCTGATTTGCATCAGGCTTGCTATTTCGGTCCTGGGAACCCCAAAGCTGCCGGATTAAGTTCTTTCCTTGTTTTTACACATGTCCCTTTGGGGCCGAACTGAGCTGTTAAAAATAAGGCACTAAAAGACAAATGGTTTCCGTGGCGGGGGGAGGGGATAGGGAGAAGGGAAGAGGCTTAGGACAGCTGTAAAATGCTGCAAGGTTAAATAACACTTTTGACTGCTTGTGTAGCTCTTCCTCATGTTCCTGAAACCACTGACGACCTGAAGAAGCTGGAAGAATCATTCTGCTTGCTTCATGTGGTTGTTTTGTTTTTG
>VZRX01004470.1:79406-106254 GCA_013398075.1 Notiomystis cincta | reverse complement strand
TTTTTTTTTTTTTTTTACTTGTTACACAAAACATTGTTTTTTCAATTTCAGGAAGTCTCTTGATGCCCTTTGGTTGATTTTGTTTTGCTTGTTATCTGGACAACTAATATTTTTTCCTGTTGGGGGAAAAAAAGATTTTCCCAAGCAGATTAAAGATGTTTTTTAAGCATATGAATGGTGACATGGTTCACTTTCATTGCTTTGTTTATTTTTAATAATGAAAAACACCTTAATTTATCGTAGCAAGACGTCCATCCTGAAGTAAACCTTGAATTGAGTTTTCGCTTGTTGTTTCTGATTTGTTTGTGGCTTCTTATCTCAGGGAAGGCTGGGAGTGTTTTCTCATGCTTTTCTGAAGTCAAGGCACGTGACAGAGTTTTCATCACAGCACATCGATGTCCGCCGACAACCACATTTACCAGAATTTACTTTATGTGATGGTTTAGAAGCAATTTGCTTATTCCAAATGAATTAATTTAAAGAAAGGAGGCCCCATCGAACCCCAGATTGTTTTATGTACTCTCAGTTATTTTTTAAAAAGAATAAAGGAAATGGCTTGTGAATGAGGGACAGGTCTGCAAAAGGGCAGCCGAGGTAAAGCCAACCAAGCTCATTTTTGGGAACGAGGACACCAGGTACCCTAACCCCTTCTCCTTTGCATCTTAGGTTCCTATTCCATGCTTTGCAAAAGCAGCAACTCTGCAGTGCCTTCAGGCTGGTGGTCTATTTTGCATCAATGCAGATGTAAGCAGGGCAAGAGGAAATTAGGCTGTTAAGCTTTAAAAGAGAAAGGCCAAAACTAAGAAGGGGATAGGAGAAGGCAAAAATAATCTGAATTGTTTATTGTGGGTAAACTCCCTGGAAGTTGTGTGCACCACCGGTGAGCAGGTTCCAGAGGAGCCCCATAAGGATGTCCTTCCCAGCCACATTTCCACAACCTCCCCCAGCCTCATGCCAGGCTGGCTGCAAGGGCTGTGAGCACCTGGGACCTGCAGGGGGTCTGCCAGCCCCAGGGAAGCTGAAGTGCGCTGGCCACTGCTCGGCAAAGGACGCGGATCTCTGAACCAACAGGTGGGTGTGGGCGGGCACACCTCCCTGTTTGTCCACTGCTCGCTGGTCTGGAGGAAACCACCAGCGCTGTCCTGCCCACCAATGGCTCAGAGGAAGCATGGCCAAGATATTTTTCTTGGCACAGGGACCTCCAGCATTACAGGCCTGCACATGCTGCCTGACCCCAGCGAGCTGCCTCCTCCAGGGACTGCAAATCGTTTCCTCCTGCTCCAAAGGGGAGGCCCTGCTGCCCCTGCATGCCAGAGATGGCATTGGGATCCTGTGGGTCTTTTTCAGCTGAATAACAGCATTATCCTTCCCAAACCACAAGGGTCCTGTCCCAGTAAGAGTCACTGAGTTTTAACTGCCTCACACATTTTCAACTCCCGGTGCAAATAATATCTTCAATATAATACTAAGGATCAAAATCACAGAGAAATTGAGAAGATCTCATCTTGTGGAGTGGACATCCTCTCCCTCTCTTGTTTATATGAGTTATTTGCTAAAGCTGCAAGAGATATTTGCATTATCCTTATTTCTGCAGTGATCCTCATTTATTAAGCCAGCCTACGTGCAAGAGGCAGACTGATTCTTACTGCCCATTTCAAGTGTCCTGTCAGTAGAGGACAAGTCTGGGGAGCAGACACAGGTGAATTTATTAGCAGAGCTTGCAAGAGAGGTGCAACCCCTTCCAACATGAGAACTCGCCTCACTCCAATGAAATGCCTGAAAGCAGAATTCAACTTTTGCCTTTTCTGACTATCTAATAACAAAACTGGCCATGCATCTCAGGCAGATGCTTTCAAGGAAGAAAAACAAAATCCATCAGCAGGTTTATGGCACAATTTCAAGAGTAACAGAAAGGATCTGGGTCTGGTGGTGAGAACAGCTGCACCTAGAGACCTCTTGGACAAACAGCTGGACCAGACCCAACAGAGAGCTGTAATTGCCACATTATTATGTTAGCCACTGAAACATGCAAGTTGTTGCACATAATCTCTTTTCCAAATGATGGTGGTATAGCTACCACTACTTCTATAAGCTCTTACTGTGGCAATAAAAGCCCAAGTCAAGCCTGGAACCCTTGGGTATTAATTTCTGCACAAATGTGGGAGAAAACATTAACAGAAGGGAATGATGGAAAATCAAGAGGGGAAAATATCAAAATCATGCTGTGCCTGTGTGTGCAAACAAATGCTGCTCTTGCACAAGGAGGACACACCACCTCTGTCTGAAGGAAATGCCATTCTGGGAACAGAACCAACAGGAGGATCCAGCCAGTGGCTGTGCCAGGCCTCAAAGGCACTGAAGAACTGTAATGGCCCTGAAGAACTGTAATGGCCCTGACCAGCCTCACCTGGGGCTTCCCTGCACCCATGGGCCCCAGGCTCTGTCCAAGGCTGCCAGCCTCTTCACCTACTTTTCTTAACCTCTTTGTCAAATGCATTCAGAAGAATTCATTGCCCTGTTTTCTACTGCTGACTTATCCAGCCTTCCATTTGTTTGACCTCATGGCAAGTGTGGGAAAAAGCTGAGAAGGGAGCGATGTGGGGCAGATGGGGGAAAGGGATAGAGAGATTGTGAAGGATGTGTCCCAAGTGGCAAAGACCTCACTGAGGTCTTGCTGCTAATGCAAGAAGTTGAGACCTCTTGAAGAGGTTCATAGGCTTGTTCTACAGCACTACTCATTTTCTGAAAAATGGAACACTTTTTAATAACAGGATAACAAAGGTTGGAGGGGGTATAGCCAGCACTCCAGGCACATAAAAATCAGAAAGGAAACCAAAATGCTTCTGATGAGGTTTAAATGTGGGCCTTGTAACAGTGCTGGGAAATGATGAAACATCCTAGGCATCCATCATTACCCTGATTTCGAGACAATAGGTCTGAGGGCCTGCTTGGTGCAGGGTTAGGTCAGCCTTTCCTGCCAACCTTGCAGGCACAGTGAGCTGTGAGCCCGAGGACACCCTTGCCAGGGGCACAAGGGGAAGCACAGGGGTGATGCAGGGAGCTGTGTGGACAAAGCTGAGTCGGTGATGCACAGCCAAGAGCCTTGAAGTGCAGATCCTCTTCCCGTCTCCTTCTCTACTCGGTGGCTGTTGCTGCCTGGCTCAGATGGATGGCCTTGCCCGTTCTTGGCCCTATTTAATGTGAGAGACCCAGGGCAGAGGCTTGCTATGCTGCTCCCACCACTGCTGTAGCTGCACTTGGCCTGTCTCAGGTCCTGTGTTTGTTAAGCAAAGGTGATTCCTCTTGCCCTTGTCACAGGGCTGAGGAGCTGTTGATGACTATAATCTCATTTGCTCAGTGCTGCATCATCACTCTGTGTGGACAGGGAGCTCTGGGTACTTGCTTGCTTTTGCCAGTCTTCTCTTATCTCCTTGTTAAAAAGCCTTCTGGATTTCTCCAACTCCCTCAGCACAGACACACATGATATTTCACAGAGAGCCTTGGCTTTGCACTGGCACCTTCCCAAAGGGGGGCAGAGGAGTGTTCAGCCCAGAGCAAGGCTTGGCTTTCTCTGTTGGATTTCACATGTTATTTGTGCTTGGCATACTCTGCTGCTCCTGGTAAATGAGTGACTGTGCAGGATGCTGTGATGCTTCTGGCCTGATCTGGCACTCCAAACATGTATCCTGCAGCCAGCTCAGTGGCTTTTCCCTCCCTCTCCCTCCCTGTGACTCCTATTCCCTGTGCAGGGTGCTTTGAGTGCTCTGGATGGAAACCTGCACAGGGAGTTGAGCTGTTGCTCTTGCCCTTGTGCTCTGTAACCTCCAGCTCAGCAACCCCCCTGCGTGCATTCAGTCCTGACCACGGCACCAGGCGCAGCTCAGGCAGCGTGAGGGACACGTCCGGGGCCAGGACTGCCATCGCTCTCTGCTAGGCAGGCAGAGCAAGAGGAACTTTAGCCAACATTTCCTCTTCCTTGAAAACCACCCACAGGGCTCCACAGAGCTGTGTGTGTGAGCCTGTGTGTCCAGGGACACAGGACGCCTGCTCCCACTTCAGCCCTTCAAGAGGAATGGTGCAAATGGGTTCCCCAGGGAGTCCTGGCTGCCTGGCTGCTGGAAGAGACACAGCTGCAAAGTATCATCAGGAGAAGAAAGTGAACATGGGAGAAATGGATGTTGCCTCATTTGCCTTTAAACAGCTGATAGTATTGAAGTTGGAGCTGCTGCTTAGAGCCTAAAGTCTTGCTGGATTTTGGGGCAAGATAGCTCACAGCTGGATGGCAGTCATTTTTTAGGATGCAGAACTATCAGTTATGGTTCTGTGAGATAAAGTAGAAAGAAAATCTTCATCTTGAAAGGGGGAAAAGCCTCTCAACACAGGCTTACTGCAAAAATAACCAGGAGAGCTGGAAAAAGCCTACCCAAATATATTCCAGTATGTATAAATAAGCTCTCTTTTCTCCAATGTTCTTCACTACAAAAGGAAATGTCACGTTGAGTCAACTTGTGACCCAGATGAAATTACACGCATTTGTTTATTTTACTTATTCTCCTGTTTACAATGTGTTGCACTTGGTGGACATATTTTTGTGCATGCTGTTGCATTCCAGCATCAATATTTTCAAAATGCATTTTCATGTTTGCCACCCAGACGCTGGCTGAGGAATTGTGTTTCTGGGTGCCAGTCACATAAAGGACCAAGGTCTCTGTGTGGGTTTGTGCGTGTGCATGTGCACTTGCTAACTCAGGACTCATAGCTCTGCAAACTAAACCTAATTATGCATACAAAATAGTGATGAAAGACTTTCTGCTTTTTATCAGCTACATGGTTTTAAGAAGGAGGAGGAGATAGGCTTGCTGCTTAGGCCATTTCCAGGAAAGTGTTTCGGTGGACCCTACAATTAATTTTAACCCTTTGTTTTAAGGTCTGTTACATATAAGGCACTGTAAGATACCAGTCCATAGAATATATGGGATGCTCCTTCCTACTGTCTAGGTGTGTTTTTTGGTGCCTCTGCAATGACTTGCAAACAGTGAACTCGAACCCTTTGGTTGATGGTGTGGACGGTGGAGGGGGTGGCTATTGCTGCTGTGTGTTTGCTGTGTGGCATTGTGTTGGACTCCTCTTGGGGTGACGTGTGCCTCACAGGTGGCAATGTCCTCCAACTGCTTGGGAATCATCTGTAGCTGTAGTGCATTACTTTACTTGATAAGAAGCTATTTTCTCACTAGCCACCTGGATGCTTCCCATAAAATCTGCACACCAAGGGTCTATTCATGTTGGCCTACACAATGGATTTCCTCTCCATGAGCATTCTTGGAAATAAAGCTCTGCTCCCTGAATGTTTGTGAATAACAAGGTTTATGGATCCCATCTAAACAAAGCAACAGTTTTAGTAGAAAGAACATATTGTTTTGCTGCGTTTTCCCAGCTCCAGGTTATTTCAGCAGCCCACCAGTGGCTCCAGCTTGTGTTTGAGTGTTAGCACACTCAAGGGTTGGCTTGGAAAAGGGTTGGCTCAGGAGAATGTTGCAGGACGGAGACCAGAGCTCTGGATTGTTTTATTGCAGGAATTGGATTAACTCATATGAGCTCATTCTCTGGTCTTCATTGCATTGTGTTTGGCAGTTCCTGCAGCATGATTGCATCTAGGTTAAGTGGCATTGTTCTGGAGTCAATGAGGGAACAATCCTGTATTGACTAGGTGTGAGGGAAGGACAAGGTGATCTCATAAGTTTTCACCATTTTTGGTACCCGTGTTTCAATTCTATGTCCATTCTTATAACCTTTTCTCTCTGCCTGAAGGTGATAATTCTCCACACACATTGGAGGGGATTGCTTCATGAAACAGTGGGGTTTGGTTCAACCAGGCTAGTGCATTTGGCAGAACAACTTGCCCTCCATTAGCATTGGCTGGGAGAGACCCTTACCCAGCCAGGCACTGGACTATGGGCCTGCCTCAATAAATGAACAGCCTTGACTTGCCATCCATCCATCCATGTCTGTACCTGTCAGCACTAGCTGTCCTGCTTTCCTCCAGCTCCATGGAGCACTGCTCTCCTGAGGGGAGGTGATGGAAAAGTCTCAGTGCAGTGGTGCAGAGAAGACTCTGACTGTCCTGGGTGTCATCCAGAAGCTGAAGGACTACAACATTCAGGCTCACTGAGCTGCAGTGCCCTGCAGAGCACAGAGCAGATCTCATGCTGTATGAGCTGCCCTAGGATGGTATGTGGAGCTCTATCACTTGGATTTCCCTGGAGAAAAAAAGGACTGCTCCAGACCAACAAAAGCGTTTGGACAGGTAATGCCAAAAAATAAATTTCTGAAACTGTGAAACTGAGTCTTGCTTTCTTTGTTACTGACATCCAAGCACTCTGCTTTTAAAGCCTTCATTGGTTAACAGTAAAATGCAGTTTTCAGTGAACACGTTGACTGTGCATCATAGATCTGAGTACAGATCAGGCAAGAAGTCTTGGTTAAAGGCCAGAAAAAATATCTGCCTTGAACAATACAAGGAGGGAAGTTTAGTTTTGACTTGAAGGTGAAAGAAAATGAAAAATATCTTTATATATATATATATCTTCTCCATGGAATCCTAACCTTAATGGTGAGAGTGTTTTAGGAGAAAGAATGTGAGGATGGAAGAAAGACTTTCCTACATCACTCTTCCAAAAGCAGTGTTGGGTTTCCCCCAAAGATTTGGAGGAGCTTCTCCACATGATTTGTTTCTAATTTTGTGGTTTTTTGGTGACCCTTTTTGCATTGAATGGGAGCATCTGTAGCTTTTGGAGGGCAGATGTTACAGAGGGGCTGACAGGCAGCAAGGGTCCTAGGGGAAATGGGAGGCCTGTTGATGGAACAAAGGGTGTGGAGTCCCTGTGTGAGTGCCTGAGCTCTTTGTATATAAGCAAAGACTGATCAAGCTTCAGGACAGGAGAACTACCCCCAGGTTTGCCAGTGGTATGAGAAACTCTGATCATCTGCCTGTTGTGGTGATGAGAGACTGTGATCTGCACGCACCACTCTGGTGGGACTTGCAGCCCTTGGACCTTTGCAACTTTGAAGCACATAAACTTACCCCTGAACCTTTTAGTCACAGCAACCCTGAAATAAGGAGTGTTTGACTCAGCCAGAGGCAGCTATTGAAGGTGGATAGGCCTTCCAGTCCTAAAACACTTTCATAGGAAGAACTTTGCCACCAAGACTCCCTTTCTCCATCTCAATTTCTGCCTGTCAGCATCAGTTTCTGTGCAAATCCCAGTTCAGAGACAGCCAGAGCGGCTTAATCCCTGTCACAGTATTTATTTTATCATAACCATGTTTTATGTAGTGCTTCCTACACACATGTGACATTCAGTGTCTAGGGACATGTGGTGTGTGCCTGGCTGCTGGACAGGAATTTGCACAGGTCTCCCTCCTGCTGTGTTTCATGAACCTGCACTTCTGTGGCCTGTGTGCAGGTCAGACACACGTGCCCGTGGGTCAGAGGCAGCACAAGCATCTCGAGGAGCTGGCTGGATGCTGCAAGGCAGGGTGAGCTGCAAGCATGGTAAGTCATGCTGGCAGTTCTGGTTTCAGCTGTTCTAATGAGACCAGTGACAGTTTCATGTTCCAGTGAGGGAAACTGAGGCACCAGTCAACAAAGTGATGGATTCAAGGCCACCTGAAGGCCAAGTGTAACTTGAACATTAGGTGCACATACTGTTCCCAGCATGCCTCCTCCTCCCTCCTCACCTCTCCCTCCCCACCATAGCCTCATGTAGAAAACTCCAGCTGGGAGAGAGGGACAGGGAGCTGAGCTTGTCAGAGGTGCTCCTGCAGAAAGGGAGAGGCAGGTTGCCTTGGGGATCAGTGCAGAAAATACCCTTGCAATGAGCAATAGGTGCTGTTGCACAGGCATGTCAGGGAAAAGTCTGTTCCTGTCAGATACATTGGATAAATTGTTTTGGAATGGTTAATTGGCATGAACATAGATCCTCAAAATGGTGTCAGGAGCAGAGGAACTGTAATGATACCAGTGTACCAGTTTTCTGCATTGGAGAGCAGAGTGATAGATTAGGAAGGATCATGAGTGCATTTACTTCTCCATTCTTCCTGAAATCTCTTTTCAAAACCCTGGAGATGAGGATGGTTTCCCAGCCAAGGGTGGTCTTCATGACCATACTAAGGCAAGATAGAGTTCTACTGCCATTGTGGGATCATGAAAAAAATGCTGTTCCCTATGGAGTTCCCTCATCTCTGGCAGATGTCAGAAAGTGGATGGAAGATGCTGGATAGGAGATGGGACCTTTGGAGTATATGGAGCATGAAGAAGCAGATGAATCCTGGAGACCTGGGGAAATTTCAGACTCCTTTCCCAGCTGCTCGGGTGGGATCAAGACATGCTGTGGATGTGAGTGAGGGGAAGGGCTGTACTGCTGCTCAATAGTCCAGGCTTGGGCACATCAGCACCCTTCCTGTGATGGGACAATGTGGCTGGAGGAAGGAGTGGGGTTTAGAGGTTGCAGCCCCCAGCCTCCCTCCTACAAACTCTCCCTCATGCACAAACACACAGCCCTTGCTGGTGGAGTGATGCTGCAGCTGCCATGAGAGATCCAGGCAAATCCCATAATAGGGGCGTGGAAAGAAAAAGCAACATGGGAATGAAAAGAGCCCTCCACCATGTGCAGGTTATTTTCTAAGGAGGGCATTGCTGTTTTCCCAGGCAACAGCAGGCTGGGAGGCAACTTGGGTGGGCAGGTGATCAGGGCGAAGCAGAGAGCTACCATCTCCAGCCAAGATGGGGATGCTGTTTACAACAAACAGAAAGCTGTAAGAGAAGGGAGGGACTGTGAGAGGGAGCTGGGCAGGTCTCCATGGAGACACTTAACCTGCTCCAATGGGTGTCTTTGGAGACTGGCACTGACCAAGTTCCTAGGAACAAAGGCACCTGGCATGGGCACAGCAGGATCCCTGCCACACGTGCTGTCTGCAGCGAGGTGGAGATTTCCAGACCTGTTATTCAGCACAGAAGAAAAATGGCATTGAAATGACATTAAGGTTGGGACCCAAGCCACAGAAAGCCAAGAAATTCAAAAAGTGATAGCCAGCTGTTTACTTTCAGTGATGGGCCTTGAGAGGAGGGGGAGTGGGCAGAGGAGAGAGAGGATGCTGCCTTTGCTGAGCTTGATAGTGTTGTGACTTGCTTTGTCTCTCAGGGTGGCAACAAGTATTCTCTATTATTACTTTGAGCAATTATTATGAAATCCTCTGCATTTGTAATGATTCTCTTATTATTTTGGAGCAATACTTGACAGTGTGAGAGAGGTAAGAATTGAGGAAGAGACTTTCCTGGAGGATAAAGCACTAGATGGTAATTTTATGATTCACTCCCAGGAACACACAACACCTGTTCATCTGCCTGGGGATATGGCTGATTTCACTGCCTCCTCCCCACCTGTTCCAGCCCCTTAGGAAGGCCTGGACTAATATCTGCAACTGAGTTCTGACTATTTCACTTTATGATACTGAAGTCAAAATTCCTCCCTCTCCCTTTCTGGCTCTAGGGAAAGTGAAGATGTGTGCCCTGGTGTACATTTCAGCTGTTAACAGTCTTGGTACGGCCTCTGTCACTGTGATGCCTGACCACCCTGTAGCCATGGTGCTCTGTGAGGGAGAAAGGGGCCTGAGGCTGTGGCTGCTCACTTTGGGGTCTCAGAGGGTGTCTGCATAGTGACAAGACCAGACTCATGGCCCCACGCTTGCTCACAGCCAGCATGCTGCATGTACACCCTTCAACCTCAGATTCAGATATTCCCCTCACTTTTCCCGAGGAAACTGAGGAATTCCACCAGCTGCACCTCTGCAAGTGTTCTTCCAAATGGAAAGCAAGATTCATGGCATTAGAAGCAAAGCTATGGAGCAGCAGTACTCGGTGAGCTGTGGTACTTCCCTGGAGGGCACACACCCAAGCTGTGCTGCACGAGCATTTGCAACTGTCCTGCCTGCAGGAGGAAGGCTGAGGATGCAAGGGTGCAGTTCCCACTTGAACTGGCTCAGGAGGGTGAAGGGAAATGACAGTGCAGAACCAGCCCTTTTACCTTCTTTTCAGGAGAGCCCACAGTGCGGAAGGTGCTGAGGTGATGGTATGGGCTGTGCTCCCGTGCCAAGAGCTGGGTCACACAGAGATGGAAACCACCGAATCCACCTAGCACAAACAAAGGAAATGGGGAAGTGATTTACTGTAAAATTAATAAAAAAGTGATCCTTCTCAAAAGGGAAATGCACAGACCACACTTTGGGGTTTGGGAAGGCTCAACAAGATGGGAAGGGGAGTAGGTCAGAGAGAAAGGTTTCATCTGCAGCCTTGAGTTCAGCTTTTCCAGTGCTGCCATGCTCTGGGGTCTCTTGGGAACAGTACAGCAAGCCCAGGAGGACAGCCGTGAAGGAAGGTGGCATTGGTTCTCACACTGAAGGTGGTGTCAGTGGGCTCTGCCTCTGTAGGTGGAGGGAAGGACATGCTTCTTCCCCCTCAAGATATGTTTTTTAACCATTTCAGTGATTATTGGTATCCACAAAAGGGAGCCCCAGGGACATTCCTGGACCTCAGCATGGGAAAACTGCTAGAGTGGAGAAACCACCTCTGTGGTGTCAGTCCTTGCTCTCCTTCCTCCTGGGCACACGGTGCAGGGGAGCCAGTTTGTGAGCACATCCTTGTCACAGGGGTATGTGAGAGCCAAGCGAGCAGCTGCCTGACTGCTGAAATGGGATGACCAGAGCAGGAGTAGTTTCCTTTTCCTCACATTCCCTGAAGGAAGCAGTGTGGTGTCAGCAGGTTGCGTGAGGTTACGCAGTCACATCTGAAGTGCTCATCTGCTGTGGCACGTCTGAACATCTGCAGCCTTGTGCCTGGCCCCACACACTGGCTGTGGCCTACAGGGCTGTGGAGAAAAGCAAAATACATGGAGGAAAAAGAAGTAAAACCACAGAAGTAAAAATGATAAGGGAGTTGCAGGGACAGACACTACCTGACTTTCCGCTTTCTTCCACCAAAAGGGGATTGAAGCCATGAGAAAGACAATGACATTAATTATAATTTGTACACTTTGTTGGCTTGGTTGAATGGTGTGAAAGTATAGACTGGACTGTTTGCAAGACTGCAAAGGGTGTGTTGAGATAGGTGATGGAGGATCACAGTTCCTCCTGGCATCTGACATGCAACATATGAGACAATTTCAGGAGGAGAAAGTGTCATTTGAAACTGCTTTGATGGAAACTCGTGTCCAAAAGAGTATTACTTGGGTTGAGGCTAAGCCACTTGACTTCTCAAGATATTTTCTGTCTCTAGTTTACCAAATTTTTGATAGCAGCAGGTAACTGGAAGAGTAGACATTCATTGAAATGTACCTAACACAGATAAAGGTCTGGGATGAATTAGGAGCAATGATCAGACCAGCCATTTATGACCCTTTTGTGCTTTTACCAGGAGATTCTGGCTCTTCAGTATACTTTTCTTTGCATTTCTCTGCCTCCCACCATCCAAATCCCACTTCTTAGAGCATCCCTCATCAGCCCTCTTGCCACAGAGAAACTTGCAGGCCAAGATAACACACTGAAACCCAGGTCCTTTCACTGCTTTGGTGATGCTGTGGCTAGTGGACAATCAGACCTCACCCTTCAAGGCATCCTCTGGACAGAAGAAAATTTTTCCCCATACTATCCATCACACAGCACCAAATTCATGAAGTACTTTCTGAGGGAGTTTTCCTGTGAGCTCCAGGTCTGTCAGAGATGGGACACCAATGCCAGCAGATTGATGGTCTGAACAGAAGCAGTGGGAGCTGCCCTCAGGACTAGAATGCTTTTTGGAGGGCATTAGTTCTGACAGTCATGTTATGTAGCCCAGATGTCCTCTGACTTTCAAATGTTATCTTTGAAATCTCCTACACATCTTCATTCTTAGCCCCATGACAGTCCTCCAGGCTCTTCCCCTTGGGGCTATTAGGAAGAAAAGCTCCACAGGGGGAACAGAGGGGGATGAAAGAATGGCCACATTTGAATGGATAGACTATTTAGATCCAAAACAAGAGCAGTAGGCCACTGCTGGGGGTGGTGGCTGCATTGCTGTGACTCAGGACATGCAATCATCAGTTACCTGAATTACTAATTTGCATTTCCACATGAAGAGTCACTTTTCTGAGCTCTGGCATTGCGTATAACCTCTAAAAGTTACAAAGTTGTGTAAACCAAATGATTAACAGACCAAAGATTTTTACATGGTTTTCAACACAATGTTTCTTTAATGAAGCCATGCCAGCTACTAACACAGGGACAACTTCTTCTGAAAATTCTGGATAAATGCCTGCTCTTACTGGTTTTCCACACAGCTGGAAAAAATTCCTTGAGTGGAAAAGTCCCTGGGCAGACAGCACACATCCAAAAAGATCCTCTGTGGATGCTGTGTGAGCATGTGCATCTTTGGAGCTTTTCCCAGAAGCAGGATCAACCTGGGGAAGGTGCATTTATGAACATTTATGAAGGACCTGGCTCTGCAGTGGTTGTCCAGAGGTCCTTGTCAAATGGTGGGGCAGAGCTGGGCTGGTGTTTGCTGCTTACAAGGGACCAGGGGTTGTGTTCACAGACAATCTTCCACTGAAGGCACACCTTCTCTTGAAGGACGTCTCCTTTGGTGCTTCAGAGCAAGCTGCCAAGGCCTCCTGGACTTCACTCCCCAGCAGGCTTGGCCCTGCTCACTGTCCCACATCTGTGGGCAGGTGGCATCACAGGGGTGTGCTTGCTCTGCCTCACAGCAGGGTCAGCAGGTCTGAGGGTCACTGTGCCAGCTCCAAGCTGGAGGGCAGCGGGGCACTGGGACAGATGTGATGGATCTCAGTTGTGTCCTGCCTTGGGAGATGTTGGCTGTGGGCTGCCTGTGCTCCCACCAGGTAGAATGATTCACACAGACCCTTTTTTTTTCTTTAATTTTCACCCTCTTCTTTATTTTCAGAGACCCCACGGTACTAGAAATAGTTTTGTTGAAGCATTAGGGTAACTCTCTGATCCAGAGGCTGGAAGCAAAATCTGCTTTACCAGTTCAAAATAAACCCATTGCTACTGAGGCACAGGAGAATAGATGGAAGAGGCTATCTTTAGTAGTCTTAATGTATTGTAGTCTTGCAGTGGTTTTGTTCATTTGAATATAATTTGACATTAAATATAATGTCTTCACATAGTGTGGAAAAAATGGACGCTAGGATTCTTTTTCAGAACAGAGAACCTTAGATTAATTGACCAAAAATTATTGCTTGCACCTAATCTTTCATTTCCAGACCATAATATTTTCTATAAATATATGTAGGGCCCTGTGACAAATTGTAATGGCTCCAGACTAGCTCTTGTAATGAAGCTGAGGCAGTCTGTTGAGCAAATCAACTATTTCATCAGCCTGTATTTATATTACAAGAAGATACACTGCAGTATGACAAATTCACCATCTGGTCACTTACTGCTCTACACATCTGTACTGCATTATTGGTTTAGACCATCCTGGTAGGATTCATCCCTTTTTTATTTAGCAGATAGGTGTTTAGTCTAAGTCAGTTGTGACGAGGCATCTCCAAATGGCAGCTTAACTTCTCTCCCCTCTTACACCATTCATCTTGGGGTGGAACGAGTTATCCTTTGGAAATACCTCTCTTTCTCCCTCCATTTACTTTGTTCTCCACAAAGAAGACTAACCTAGACCAAATGTCAAAGTGTTAAATAGGCTTGGGCTGCATTGACATCTCCTCTGGCTATGCATGCAGTGAAAATGAACATGTGAATACAAAAAATATCTGTTAATATCTGCAGAGAAGGATGCTTTAAATGCACCCAACTGGGCTCAGACTGTCAAGACTGAAGGCCCATAGCTAACAGTCTAAAGGCTTTATTTAGATATTATATCAGCTACTAGTCAAGGGGGTTGTCTGAATAGTGTTCTGGACCAAGGAGTCTAGATTTAGCCCCATTGTAGAGTCATTTCCTGGAAGTTTTTCTTTTGTTGTGTCTCTTATAACTCTGAATATCTTCTCAATTTTCTATATTTACTTTCTTTCCCTCCTTCTGTGGAGTGCATTGTACAAGTCCCTGGCTATGACAATGTCCTTTTTTTTCAGGAAATGCTCTGAACATCACACCAGAGCAGTTGCTATTTAGTGGTGAGGTCATTTCAAGAAAGAGGTTTTACAACACCTGCAAGGTTTGTTTTGCCTGGAGACAGACGACCAGGTCTGGGCACTCCAGCCAGACAAGGCACACAGAGAAATGCTGAGGAAACCTGTGCAGTACTGAAGTCCCCTCAGTAGGAGGAGTGAGCAGAGCCCTCCAAGAAGAACATGGACTCCATGCATTTCCTAGGTGCATGTGGTAAAGAAGAAACCAGACTACCTGGAAAGCACAGAGCACATGCAGCTTGTGATCTATGGGTCATCATGGTTGTGTCCACTAGGAAACAACTGTCTCACTAAAATACAATGATCAAGTTAAGTTTTCTTGAGATATCTGAATTTGATTCTTGCCTTCTGTCATTGGTGGCCATTTAAAAAAACCAAAGTCACCTGGCAACATCCTTGTTCTTTAAAACCAGTAAAGGCAAGGGTGTGTACACTGAGTCCATGAATATGGCTCCAGGGATCGTGTCTTCTGCATTCAGAAAGGTCATCTCAAGCCACACTAATGGAGGCAATATAAGCCATGCAGGCCTGGCCATAACATGGAGACTGTTGAGTACATGTGGCCCATCCTGAAGGGTTCCTGTCCTCCACAGGGCATCTGTGGGAAAGCTGCACCTGCCTATTATCTCTGCTCCCCTCTGTGCATTCTCACAGCCCATGCTGGCTGCTCAGCTCTAGCTCTGTCAGGAACAGGCAGGCTTTTGGAGCTGTTCAAACAAGCCATTAAATTACACAGGCCATTCAAAATTGAGAATTTGCTGAGATGGTGACTCTTACCCAACCCGCAGTTTCCATGAAGGAAAGTTCTGGTTTTATTAAACTGATGCTTGTCCTGCAAAGGTGCCATGCAAGAGTTTTCACCCAGGCTGAGCGGAGATCCTGAACAAAACCAGGATTTTTCCAGCCAAGAACAAGACAGACACATGGATGGATCAAACCAGAGGTATGTGAACAGCTATATTAAGCCTAGATTGAATGGTGCAAACTAGATTGAGTGAGCCTTGTTACAGAGTAAGACATTACTAACTGAGGCATGCAGAACCTTTTCTTCCTTGTTTTAGCAGTCTAAAACCCTACATCTTCATCTGGATCAGAGAACTGAGATGAAATGTCACCTCTCTGTGAGAAACTGTGCCTTCCTCTTCACTTCCAGCAACAGCAAAGCAAACAATGCTTTACATTTCTTGCCAAATCCTATTGTAGTGTCATTTATTCTTTTCTCTGTGAATGCATTGGCCTTCTCTGCACTCCCACAGCATAAGCTCAGTCTGATACCAAAGGCACCAGTGCTGCTGCAGGCTCTCCACCAGCAGTTTTGCACCCTGACATCTCATTTCTTATGAGGAAGGCTCCATGTGATGATGTGATAAAAATGCAGCAGTCAGACAAAGGGAGCTCAGGGTCTCTCGAATGCAGGTTTTCATGCAGTGGTGTACAGTGCTCCTGCAAAGCCAAGCACAGGCACTATCTTGGTGCATCACCATTGAGAACTCTTGGTGTGGATGTGGGTGAATGGTCAATACCGCACACAAGAAAAGGGTTTTTTTCAGTTCGTTTTTCCCGTATCTCACTTAGTAAATCCAGTTAAGACTTGCAACACTTCCATCAACAGCCATCTCAGAAAGTTTATGCCTCCTCACACAGGCCAAGGAAGTTTATAGCTTGCTCTAAAAAAAGTTCATGAGAATAGACAGAAGTTCTGCATTTGTCACAGACAGTTCACAAACAAAAAAATTGATTTTTATGCATCTGTGGGGTGAAGTGAGATTCCCGCTCAGCCTGAACAGTACCATAGCCAAGCGCTGGAGTGTTCCTTTAAGCAGCTCTCTGAAATTCCCAGAGTCACAGTCTGAAACCAGCACTTCAGTGTGTGACCTTTGCGGGTTACGGTAGTATTAGGCACTGGGCCACTCTGATGCAAGTTCCGCGAAACCTCAGCCCATTTCTAAACTTCCATATTGAAATATTTCCTGGTTCCAGTGGTGCATAAAAGAAACAAACTCCAGAAAGCCCCGCTCTGGATTTTCCCTTGCTCTCTTGTGAATCTTAAATCCATCATATTATTTGTTAGTATCGCCCATGCTCTCATGTAGGTTCTGTTGGGTGTCCAGGAAGAGCTGCCCACCGTCCAACTGCTCATGAACTCAAAGCCCAGAATGGAGCAGCTGAAGGCAAACTTCAGCCTGCTTCCTTTGCCTGGTTCCCATCTCAGTGAGATATTTCTTCTTTTTTTCCTCATTGTGTGTACATGGCAGGAAGTGATCACATTACATTTTGTCCCAATTCACCTGGGACAGCACCTGCGGTCCTTCTTCATCGGTTTTGCATTGAAGAAGGACAGCTCTTACCCTTCTCCCCTCTCTGTGCCTTTGCAGGTGCATTGCATATTTCTGCCTGCAGAAACACCCCTGATGCCAATGAGCTCACTCCAAGGAAGACCTCTCTTTGCAAGGGGTCTTTTGGGGATGTAATCTCTATGTAAGCATCCACTGCTCTGGCAAGTAACCAACAGCCACATCTTTGTGTCCTGATGGCTCTGAGTAGCCAGGTTAGCCCTTGGAAACATGAGTAGCCAGCACAAATAGTGACCAGCTGGGTACCTAAACAGCCCAAAGTGTGAAAGAGCACAAATCCTGCAGTTCTGCTGCGTGCCCACTCATATGGGCATTCATCTAATTCAGCCACTAATGTATTTCATGCATTAGTGCCACATCTTTTGCCTTATCTCCTTCCTCCTTTGCATCTCCACGTCCTTCTCCATAACTCTAAGTCTCAGGTCTCTTGTGGTGCATCTTCTTCTGTGGTGCTCCTAGCAGAAGGGGTTCAAAGAAGGTCCTCCATGGCAAATGTGAAGTTAGGCGTGATGAATGAGGACCCTGATCACTCTGTCCTTACCTGCTTGGCACTAATGACTCCTGAGCCAAAACAGGTGGATAAAGAAGCTGGACAAGCCCATCCTGAAGCCCAGGAAGGGTTAATGCAGCTGCATCTGGCTGGCAAAGGAATACAGTAGCAGGAAGAGCCACAACAGGAACATATTTGTGCACAGGGGACAGATGGGGATGGAAGTGCTGGGAGAGGCCATGCTGGGGCTGAGGCCAGTATGCCTTTGTTGCCACCTCATCTTCCCTGCAATGTCAGATCTTACCACAGCTTTCAATACCACTAGTGTTTAATGGCTTGAGCTCTCTGCAAAGGAGAAGATGGGGAATGGGAAAGCAAACAAGTCCCTTCTTCACCTTTTGCACCTGTCTTTCATCTCTTTCCTCACCTTTCTGCTGAGCCTCACCTTTTCCTGCAGGAATATCTCAGCAATGGGTAGTGACACTCTTTGTCCCACTTGGGCTGCAGTGGTGTCTGGGATGTGCAACTGGCTTCCTCTGGGCACGGGCTCATTGCAGCTCAGGGACACATGGGAGGAAATATCCCTGGGAAGCCACGTGGGGTGGCAAAGAAGACTGCTTAAATAGTACAAAAGAAAGATGTTGTTTGCATGCAGTGGGGCCTCTGTAAGCACCAAGGGTGGCTTGTCCTTTCCTGTCTGCCAAGCTCCCTGTGGGACACAGCAGAGCTGACGAGCTGTTCCCTTTGGCTATTTTGGGAGTAAACAGCAAAATAGTGAATAGCAAAAAAACCTATTTAAGGTTTGCAGAAGTTTCTATGTTTTCTAACTCTCCTCTTCAGAAAAAAAGACTATGGAAACCTTCTCAATGTCTATGTCTTTGTAAAAAAATTGCCTTTGACTAGTGTCCAAACAGCAACCCACGAAGAGAACAGTTCAATGTTAGTGAGTGAGTGCAGAGGGCCAGGATTGCTGCTGAATGCATGATTTGTGGTTATTACCCAAGCCTACTTATATTGTCTTACAGTTTACCAGATGTCTTTGCTTCTTAATTTTCCACAGACAAAACTGGACAACAAAGATTAGAAATCTTGGATCCTTCTTTTCAGCTGTGGAAAGCTTCCTTCTCGGGTTCACATTTCATCCAGGGAGAGTGCTCAGATCCCTCCCTGTCCAAGGCAGTGGCAGAGCCCCATCTCATTGCTGGCCTGGAGGTGTGCAGATCCTCCTGCCTTGCCCTGTCCCACTGGGTGTCAGCCACATGCTGGAGTGGGCCTGTTCGGTGCACAGCATTGCAGCAGGGCAGGCTTCCTCCAGAACCCAAGCTGTGGTAGGAGCGGAGCTGGAATTTCTCCTGGAGTTTTCTCAGCCTTCTGCTGAGCCCTAATTGCTCCCAAAAGGCATCGATGCTTTGGAGATACGGTTTTGGGCAACTACTTGTGCATTTCTTTGTAAGTATTTTCTCTCAAAACATTTGATACTTGCTGCTTAAGTTGTCTGTTTGTGGTGCTTGGCTGTTTTCATCACATGGTATTTTTTATGTTTCCTAACTGGAGAAACAGGCCAGGACTTCCCAGGTTTTCAAACCTAGAAATTGGTTTTTAGGAAGATTTACACCCACAGTTTCAGTGCTGGGAAGGTGCTCACTAGCAGGACTCTATCACAGTACTCTTTCCAAACTTTGCAGGGGCTCAATGCCAGATCAAACGAAAAATCACTTTTATTTTTTGCATCCTTTTCCAGTTAGAAAAGGTGAGGTTTGCTATGATCTATGGATTTTGCAGTGTGATTTCCCTAGAGGAGACAAGGAGTCTCTCCCCATCTCAGTTTTCCTGACTGACTGCTGGTTCTTCACGCCTGGCTCTGCCATTCCCTTCTCCTCCCCAAAATGCCTGTGATATGAGTCTCCCCCTCTTCCTCTCACTACACCAGCCAGCCTTCCCGCCCTGAAAGGTCAGGCGCTCTGAAGGCAGGTGCTCAGAGGGAGTGCAGCAGTGCAGGGCCATGACGGACAGGAAGCCTTTTACTCTAATTAGTCTTTGCAGAAGTTTGGCATTTCTCCGTGGAGCTGTTTCCCCACTGATGAGGAGCACGTATCCAGCTCTTCCTTCTCACCTCGCACGTCCGAGCCTCCCGCCGTCTCCCGCTGGGCTGCAGGGGCTCAGCCGTGGATCACGTTGCTTGGAGGAAGCAGGCAGGGGATATGTGAGGAGATAAACATTATTTTCTGATGCTGGGAGGGATTTCTTTCAACTCAGCCACGTTCACGACCTGAACCTGGATCATTTTTGCTACTCGCTCCCAGCCGACTCCTCCCTGCTGGCCCGGACTCGCCGGGCTTTTGTCTGGTTAATCAGTACAACTCCTTCCAGGGCTTCCTGGGGGCTCTTTGGCCGCTGGGTTATGAAGACCCATGAGTTCATTGTTTAAATTAAGTTCTTCTATATGGAAACACCACTGGTTTCCCATATGGTCTTGGCAAAGCCACCATCCGCTCCCCACCTAAATTAAATTTCACTAATTGAATTAGTTACCATTTTATCAGCTGCCGCTTTGCAGTAGTTTGTGAACCCCCAGGGGTTCAGGCCACGCGCAGTCAAGAGCTTCCCCACCTCACTCTCTCATTTATCATCGTGACAATGCGCAGCGCTGGGAGAAGCAGGGGGGTGGAGAGCGCTGTGCCCTTCCCAAGCATCCCAGCCATCTCTGAGCATCCTAATGATTGACCTCTGCGAGTGAAGCAGCCCGGCGCTGACCCCAGACTGCTGAAAGGAAGCATTCTGCCCTTTGTACAAATCCCCCTGCGATGGTGGCGCGGGCCGGGCTGAATGCAGGAGTGTCAGAAGGGAAGCCCCGCACGCAGGCAGCGGCGCCCTGGGACTCTGCAGCTTCCATATGCCAGGGGACTGACAGCGGCAGGCCTGGCCTCGGGGGACAATGCCATCACGCTGTCCCGGGGCCGAGAGAGGGAGAGGGGACACGTGGAAAGGGGCAGCCTGAAGTGGGTCTGCCAGCGTCTGGCAGCGGAGCGTGGAGTGTGAAGCGTGTCACCTGCTCCAGCCCCCGCCTTCCCGCAGCAGGCACCAGGGGCTCAGCTATTGTATCCCAGCAGGAGGCTGGGGACGCAGTGCCAGAGTGGGGGTGGGTGCCCAGCACTGCCACAGGTGCTTCTCACAGCTGGGCTGCACCCGCTCTTCAGGGCTGTGGCTGTCTGCAGGTGCTGATGGCCATTTGGAAAAGTACTGGCTCTCACGTTACAGCTTGGGGGGGCTAGGGAAGTGTAAGAGGCACAGAAGCATCATCAGCTCATGCTTCCTGACCCCCTGTCACTGCACTATCATCTCCTCTCCGTGGGGGAGGAGAAGGATGCAGAGAAGCATCAGACAGGCTGGGGATGTAACCCTCTGGACCCAAACCTCCAGGAAATGCTTTCTAGGAACATGTCAGCACTGCATAATCTTGGTTGTGGGAATGCCTCTGTGATGGAAACCAGGGATGGTAAGCCCAGCAGGGATATGCAGGCTTAGCAAAATGAGCTTAGCAACCACATCAGTTTGTATTTAGACCCCTTGGTGAAGGTAGATACCTTCACTTCACTCAGATGCTGCCAGACCTGAATTTGCTTTGCAGATCAGGCAGAGACCCATCAGTAGTGACGATCAAGTTGAGTATTCGCAGGATGCACCTGAATAAGAGGCATCAGCATCTACAGCTAAACTCCACCACTTCCAAGATAATGTGTCAAAGAGTCACTTGGTTCTCCTCTGGGGAACTGTGATGCAGAAGAAGCTTAGATGTCCCTGACAGAGAGAAACCAAACCTGAGAAAGAAGCTGCTACGGCAGTTTGGAGCAGGGACAGCACACTTCTGTCCACAGCCACCCACACACTTTGCCTCTCTGATGAATGTACTTGAAAATAAAACAAACAAATGAAAATCTGGTGAAAAAGGATCGAAGCCGAATGTGCATTTCACTGAAGTCTGGCTAACACCCAACATATTGCACGTCCTTGATAAAATGCCGACTTGTTTCAGAAACTCCACAGTGGAGTTCGAATATCGGAGAAAAAACAATCCCAGGAGTACTCGCTAGTCTTTCATGATCAGCAATGGACTGATGCTTAAATTTATAGCTAGTTGCTGATCTATAGTCCCTAGCCAATTTTAACTTTTCCTCATAAATCACAAAAAAAAAATAGAGAGAGAAGCCACACCAACAAATGAGTCAGAAAGTGTTCAGAACAGATTTCTTGGATAGTAAGTGGGATTATTCAAGCTGATTACAGGTTTCACCTTTCTGATTCGTGTTGCAGGTTTTCACCTGGTTTTCTGTTAAGACACATCTACTGGCTCCCATTTTTACCTGTGTAAATAGACTTTTACAAAGATCGTTATCGATTTTCAACTCAGACCATGGCTGCATTAGTGAGGTTATGAAATAATGAACATCAGCTGTGAAAATGTGTGCAAAGTCCGGCACCCATCAAAGTACTACAAAAGCAGTAGGGCTGAAGCCTCTGCACGGCTCAGAGGTTTGGATCTACATCAGTGCTGGCGATAGCAATGTGGAAGTGTCCAAGCTGGTGAGTGATTTAAAGCAGCAGCTGCAGCATCAGCACGAAGAAGAGGGTGTTGGGCCAGTGGTGGGAGCAGGAAGATGGGGTGCAGGGAATAGGCAACTGAGGAAGGACACTTGGCTGTGAGGTGTTGAGCAGAGATGGCTGGGACAGGAAGAACTAAGGGGGGAAGGTGTGGATGTGGATGTGTGGATGTGGTGTGGGGTATTTAACCAGCCTGCCTTACCTGCCACTGTCGTGAGGCATGGATGGAGATGGCCTGTGCGTCCACCAGCTCTGCACCTTCTCATGTAACAAGTTTAAATGTGGCTGAACTCGAGTGCAATCTCTGGACACACCAGATGCATTGTAACAGGCCCGTACCGCACCTCCCTCTCTCCCTGTCCATGCAGAGCTCATGTTAAGCAATCCCCAAAATGTTTACTTTGCGTTTGGAAGACAATGGAAATTTACTCCAGAGCTTTACCTCATCGCTGCTGGGACATTTGTGGGCAGCAGTGTTTCCAGCACCATTTTGGTTCTTCCTCTGTCTGGCTCCTCCTGTACCAGAGGCATCTGGCTTTGCAGCAGTACTATTTTTCTCCCAATTTCATTTGAACCCATTGCCTCCAGTACTTCTGCAAATACTTCATTCACATATTCTTCTGAATTTGCATCAGCCAAAACATTAGTCATTGAAACCTCCTTTCCTCTGCACCGAACAAAAGCTCTCCTTTCCACAGATGAGCCCTGAGGAGCCAGGGGCTCTGCATGGGATCACATTCCCTCTCCAGGCAGGACTGGCTGCGGGGCACCTCCAGGAGGGAGGACAGATTTGCCAGCACCCATCCGCTAGCTCCATCTAGTGAAAAGTCTACCGCGGCACCCATCAGCTCGGGGACGCGGGGCCAGCTCCCCAGACTTCCCCGGGCCGCTGGCAGCATCACCCTGGCTTCTTCAAATCCCCAGGTGGGTTGCACTGGAGAATGTGAAGATGGCTCGAAACCTGTGGGCAGAGAGCCATTGGGGCTGTGGCCACAGCAGGAGGTCTGGGAGGGCTGTGGGAGCAGGACAAGGCATGGTGCGTTGGCTCCATGGGTTCCATGGTTTCCTCGCTGAGTGAGGAGAGAGCTGGAGCATCTCCTGCTGCTCTGGGGGCCAGAGTGCTCCTTCTCTCAGGAAGATGAACTTACAGTGTGGATGCAGAGTGAATCTGTCTTTACATGGACCTGCTTTTACCTGTCAATGTTTTCATGCCTCTTGGCACCACGATTTTGTGACTACCAGCATCATCCACTGCCTGTCAGACACAGACACCAGCACTAAGAACTTCATGCTTCCCCTGGACTGGCTGCTGAGGACAGAGAGATGAATGCAGTGAACCTAAGTTTGCATCATCTGCAAGAGGAAAATTGTGCTTTAGCCTGTGTCTTTTTATGTCTGCACAGGTTGAAGAGTGTCCTGGTTCTTTTTACAGCATGTACAACACAGACCACCACTGTACAGAGTTGCATCATTCCTTGGGGGAAAGAGGTGCTTTGTGCTGTCCAGAGATTTCCACTACTGGCACTCATGGTTCACCTTTTGGCAAGCCATGCCCCACCCAATTACCTGTTTCTCTAAGCCTATTAAGGAGGATGGCTTAGCTTTGTCTGTTTCCTTGGCTGCTGAACCTTTTGGCTTCAACCAGATTGTTTTTCCAAACTCTAGCTGAAGTGCATGAGTTTTAAGGTGATCTAATAGATCATAGTAATTTTAAATTTTGCAATAGAATGACAAATTTGAGGTTAAGATTTGAGACTGGGACTCCTAGCATGTTTTTGACTGCTGCTCTTGGACAAGGTTACTTGGGAAGTAGGGATTCACCTGGTATTTCCTTTGTTCGCTCTGTAACTCTTTGCTTTAGTCAGGGGATTCCTTCAGTGACTGAGATTAAAGTAATTTTTATGGTCTTCATTTCTGCCACGTCGCTGCCTATTGAATTCATCACTTTCGTGGGAATGACACCCTGAAACATGGTAATCTGGGAAAGAAATGGGAATAATTATAGATTAACTTCTGGGTATGGTGACTTAATATGGCAATTTGACAAAAAAATAAAAAGGCCTGTCCTGTTCTCATGCTGTGCAAAAGGGGAAATGAGGGTCCATCAGGAGGTCACTTAGAGGATGCATTTCTGTGGTGAGAACCACAATGTCTTATTTGGTCTGGCTCTGCTAGCCATGCTTGAAGATGTTGAAGGAGGCTGAAAAATTAGAGATGTGCAAGATAAGATATAGAAGAGTAAAAAATCTGCAATATGAAACCCCCTTTCTTCAATTTAACAATTATTATCCTCCTTGAAGAAGGTCAAAAGTGATTTTGTCTTTGCCTATAAAAATCTAGATCAAAAGGAACTATCTGATATAACTGAATTCTTTTTCATTTAGTCCATGAGACTAAGACACTCAGCTGGCTGGAGGTTTAGGAATCTAAATCTGGAATAAAGATTACATTTTTAAGAATAAACATAACAATCCACTTCATTTGAGCAATCTGGGGAACTGCAGTGTTATTCATAGATTACATTCCTCTCTGCAATAGAAAAAGGATCATTAATCATTCTTGGTTTTTTTTTAAGAGCAACATTGTAGTAATTCCTATCTCCCTTCCAGGCAAAAGCAAGTGATTTATATAAGTTTTGAGAATCATCTTGTGCTTGGTGTTCCACTGTGTGACTCACAAAGTGTCTTGTGTTTCTCTGTATTTTGTTTCATTCCCTCTTGAACAAAAGTATTGGGTTGAACCTTCCAGCAGTCTGCAGGTTAAAGAGTGAAGGATATTTCTCATCCTCAGGCCATTTTGTGGTTTAGCAAAGATGAAGCCTTGTGCAAAGCTGCCCTGTGGCAGCTCCTCTCTCCCATTTCCTCTGCTTGGAGCACATACTTGGCCTCATATCATGAGGCAAAGGAAAAGAATGGCAAAAAATCAATTTTGTCTAACCAAATTAGGTCTTCCACTAGAAGGAGTAAAACTGTGGTCTTGTGTCCTTTTTCTGTGTTGCTCAGGTTCTTCAACCTTGAAACTTCATTTTTCACTCTAATCCTGCAGTGTTTCTCCTGCCTGGCTGCCTGATACAGATTTAAGGAAACGTGGCACATAACCTCACAGGAAGAAAAGCATTGCAAGAATGGGAAGATTCCAGGAATAGCAAATGTGGTATTACTCAATAAACATTAAGTAACAAACACCCCCTCTGGCCACAGAAGAAAAAAAGCATTCATTGACCTTTTTGGTACAAAATTATTGAGGAAAGCGTGTGTGATTTGAAGACGTTTGATGTTCCTCTCCAGTGTGAATGCTTGATTTATTTACTGGAATATCTGAGCTCAAACTGGAATGAGGGGAAGCAAGAGAGGGGTTTTCCTCTGCACATACTATAAAGGAGAGAAGTCAAGTGTCTTTGCATTGTGCAACACATGATTTCTGTAACTTAATCAAAATGTGTGTGCAGGGTAGGGGCTGAGGGGGAGACTTAGATTGTGTTGATAGGGCATTGCTTAGAGAAATTCCAGTTCCTGAAGCTCTTAACAAAAGAATTCACCATGAGGAGGGCTGGCAATGAAGGCCTTTTTTTCTCAAGAACTCCCATTTGGAACATATTATGCTCTTGCAACATGGGATGGATAAACATTTTATTAATGATTAGATGGAGACCAAGAACTGAATTTGTTTGCATTTGATAAAGCAGTTTTTCTATTGACCATATGTCTTCAGTCTTGGGAAGAAATTGCTGTTAAGAGAAAGCCCGTCTCTTTGTGAGCATTAACTGGGCTCTGTGTAAAGGATGAAGAGTCATTTGAACTGTGCCTAAAGCCACTGACATTTTACCTCTGAGCAAGTTTCGCTTTCAGAAACCAGCTGTCAAGTTATCAGGCTGAGAGACGATCATTTCAATCTGCTGGTTTCCGGTGATATGCACGCCAAACATCACAGGGCTGCATGACCTGCAATCCAATGCATCGAAAGCAAAAGGAAAAATAAACCACACACATTTATAAATATGTAAATACACACGTGAAGCACTGCACCTGGGATGATGTGAGGGTGCACAGAAGCATCCAGATTTGTCTTATGTAGAAATTCCAGCGTGTTCTTCTGGGTCTTTTTCCTAAATCTACCTTTTAATTTTTAAGCCACAGTCCTCAGGTTTTCAGGTACTTCTTTCAGGTGCAAAATATTTGGAAGAAGCACACCAAAATCTGAGCAGAGTTTCCAGCTGGTTGCCTGGACAGGCAGTCCTGCTCCCATTTGTCCTGGCTGGCTGAGATGGGGAAGGGATCCCTCAAGAAAAATTGTTTTCTGTGTAACCCAGATGGGCCCTGGAAAGGGCATAAACAAAAGTGTTTCTCAATATTTTGCACCTGCTGCTCTCCTACCAAAATTTTTAGGATGTTTTCCTCTACAAATTAAAAACAATGATTCACCTTTTAAATAGGAAATAATAAATTAGCAGCTTTTGACCTGGAATTTCTCTTGGACTGGTCTGTGATCAGGAGAAAGACCAGCACTGGGATGACAGCATTAGATTTTTTCTTTTAAATTTAACCCTCAGTTGAATTTGTAATTTATTTTGTTTTCCAAAATAAATCATATATTCTTTGCTAGTTTTCCCGTTTTATTGAAGATGTGTGGCTTCTTTGAAAAATCTGAATTTTATCTACATGCTAAACTTCATCCCAGGTATCACAAATAGTGACAAACTAATTCTCAGTAAAGAACCCAAAGTTCCTGAGTATTAAAAAATACTGCTTTTTCATAAAATTAAATACTTTATGAGTAGTGGTAACATCCCTTGATAATGATCTGCCAGTGCAGAGAAAGTTTCATCTGTTGTTTCTCAGAGGGATTTTCTCCCTCCTTGAATCAAAAAGCAGAAAGGTTTCAAGCAGCCTGAAGGACTGAAGAGGGTTCAGTTTTGAGTAATATCAGTTTTCCACCCTTCAGTATAAGGGCAGGTCTTGTTCTTCCACTGTTTGGGAATGGGATTGACTCAATGTCAGACTACAGGATAAAGTCCATGAGTGTGGGTGAGACTGTTGGATTGAGAACAAATAAGATAGTGCAAAAAATAAATAAATATGGAGGAACATCTACAGACACTTGTGATTGCTCAGGAGTCTCAGATGTGTGGCTGGAAGAGGAGATTATATATATTTATATATATATATATATATATATGGCGGGGGTGGGAGAGATGCAAGGGGGAGAACAGA
>VZRX01004470.1:0-79297 GCA_013398075.1 Notiomystis cincta | reverse complement strand
ATATATATATATATATGGCGTGGTTGGGAAGGATGCAAAGTGGAGAACAGAGACACTCTTCTAATTAGAAAAAGGAGAGTAGCTGAGGGAACTGCCAGGGTCACTAGGACCAAGAGCTGCCTGAGCAACAAGACATTCCCAAGACAAGAGGCTTCCTAAAGGAGGCACTGCTTCAAGTGAGAGCAGAAACTGGGCATACCTCAAACAGGCACATGGGAAGCACAATGGTCAGTAATTTATCCAGATTAGATGTGTTTCCAGGGGAAACACAGGAGATGGAGGCAGATCACTTGGATAGGCAGCCCAGTCAATGTGTGAAAAGAGTGGGAAACAGGGATATGGGAGAAATTTGAGTGCCTCATAAGGACAAGCCAGATGATTACATGTACAGTGCAGATTTGCTGGGGCATCAAAACAGGATCCAGGAAGGGCCAGTTTATAAAGAACCAGATTCAGAACTGAGAAGGGTGCAGTGATGAAGACCATATTTTAGAGGTGATGTCTGGGTGCACTGGAGGTCCATGGCTTTAGACCACTGGTCCTGGCAGTGCCAGCAGAGCACTGTGCTGCAGCTGGGAAGGGGGTTATCTTAGCTGGATGTGAGCTACTGTTGTGTCACCATCTAGGGTCCACAGTATCAGAAGCTAAAGGAAGAACTTCCTATAGAAGCTGTTCCTCTCCAATGGGTGGCTTGCCTACTGCTTTCTGTGGGAGATTGCAATTGTTTCACTGCTAAAAAAGGAAATAACCCCAAAGATACTTGCAAGCCTGTCACATGCAATGACAAAGGCTAAGTGATGTCTTCTGGTGTTTTTACACTTTGTGTTGAAACAAAGAAGAGGCAGGGTGTTTCTACACTTTGTTTTGAAAGGGAGCTCATAGTTAGGTCAGTGTGCCATACGGAAAAGCTCTTGGAAAGGTCAGTTGCCAGGTAGCACACATTGTTGGAAAAGTTTTCTATGGCTTGATTCCGGCTGAAGTTTGCAAGTGCAGGAGAGTAACAGTATGTAGAGGCTTGTGCACAGTCAGTAGTTATCTCTTTAGCTAATACTGTGCTGCTAAATTCAGCTTGAAAGAACAGTTGGAGCATTTTAAGCAATGCGGGGACAGGCAAGGGAATGCAATCAGAACCCGGAAGCCTTTCTGTTTCCCTACCCTAGACATTTATTTGTAGTTCATTTATATCAGCACTTTATGTCTCTAGACCAACTCATCACAGAGGCATCTCAGAAATCCTCATTAGTGACCACTGGTGAGAGATCACACTTATGTGAGAGCTGGGATGTAAGAAGAAAAAGTTTGGAATCCACCAAATTTGAAGGCCTCTGTAGCAACAGGAAGGATAACCTCTCCCAGCACATATCTGAGATGCAATGAATGCAGATCTATGGAATCTCAGCTAGAAGATGCCCACAGTCCATTGCCAGGGAACCCCCTACATCCAAAGCAGGTCCCTCTTGATACTTCTCTAGGTTTTAGATGAGTGCCAGCATCCTCCTCAGCTGTGGGTGTCCTGCACATAGCCTGGCTCCTGACTGTGCCACTGCTCTCCAGAGCTGCTTATGGGAGACAGAAGCTGGTGCAATTGCTGGATTAATAAAGATAAGAACTTCTCCAGGGCTTGCAGGGTCCTGCTGGAAAGTCATCAATCCTTTCTGTATGGTGCTTTCATGGATGCTGTTCAGGATCCTCCTTATACAAAGCTGTTGGGTTATAGGGGGGAGGCAAGGAGGAATTTGGGTTAGGCATTGAAGCTGAGTTACCATTTTGAACTTGACTTACAATATTTTAACTTTCTGGCTTTGGCCAAAAGGTTGGAGAAAGTTGCAGTGAAATCACTTGGTCCCTTTAGTGCGGTTGACATTTACACAGCAGACAACATTCCATGAGGTTTGTGGGAAGTATTTTCAATTAGGTGATGGGGCAAAGAAGAGATTTTTTTCTGGCCTATAATCTGGTGTTTGTTGCTCATTTCAATATGCAGCTAACTGGCTCCTCATCTTGTATATTCTTGTCTGTGATTTTTGCAATAAATGAATGAGGTGGACAGGCAAAGCGAGGACATTCAGGGGTCAAGCAAGGTTATTTGCTGGAGTCAAGTATTGTGTGGGCTTAGGGGAAAAAATATTTTCATCGTGGCATTATATTGCAGAGAGGACTGATGGGTTTAAATGGGCAGACCAGGAGATGGAGGAATTTTTCTCAGGCAGTGACTATGCTAGCATGGATGGAGAATGGTACAAAGCTAATGGGCCAGCCAGATCCAAAAGAGAGGGTCATCCTTCTAATGCCATATGGAATTATCTGTTTGCAGTCTGACCCATAAGCACTTCAAATCAATTATAGACTTTCTGATGTTCTTCCAAAAGAAGTTTGAATTTAGGGCTGACCCTTTTGGGGATTAAATATGTGATTTAAGACCCCGAGCTGGGAAAGCAGGGTTTCCCCTTGTCAGGATGAAAGAATGGAGCTGAATTGATGGAGGCATGTGTTTGTAGGAGAGCTAAGGAAATTGTGCTGTAATTCACTATTAGCACATCTACTATTGTGCTAATTATCAACTACTATTATTCCTGCATGCTAATAGAGGTTCCTGTCCTCATAATCTAGAAATGTTCAAACAGCTGCTGTGCCTGCTTTCCAGACTTGACTGGAGTTGCATCCATCCTGACTTTGTCAGATAGGACAAATTAAATTAAAACAGCTTCATCACCTTCTTTCTCTTACAAACTTGGTCATTATTAGGTATGTTGTCAAGACTCTGTTTTTACTGGGTTTACCTTCTCTGAGAGGAAGCACATGCAATCTATTAATGAAGAATAGAACCCCATAGAGAAAGGAGCTTGGAGAAGACATGTCCCTGGTACTGTTCTCTCTTCATTTCTTCTGGGTTCTCCAAGCAGAGTATAAGGAAAAGGCTTTTTTTCCCCCTAGAAATAATGGTGAAGATTACAAAGAAGAAAACTAGGTGAGAAAACCATTGTTTGAACACAAAAAGGATTCCCCCCCCCAACAGTTTCCGAAGTTGTTTTCTGCATGTAATTTGCTTTCTTGGAGACATTTAAAGACTAGCAGATACAGATGACGGCTGCTGAGTGCACTGGTTTGCAGCCTGGGAAAGCACTCTCCTAAAAGCCCCAGGAGGGAGCCTTCTGAGCAGAGTGCTGCCAGCCCTGGGCCCACAAGAGCAGGGTCTCCGTGGGGAGCTGCGCTTTCAGGCGGCCGCGCTGCACCGCGGGCTGAGGGCAGCAGCAGGCGCCTGGCACAGCGACTCCTCTTTCAGAGGCAGACCACGAGGAGAGCACACAGTAGATAAAGGCTGTCCCTGGGAATGCTGGTGTATCTCAGAGCAGTCTATGAAATGCTTTTCCCTACTGTTCCTTTAATGTGGAGCCTGGCAGCCTCAGGATGCAGGATCCAGTGAAGCATGGCCACACTCCATAAACTGTAGACTTTCAAACTTTATTGGACCTCAGTAGATGATCCATCTACCCTTCATATTTTTTATTAAAACCCTCACGGGTTTTAACTCAGTTGTTTGGTGTTGTTAGCAACAGAGCTGCTGTTTCTGAGTGTAGAGGGAAATTTTCAGCTGGTCTGATACTGGTTTTCCTCTGCTAAACAAGTGGACAAGCCAGTGGTCACAATGTACCAGGAGACAGGCTCTAATGTGGAAGTGGGACAGGCAGTGCCTGAATTACAATGAGGAATGGCTGGTATCCCTCACAGCAGCTTTCTCACACAACTGTCTGCACCAGGGAAGCTGCTCCACAGCATCATTTTCAGCCTTCTTAGCACTAAGTGTTACAGCTGAGGGGTATTTACAGCAGCACACATCACACAACCACTCTACATTTGGTTTACACAGGTTTAACAAGCTCAGTAAAATCATTAGCATTATTTAGCTTCAGGTGAAATGGATCAGTATTAAACTCACATATGCCACACTTATAACATTAAGGTAATATTATCTGCTCTTCTACTATGTGTCTCCTATCATGGTGTGTGATGGTATCACTTTGGTAGGTAAGAGTGTTGCTCTGCAGTAGTCTCAACCACGTTTGTTTCTGGCTGACAAATAGCATCCCTTTTCTCTCTTTGGTTGCTCTGATCAAATAAATGTATGACCAGATTTTCTTTCCTTTGTGCTGTTGCAAGCCACCCATGAGCCTGCAAACTAAGAAGTTTAAATCTGGATGGAGGGATGAAGCATCTCTTGCAGCTTCAGCGAGGTGGAGTGGAGCTGGCAGCTCAGCTGAGAAGCTTGTCCAAGACTGTCACAGCTGTGACAACTTGTATAACCACATTCATGACCACAGATTAGGATCCAGGAAAGGAGTGGTGTATTTGTGTTCAAGAAATGACTGGACATGGCACTAAGCGCCACAATCTAGTTGACAAGGTGGTGATCAGCCAAAAGCTGGACTTGATGATCTCAGAGGTCTTTTCCAACCTAAATGATTCTGTGATTCTGTGGTATGAATGTTAACAGCTATGGTGCACTGGCTTCCCAGGGTTAGCCTTTTAGGGAAAATTTTGCAAGAGTGCCATTAGGGAGACATTCCTAGCTACTTCAGTCTGAATCTGGCTGCCCAGGAACTCATGACTCTCCTCAGCACAGACAGATGCATATCAGGTTCCTAGGATGGCAGTGACATCTTCATTGTGGGGAGCTGGGGACAGAGGTTTGTGAATCATTAACATCAGGGGACAGCCCCAGTCCTAATCTCAGTTGGGGACCTCAGCAATCTCTGAAAGATGGAGTTTACCTGGGGTGAAGAGCAGTATTTCTCATGGCAATTTTTCTTAGTGCAATCCACAGCAAAGTGTAATACATGTGGATGTGTGAAAGGCTGGCCAGAGCTCTTATCTGCAGAGCAGCACAGAGTGGTTCTGCTGAGGTGGATATATTGCTGTCAGGTCTCCTTGTCTGATACCAGCACCTTGGACATGGGAACTCTCTTTTGTGGTGCCATTATCTTTGAGTCCCTGAAACCATTTGTGTGACTGAGCTGCTGCAGAGACCTTTTGTTGTCCTGTCCAATTCCCAACAACAACAACAATGTGTAAACAAATACCGTTCCTGTAAATTAGCATTTAATTAGTTTAGTGGAAGGAGTTCAGTGAGATGTAGCCTAGAAACAAGATTTCACAGAGAGGTTTCTGTGGCTTCATGCCCTGACCACATCTGGCTCTGCAAGCAGGATGCTGAGCCCGTTGGGAAGACTGTGCCAGATGTTTGCTGAGTGCCAGCCTCACCCAGAGGGTCCCAGCAGAGGGGTCCAGTCCCCCCTGTGCAGCACGGGGACTGCTTATCTGCAGGCTGCTTGTGGGGAAACTCCCCAGACATGCACAGTGTTCTTCAAATACACTTGAGAACCACACCAAGGGGTGCCAGAGGTCTCTTTGCCCTGTAGCTACAGGACTTGCAGTGGCTGATGCAAAAAACACTGAGATCCATGCAGCAATGGCAGCCCATAGCACCCTGGAGCTCAGGGTGATGTAGATACAGGTTACTGCAGATGTTGCTATCAGCATCCCAGAAGGTTTAGTTTGGCTGAGCCCTGTATTCACTCTGGTCTTATTTCCCATTCTGCTCTGTTCTGTGTTTGCATTCACCTTGCCTCCATCCCAAGGCTGTGCAGGATTACATCATGACACCACCTGTCTTCTCCTCACTTGTGATGAAGGTGGAGGGAACTGCCTTCCACACAGGAGATGACTTTTAAAATCAATATGTTTATGTTCTGGGATGGATATGGAAATGGATACACCAAGTTTCATTGAAGAGGTCTCTCTCACTCACACTGCTTCTTATCCCCAGAGAAAGGGCAAGAAAAAGTTGCTTGAACATACAAAAGACTGAAATATTTCTGTGACGGACACATTGCAGTCCCTTATGTGGTGCTTCCATTCGTCACCGCTTATTTCCAGACAGTCCAAATTCCATGTGCCAATATGACTTGCCTTTCCCTGTGTTCCTCCCTCCTATAACACAAAGAAACAAGATGGAGTTCTCACTTCAAGAGTTATTTCCAAACTGTTGTGTTTTCTTTTCAGAGGCTCTCAGCAGAAGCAGGGAACAGCCTTCTGTACGTGTCAGCATGAACTAGAACACTTCCTAGCTTGACCTGCTTCCAGCAGAGTAAACACAGATGCCTGAAATGTGAGTTAAAAATTGTACTGCACACATATAAATAATCTTCCAACTATGGTAGTAAAATAACACAGCTGTGCTTCTCTAGAATTAAAAGAGTCAGACTCTCATGAGTAGATACATGATTTAAAAGGCTGCTTCTCTTGTCCTCTGTTTTCCTGAAAGCTGTTTTTTTACTGTGGAAGACCAATACAGTCATCACTTCTTGGTTTTGGGGGCTATGATGTGCTGGTCTGTAGTGGTCTCCCTGAATGTTGTTGGCTGCTGCCCTGTGCTCTACCTGGGGGTGGTGTTGCAAAAAAAAAGCAAAACAAGGTTCATAAAACAGCTGGGTTTCAGAGAACAGTCTTTTTTTGGTTATGTCTGAGGGGTCAGTGAATTACAAAGCCCAGGGCAACACTTAGAGCTTCCATTGCTGCCCTAAAGATCTTCTGTCATGGAGGAGGAAGGGGAAGGAGTTTCAGAGCTGGCAGGTATTCAGTGCCATCTGAGTCAGGGCACTCAGCTCAATCAGGGCACTGCTTTACTTGCCTCTTATCTTTATGTTAATCACATTTTATAATTTTTATGGTTAGGAAAAGGAAATAAAACCTTAGAGATACAGAAAACCCTGAACACAATATCCAGGCAAAGACACCCTTTTCTGGCTGACGTAAATGCAGCTTCTGGTATTAGTTACATCCAGGCTTTGATCTTCCTCCATGTCAGCTCCTTATGCTATCTGAAATAAATATACATTTTGATTTTCACCAGCGCAAATAAGAGATACTGTCCAACAATGCTCCATTTGTAGGAATAATTTGGCCTGTATCACATTTCAATTTCTTCCAGAACCTTCTGGCTGTGGTGGAATTGCAGGGAGTTGATGCTCATCTGCAAAGAGGAGCTCTTTTCTTACAGTCACATTTGCCAAATCACAACACAATAAATGGTCCCTGAGTTTCAGCATGACAGGGGAAAATCCCCAGGTTTCCTCTACTACTCTAGCAGAAGGCAGTCTCAGATTTTCACAGTTTTGGAGAAGCTTACAAACAAAGAATTTATGAGGGACGAGAGAACTCACGAGATGTCAGAAGATTTTTTTCTTGCTCTTTTCAAAATTCCTGTGATTTCTCTGCTGGTGAAAGACTCTGATTCTTTCCCACCTTCTCATTTCTGTGACTCCCTTAGGGCTGGGCTTGTCAAATCTGCAAGCTGCAGGTAATGCAGACCCAGTGGATCCAGGAGGAACAAGCTCTGGGGGAGCAAGCACGATGGGGAGCTGGTGGAAATGTCCCAACACAGTGGCCTTCAGGCTTCTGCTCACGAGCTGTGTGGGCAGCATAACACTTCCCACATCCAGCTGCAGCTGCCACAGTCCCACCTGCCATCATGGCCTAACTGAGCTCTGCAGCAGCTCTGCTTGAGCTCCTGCTACTGATATCTTCCTGTCCCTGGGTTACCAGGAGTCTGGGCTGCTTCCCTTCCCTCTGTTTCCTTCCCCTGCCCCTTTGCAGCCTCATCAGGTAACTGAAAGGCAAGAGAGGAGCCAGTGCTTTGGCTCTAGGCATTTCTTGATGAGACACACATCCTGAGGACACCACAAAAAGGTGCCACTGCCACAGGTAAGCACCCTCTCCAACACAGATCTGGCAGATGGAGCATGCTCACAGCCCATGCAGGACAATTGGAAATTCATACTCTGAGTGTAGGTGAAACACTTGGTGTGACAGGAGCCGATTTCTGTTCTCCTGTATTTGGATCCCTCATTTTAGGCAAGAATATTTCAATAACAGAGTACCTGGCAGTACTTTGCCACAGATAATGACCTATTTACAGAGGAAAGGAACTGTGCTCCCTTCTCTTGCACTTTCAAACAGGAGAAAAAAGTTCTATATCATCACAGCAATCTTGCCAAGCTGGGATAATCCTCTTTATAGTTAAAATTAATTGATAGTGGCTCTCCAACTATTAGAGTTGCCTTTTCTGTGCTCTCCACCTGTTTATCTGGCTCTTGGGCTGCAGTCAGTGTCTCTTCAGCACCATTGGCATGAAGAGCAGTTGACTTTGGTTGCATTTTTCAGAGTCCTATCTCAAAAGTGGATATCTTCATTTTAGCTCAGCCATGAGTCTGTCATTTTGCTTTGATGAGAAGTTATGTTTTTCAGAGTGGGGGTTTGGCATATGCACTTGGCAGGAGGGAAGTTCCTTTCCTTCCTCTTCTTTCCCCCTTTCTTCCTTGAGTTGAATTTTTTTTAGTCTCTCTTAAAAATGGCTTTTTGTTTACTCACAGCCTTTACTCACATCCCTTCTTCTTACATTTGTAATTCAGCTTTCTTCTTTATGCATTTTAAGTGCTGTGTTTCCTAAAATACCTGGGCAGAATCTTTGAGTTACAAAGGAAGGGGAGGGGGGGCTTCCTTAAGTCCCTCTTAATATACAATAAATAAAATGGTGAGAAAATATTTTATTATCATGAATGAACAGCCACAGCCACTTCAGAATTAAAACCCTAAAGAAATGTTTTCACTTAATTGTAGCCCTTTAAGGTCAAGATGATGTTTTCTGCCCTGGGTTTCTCCAGAGGTTTCTCCTTGAAGCCAGCTGAGTTGCTGCTCATTTCCCAGCCCCCCTTGGGTGGGAACAGAGACTGTGATGGCAGCAGCAGGCAAAAAGCTGAATGAGCTCAGCCCCTTCTCTGCCCAACCCAAGGGGAGACAGAGGCCTCCCTCACCAGGGCTTCAGGTCACAGCCTCTCTTTAATGGCTGCAGTAAAACCAAGAGGAGGGAAAAGGGGGTTTCCTAATGGAGCTGTATCTGAACTTTGCTGCTGTTGGTAGTGGAACTCACAGTGTTAAACAGGAGAGCTGTGCTTGAAGCTCGCGCGTTTGTTTTAGTTCAGCTCATTAATCTAAGTGAAGCATTGCTGGCTGCGGCCACTGCGAGGATTAAGAGGGGCAGCAAAACAAACGGAAGCCTGAATATCTGCCCAGGTTATCAGCACCTCCCTTCCACCAGCAAACACCCTGGGACTGATCAGTTTGGGGGGCCCTAACCCCTACTCATTGTCTGACTTCTTTATTACCAAAATTCCTCTTCAGGTTTTTGTTGTGAGGAATATTGACCTCACAATCTACACAAAATGCACAGAAATGAGAATAAATCATTACCTGTGCTGCCAGCCAGAATTGAGGACAGACAGGGTGGTTTCTCAGTTCATACTGATGCTTCATGTGTTTGCTTTTATGTACAGGATTGACAGCTCATCATGACCTGAATAATACCATCTGCAGATAAAGTGCAGGTGCTGCATTTTGCTGAAGGATATTTCTGATTATTTTACCCCCAGAGCTCTTGTTTTCTTATCAGTGCTCAGAAGCTTTTCTTCTTTCAAATTTATCCTTTTATTTATCGGGCAGTGAGGTGATTTTTAGTAAGCTTTCTTCTTCTGGATGGCTTCATTCACCCTGGTCATGGCTGATCCTCTGTACAATTCAGCACTAAAACTCAGACCTTGGGAGGATGATGTGCTTTTAAATCAGTGAGCCTCAGTGTCTCTCCAAGACCTGTACAGATGTTGCACAAGTAACTGTACTCATACCAGGAGGGTTACACCCATGCCAAATAGACATGAACAATGGGACAACGGGGCTGCACAATGACCAGCAATAATATCTGTTGACCCTCAGGGTGCAGTTTCCCATTTAGGCTTAATCTGATCTGACCGTGGGCTGCTGGTGAAAGGGTGGTCCTGCTCTTCCTGCCTGCTCCTACCCATGCGTTCCTGGCACCTCCCTTGCACTGGAAGTTGTGATCCTGGAGGCTACAGAAAGAACTAATTGGTTTTTTTTTTCTTTTTTTTTGGGTAAATTAGTTTTCTGTAGAATTAACAAGGCAATCCAAATCACTGCCACAGCAACACCCCTAGGTATGATGCAGGAGATCAACAGGTCAACTGGAAACCTACAGTTGGACTGGATTAAAGATAATCAGAAAAGAGATTATTCAGTACCCACCCTTTAGACTACAGCCTCTGGGGAACCACCCCTCTCTCCACCTATCAATGTAACCACACAAAGTGAGTCCTGCAGGGCAGCCAGCATGAGAGCAAGGGACCAAGATCAGCCCCAGTTCTCTGTGCTCACCTATGCTGCCCACAGCAGTCACCTTGTCTGCATTCCCCATTCTCTGTCTCCAGCTGCAGTTCCACCTGCACATAGCACCAACCAGACAATGCTCTTGAGGGAACCTGGGACATTGCCACAAGCTATTTCTCCTTCAGCTGTGGTGGAAAAAGGAATAGTTTGATGGTTTGATCTTGTCCTCTGAAGGTTCCTGGGAGGTGGGACAGCTGTGGGGATGACAGTGGTGTTCTGAGTCCTCAGACTGGAATACTCCTGCCTGTGATGTGGCCTGGTGTGGAAGTGGATTTCTCCTTCAGCGCTGCTGCTGCTGTCCCTTCTGAGCATTGTGCTTGCACAGCAGCCCTACTGCACCAGCCATCCCTATGGATGGCTGCCACCCTGCTCCCCTTGAGGCACTGCAAAGGGACAATAGCTGCAAGAAAGCCTCTGCAGGTGTGGAGGGGTTTGTGAAAAGGTGATAGCCAGGCAGGTGCAAGTGCACAGAGAGCCAAAGCCATGGAAGTGGCTCTGAGCAGAAGTATATTTTCAAGGAGTCCTGTGTTGGAAGCTCATTTGCAAAGACAGACTGGCAAATGCAACCTTTGAGGTGTAGGCATGTCCTGCAAAGGAGAGACATGCATGCTCAGTAACACAGTTTGCAAGTGGCAAAATCCAATGCAACATCTCCTGGATGTTTTCCTGTGTTGTTTTTACGCACTCAGTCGTCCATTTATACACTTAAAACTCAGCCTCCTGTGTTTCACCTCTGACATGGGTTTCTTCTCAGGTTAATTCCCTTTGGCTTCTAGGAGAGCGGGATGTGACCCCTCCTGACATTTGTTTAGTGAGTTATGCTCGCCTTCCGGAGAACACAAACAAGCTGTTGGATTTCCTCCCTTTAACTTTAGCTCTGGTCCAGCTCCTCGCTGCACTTACTCTGGCCTCACGCCGATACAGCAGAGATTGGCACCAGGCTCCTCAACTTCTGCTTGCAGAAGTGCCTAGGAGATTTAGAGTTTGTGCTCTGTTTTCAAGAGGAACTTATTTCCAACCATATTAAAAGATATGTAAGTATGTAATCCCCTTGATTTCACTCAAAATGAAACATCTGACTGTCTTTAAGGATCTGGTCTTTAAGGATCATTTGAGAAAGTCACTTGGATTTAGGTCTGTAAGTAGTGATGTCCTTTCTAAAAATAAGCTCTGTACTCCGAAGGCACCCTGACAATGCCAACATTGTCCCTCCTGTCCCATCCTAGCCTGCAGGTAATTTGAGGACTATTATGAGAAAAATATAAATAATTCACATCTCACAACAGCCAGACCTGAATCTAAGTGTAATGAAAGTGTAAGCCCACCTTCACAATAATGTTTGGAAACCAAAACGAAGCATCCTCTTTGCTCATGGGAACAGAAATGTATTCACATAACAAAGAAATTAGGTAAAAGGAAGTATATTGAGGAACTCAGGAAGTGAAAAGTCTTTCATTGCTATATTCTTGCAAGAGCTAATACAAAGCAACATGATTAGTCGGTTCTTTGGCAGCTTCCTATTTCCATCACCAGACTACTTTAATCTTGATGGTACTGAGCACTGTTTTTCTGAAGTTAATCTGGATGACCTTGATGCCTCACGGTGTCCAACTGAGTCTCTGGGTACAGGTGTAGTATGGAAGATCTGGTGGAGATCAGATTTCAGAGATATCCTTCACACTGCCCATCCACCCCCCTTGCTCTCTTACCTTTACATCTACCTCAGCCATAACATCTCTTTGTAGAGGTGCTACTTCTTGCATTTTCATTTTTGTTTTTCAGTGCTACTTGACCATGGATGAGGAGCCTATTGATGTGTTACACCTGAGCATCCCAGGTTTTGCCAGGCTGACAACATTAAGGCCAAAATACTGGACTGCTATCAATGAGTAAATTCCACATCTAGGACCATTTTGGTGTGTGCAGCAGGGCTTGGCCCAATTCACTTTCTCTTCTCTCAAATGGAGAATTTATTTCTTCACCCCTCCTCATGCCCACAGATTCTAGAGGTAAAGGCTTCTGTACCTTGCCTCTCCTCATGCCCCTGTGGAGGACACTACCCAGACACCTGTGATTTGAGAGTTTGTCTGAGATGGGTGGCTGCAGCCAAAATGTCTCTGGAGCAAAGCTGAAGAGCAACCACCAGGGTTTCCATATCTATTTCTTCCCTGGAGAGAAGGGGTTCAGTGCCAACAGTAAAACATGTTACAATAAAGGTTTTCTTTACTGTCAAAACAACTGTCTAGTTCTAAGGGGGTTTTTAATGAAAAGTGTTTATCAACATTGCAGTTAGAAGGGTGGAGGATGTTCTGCTTTCTCTCATGTTATTTCTCTTTCCCTTCACTTTAAAAAATGAGGATGGAGTGAAGGACAGGAGAACTGGAGCTGAGGAAGACCATAAACATAAATGTTTTCAAGGAGAAATTTTCTTTCTAGCTTTCTTCACCACATTTTGCAAAACATGTGCATATTTCAAACGGAAACACAAATTGAAAAGGCCAAGCAATGTCCTCAGTGGAGACACCCTGGCTCTGTGCCAGGCTGCCCTCATGGTAAGGGACCCAGCCTGGCAGTGGCAGCACATCTGCTTCTACACCCACTTCTGTTCCTGGGGACAGCACATCCAGCCTGGTTTGATCTGCAGAGGAAGGGTAACACAGGGATCTTTACACTGGTCACCGTCTCCCATAAAGTGTCTCCATATTGGGCCATTAATTTCAGCCAAGCCGCTTCTCATTTATGATGATCTGAGAGAAGGAGGATGTCCTAAATACACAGGACCAGACTCCTATGGGTTTAGGCTCATCTCAGTTGTGGTCAAGGCAAGCAGGGAAGAGGTCTGAGGCATGTGTGAAGAAGAGAATGAGGGAAATTGGGCTAAAAGGACATCATGCAAATTATAGTAGTGGTTAAAACTAGCCAGGTACAACAGCTGCCTCTGCTTGCAGATTTGCAAAGGCACCCTACATTCTTCAGCACTGCAAACAGGGAGACAGTTAAACAACACCTCAAAAAACACCCCTCAAAAGTTTAATAAGGACCTTGCTGTGTAAGAAGAGCCAAACTGGTGTGAGAGTTCCCTGCTAGCCAGTCACCTGTCCCTGCAGCCAGCAGGCTTGGGCAGGGGCAGTGGGTGCTAATCGGGGCTATTGTGCAGACACCTGGTACAGAGGGGCAGAAATCATCGTGGCTGCTGCCACCTGATTTCCCTAAACTTGTTTTACTGAGACCCACTTGACTATTCAACACTTTCTCTGTGTCCAGTTTGAGGTGGGATTACAGATCATTTCAGGTGGCAGAAGTCATTTGAAGTTATGTGTTTCCTCACACTAGACTATGTCTAGTTGAGAATATCTCCTGGATGAATCTGACAGTAAAATTGATCAAACTTTACCCAGGACAGTGGCTGGCATGGCTCAGCCAGCAGCATTGATCTGAGTTCTGAGCCCCAGGTGCCATCTGGCTGTGCAGCACCTTCCATCCGCAGAGGGAAGATCCTTCTGAAGCAAAATATACTGGATCAAATCACTCATCCCAAAAATCCAACACCCCCTTTCCAGCAACGGCCAGTGGTTCTTCAGAAAAACTTCTCCATCTAATATCTCCCCTTCCCACAAACCAGGTAACTGGGTGTATGTGAAGGCTGTCTGAGCTGTTCTCCTTGTCCCTGGGCTTCTGTGGAGTGATGGCATTGGTGGGATGGACAGGGCCTGATCCAGCATATCCAGCCAGTGCCACAATGCTGTACCAGAGAGGGCACAGCTGGAGTCCTGTATCCCAAAGGTAATCAGACCTGTTCCTGAAGCGAGGCATTTCATCATCATTATCTTTCTGGCTCAGCTACTGCACAAATGTTACGACTTTCTTACAGTATTTTGGTACTTTCATTCTGGCTAGCAGCTGAACTTGGGAAGTGTGGTGGTGGGTAGAAATGTATAAAACCTCGGTATCTTCAAAGTGAGAGCCTGAAAATGGGGGAGGTGTCAAGGCAGGTTAATTTAACAGCCTATTGGTGTTGGCAGCATCGCTCTTGTTATTCCCAGAGCCATGCACCTTCCTTCTGACCTCACCGACGATGCTCGGCTACTTGCAAGGAAGTAAACAAAAGGGACTCATGGGGACTTTGGTTCCATAGAAACAGCAGGGAAAATGTCCATGCGTGCCAAGTGGAAAAGGACTAAATCAGTGGGGAAGGAAATTTTATTGTCACGAGTTCAAAGGGGATGTTACAAACAAGACAGTGGGGGGAAAAAAAAAGAAAAGAAAAAAAAGGAGAACTTCAGAAAGCAGTCCCTGAAGTCAGATCGCAAAATACTACTAATGAAACCTTGCCTTAGAGCAGTTGTCAAATATGATGTGTTATTTACATCAACAGTGACTCAGGCAGCATTTACTATTTCCCCTTTAAACACAGCAGGACACTGCCTGCCCTCAGAGATTCGTGGATCCTAACCCTGCAGATGGATGGATGGACCCAGGGCTGGTGAATGGAAGGGAAAACAATGCACTGGGCAAGGGGATGGGAGAGCATGCAGACCAGCAACCACAGCTCCGTGTCAGTGTTTGGTGAGAGGGAAACGAGTAAATGGTGCAATGGCTGTGGTGGGCAGAAAGCCTTGAGACATTTCTGCACTGAGGGGCTCTGCAGCCAGGTAAAACATGCTCCTGGTTCCCAGCCTGCCAGCTCTTGCAGAGCAGGGGACTCACTGTGCTGTGATCCAGGCTGGTGTGGTGCCAGCAGTGCCTTGGGGCTGGGGTGGGATCGCTTTAAGCTATGCCATCTGGCCACAGTCCCCGGGGCCACCCCAACCAGGGCATGCTGGAGGGGAGCAGGCACTGCCAATGCCCCTTTCCCCTCTGCCAGTGGTGGGAGGGATGGCATCAAGGCTGTCTGGCACTGCCCACAGGGGAGGGAGTCCAGGGTGGGGTCTCCTGAGACAGAGAGGGCCTGAGAGTCCAGTCCTTTTATCACATCTGAGCAGTGGCAGCATTTGAGTAACAAAGATTTGTAAACAGGAGAGAATATCTAAAGGTTCAAAAGTGGAAATATCTGAGGACTGTGATGAATTTCACTGTGAGCCAAGTACAAGCATGACTTTGCATCTCTGAGAAGGAGATTGAGGGTTACAAATGAAGAGGGATGGTATAGCCAGGCCACTGATAATTCTGTTATTTTCCATTGCTTCCTCCAGTTGTGGAAGACCTTCATAAATATGGAAGCAGCAGGACAAAGGGCTCACTATATATAAGTGCCACTGATGGCAGTGGTTGCATGCATATATTTTTTACTGTACACGAAATGTAGGCTGAATAAAGGAAGTTTTCATACCTCCCATTTTCCTGAGATCTTGAAAGGTGAAAGAGAAAAGTGCTATGAAAAAGAGGGCAGCCCTTGGGTGGGCTGTGCCCTCCAGTTTGTGGAATAGCACCTGTTTGGGTGCCTCCTTCCTCCAAGGAGCCCTGAGCTCCTCACAACCATATGAAGCAGTGACATGGTTCAAAGGATCAGCAAGGAAATAAAAGACAAGGTCTCTGCCTCTCCTGTTGCCATGTAACTGCCACTGCTCATCCAAAATAGCCTAGAGAAGGTTTTATAAGTAGTAATTAATTTTGGTAAATCTTCCAGGCTGTATTGTTCCTGCTTGCATCAGTCTGGTGGCAGTCTACAGAATCTGCGAGCGCCTTAATCTAGACTCTGAAATAAAACCTGCAGCTGCTCATCTTTGAGTTGGTTTGAGGGTCATAGTGCTGGGGTTTGCAACCCACTGGAGCAGGTCTGAGTCACAACAGCAGACTCCATCTTTGCAGAGTGAAACTCCACCAAAAGCATCTTCATTCCTCTTAAGCTGTAGCTTGGTCTCATAGCTCTCTTGGAGCTTGCTCCTGCTTGCATATTGGCAAGTGCATGTGGACACTTAGAGAGAGGGCACAGAAGTAACTTTAGAGGCTCCTTTTGACCATCAGGCTTAAAGACTTTTGATTTGGGGCTACATGCTCTGAAAGTGGGAGGATATTTTCCAAATTATTCATGCCAAATTCACTCTCCTTTCACCCTCACTGCAGCATACGTGACTGAGCTTGTTATCTTTTCCTCTCAGGTGATTATTTGTTCGCATTACTCATTGAAACTTTGTGGCATTCTAACTGCCTCCATAAGGATGTCTAAGAATCTCTACCACAGTGTCAAAAGGATAGGCATGTGCTTTGCAGTGCCAGACTCTTGGAAAGTTGTTTTAACAGGCTTCTGCTTTCAATTTGCAAGTAAACTCCTTGGGGCACGAGTCTGGCTTCCTGTCAGTCCTGGCAGGCACTCTGGTACTTTCTCATCATCCTCATTCTCATCTTCCTACTCAGGTTGGCAAAAATCCAAAGATAGCAGAGATTTCAACCACCCCAAATTCCCCATCTAAAAGGGATATAAGATGTTGGTGTCTGGGGCTTATCTTAGAGAAGGAACATCCCTGCACCCTATCTTCAGGACCACTCCCCATGTAACATAGCATTTGAAAGAGGTGTTTTTGGAATCATGTCTCTCGGCAGTGCAAACAAGATGTGGAAAAGATGTAAATCACACCTCTATGAGCATCACCTGGCTAGGCTTCTCCAGCTTCTCCAATTTACTGAGCTGCTGATGCAGTCAGGTCTCCCAGTGCTTGCTAGTGCTTGCTAGAGCTTTAGCCAATTCAGTACTTGCCTGCTGGGATTTTGACCCCTCCCATCCCCCATGCATTTGTTTGAAGAGATAACTCTTTTTATATATATATATATGTACACTTGCTCTTTGGATGGTGGGGAAACCTTTATTGTTGTCCCTGAGCTTCTGCAGCATAAAGTTCCAGGATTCCTCCATTCCCAGCTGCTGGATTCAGAAAGCTTTTCCTTTTCAAGCTTCCTGTTCACACAGGGTGGGGGTGGGAAGTGGGGGATGAGGGGGGAGGTTAGGCATTGAATAAAAGGAATTAACCATTTCCCTTCTCTGACCTTTGGGAATTTCCGTATGTGAAAGTGGCAGCTTGTGTGTCTAAGAATTATAAATGATGGGACCTTGCAAGTTACTGAATGGATGTGTGACCAAAGACCACAGGCTGCTCCCTGAGCTGGACTGGGAGTGAGGAGGGCAAAGGGGAGAAAGAAGAAGCAGGAAGGGCTGTAGATACTGGAAGACCGCATGTTTTATAGGAATGAAAACTGCTTATCGTGCTTCAGAGAGCTTGTGCAATTGTGGCTTCCCTCCACCATGCCTTAGTTCATCTCCTGTTCTCAGCACACAGCAAAAAGGAGGCCAGGAAGTAAGTTTCCATGAGAAGCTCTCATGACTCAGATCTCCCTCCTGTAGGGTTTCATCAGTTTCCCTAGAACAGGGTCACCATCCTGAAAGGAAAAGAGCCATCCTGACTTGTGTTTAACTGTATGTGTATTTAATAAACATAGCGTGTGTGTGCACAATCCTTCTAGGCCCTTAAAATGGACTTGACAGTGCTTGAAAGTGGAACTTGCATTGCTGTTTTTGAGAAACCAGTGTGTGTGCTCTGAGCCACCCTTGCTGCTGGTTCCTGGGCACTAGGCAGACCCGCAGTGCACACCCCAACAGGCTCACAGCCACTCCTATGGCACACCTGTGCACACACACGCAGCAGGGCCGTGGTATTTGCATTTACCAGCACCTATTACCACTGTTATTTGTGAGGAGCACCAAATATCCCTGCAGGGGCACCCTGGCAATTTGAGACCTGGTGTGGGAGTAGCAATTTTATCGAGGTAGGTTTCCATTCTCACTTTTTGTGCTCTCTCCCCCTAATCCATAGGGAAATTTGCTCTTGAGCTTCAATTTCTGTCTTCTTCCTAAAGCCACCGAGGCTCATGGTCAAGTGAGAGAGGTTATATAAACCCAGGGGGGTTGCCAAGCAGAAAGGAGATGACAAACACTGGCAGCTGATGAGGGTCAGCAAGACTGGTGTGAGTAGCACAGATGAGGCTTCAGGCATGGCCTCCTAAAAGCTGGTCATGGCCTCCCGGATATCCCACCCATTCCCCAGTGCTCCCACAAACACACATACAAATGGGGGACCTATTGCAGGCCTTCAGGCAGAGCGAGCCCACAACCCCCTTTTACTTTCAGGAAGCTGTCTGGGATCACTGAACACAAGGCACTCACTCTCTGAGTTTGTCTCACATTATTTCATGTGCCTGAGAAGCGGCTCCAAGCTAAGCATGCACCTTCATGCTGACACCCAGCTCTTCCTTCTCCACCAGCAATGGCAGAGAGATTTCCTAAACACAGGAGGAAAAAAAATCCTACTCATACTCACTGCTGGCTGCAATTTGCAAGATGCAGAGGAAAAAATATGTTACTCAGCAGGGCCCCTGCTGTATCCTGTACGGCATTTCTGTGGAAATAGCCAGGCCCATCTGTCCAAGCGTTTACAAATTGCAAACCTAACAGGGGTGACCTGGGGAGTCCCAGGCCCTGCTGCTTTGCCAGGATGACAGAACCAGACCAAGGACGCTTTATTCCCTGCCAGGCTGCCAGAGGATGGGGTTGGAGGGAAGTGAGTGCTCTCTTGCCTTGTAGGAAGCACTCAAATTGAAGCACCCAAACTGCATTTAGGGGGAGCCTCAAGGGTGGTTTAGAAAAGAGCTCCTCCTCACCCTTCCTTTTTTTCCTCTGCTGTGAGGATGATGGGGACAGCTAAGACGGAAGCTTGTTTTCACTCTGTAGCTGAGCATCCCTTGTCCACTGCCGCCCTCAGCACTTTCATCAGTCTGTAGATGCGACAGGGACCAGCCTGTGCATCAAAGGCTTGTTAAGTTACTGCTGTGCTGTGAAAGAGAGGCAAAAAAATCCTGTTGACTGTGACAAATTAGCGAAGTTCAGGGGTGGCACTCACCCTTTTATTGGAGAGCTGCTTGTGTCTGTGCACTGCTAAAGGGATTAAAGCAGCGTGTGGCATGTTTCTGGTTCTGACAGAAACTTGAACACGCTCTAGCAGAGCTATAAAGAGAAAGGCCATGTCAGTGGCAGGAGGGCTGAGGAGGGCTGTGAGTGATTAGCCACACTTGGAAGGTGCCGGGGTTGTGAACTGTACGTGCAGTGTTAACTGTCGAGGTGCTGAATTCTCCAAAGCATTGTGCATGCAGCCAGAGGAGCAGGCTTTCTTTTCCCACCTGTGTTTTTGGGCACAGCGTGCTCTCACAAGGCCTCTGGTGGGGTTGTCTCCTGGAGAATGAGGCCTCGGGTGTGCGGCTCAGCCCCTACTGCAAAAATCTCCCCTAGAGATGGAGGGGGCTTTGGGGGCTGGGGGATGTCTCCACTCCCATTCAAACCTTGCTCATTCAGCAAAGTCCAAAGTGAAAGCATCAGATCTTGGTATCACACAAGTAAGTTAATGTCAATGAGATTTAAAAATGAAAAAAAAGTCATAACTTATTGGGAGGTAAGGCAGTCAACACGCCTAAGGCTCAGCATTCATGCAGGCTTCCAAGGCAACAAGCTGATCATGGATGGGGGCTAACTTTTATCTGGTTACTCTGAGCTAGATTTCCTAAAGGTTTCAAGAAAATTGGCCCTTTTGAATGTGGCACACTGAGAGCCTGATCTGAGATGTATAACTTGCATGGTATATTCCTAAGAAGGACACCTGTTCAGTAACAGGAACACAAGTTACAGAGATGAAGATATTAAGAGCAACCTGGCACAACAGACCTGGAGAGATGGGACAGATATGTCTGGAAGGACATCACGTCAAGCACTGCCTTCCCCAAATGTACCCCTGGAGCAGGATTAGTCAGGAGCTCTCCAGATGGAGGGGGCAGGATCCAGACTGCTCATTCATGCACTGAAATAGATTTACATCAGCTCTCCAGGTTACCAGAGCTCACAGCCAGCTGGGTCCAGAAGGCTCTGCAATTGACAAATTGTAAAACTGGACATGAAATTTAAGTGGAACAAAACACTTCAAACCTCCAGGAAAACTGCTAAGAAAAAAATTAATAGACAGGCCATTGAAGCAATGAATTCGAATCAGACTGAATAACAATTTTTAGCTGCTGCAAGACTTTATGCCATTTCAAGAAGTTGGCAAGAACTCATCATGTGTCCCACTTCCTCCTGCATGATGGCATCAGTGACAGCTTGGTAAGTCTATCCGGTTTCCCAAGAAGCAAAGGTAAAGCAGAGATTGCTAAAATACAGCAGACTCGGTGAAAGTAAGGAAAGAAATCAAACAACAATCCCTAGGAGGAGCACTCAGGAAAAAAGAGATAAAAAAATGCCTGTTCAAAAAAGAGTAAAGTAATACTGGTGTGAGAGTTGACAAAAGACCCTCAGATAATGTCTCAGAAATGCAATGCTCTGCTGAGGAAGTTGAGACTAATAAATTTTCCCAGTAGTCAGGAGTAAACTGGAGACACAGTTTTTCATATTCTTGTGAAAATATCTGAGACTTCAAAAATGCTATTATTCCTATTTATGTCAAATAAAAAGAGACTTTTAGAAAAAGATAATGAGAAACAATCCAATCCTTTCTTTCCTATCTGTTGCCTCAACACAAAAATGAGAACAGGCACACATTTGGGATTGAGATTTGGGATCTTGTCCTAGAATGAGGTGAGCACATTGACCTCCCAACCACCAACCCATTTACTAATCTGAGAAAAGTCTAGATGCAGCTGGAGAGACTGAAGGGTTAAAGTATGTCAAAATGTGCTCTGGGCTCCTCAACCCTCAGCTTCATGGAGCAAGAAGGAGCAGAGCTGGACACCACCCAGCTTGTCTGTCCTGAGTCCTGACAAAAGCAGACCATGGCAGAGGGGAGCAGGTCGGAACAGTTCAGAGCACCTGAGCTGCAGGGACTCAGGAACTTCAAAAGCACCTTCCAGTTAGCTGAAACACATGTAGGTATTTTAGCTAGTTTTCACCAGAGACTTGGGAAATCTATCCCAATCTACAGAGTATCATGGAACTCAAATTGCCCAGCAAATATTTATTTTTAATGAGTCATCATCTGCACATGCAAAATTCGAAATATTTTCAGAATTCTTTTCATCCAGTTTTGTTTCTGTAAGAAATGTTTATAATGAATCACAAATAATGACAAAGGAGACACACTAATAATACCATAAATCCAGAAAAAAAAAAAAGATACACGAGAGCATGCACAGGAGACCCCAAGTATACAAATACAAAAGGACTAGAGCCCAGGAAATGCCTTGCACTGTAAGCAAAGACGTGGGAGATGCAAGAAAAAAAATTAAATGCACTGATTGAAAGCCTGTTGAAAATTTGTGATAGTGGGTTCACCAGCCAACCCATTGTACCTTTCAGTGCCACTGTAGAAAAGCTCATGAACACTGGGAGAATGCTGCTGTAGTCAGCATTACTGAGAAAGGCTGAATGAACACATGTCCAGCTGCCTTTAGGAGTTTGTTTTTGTGGGCACCAAAGGAGTGATTTGGGCGAAATTAAAGGAAAAGCAGGCTGAACATTGACCTGAAAGATCAGATGCTGACTACATTTTTAAAAACATTCATCAAAGAAAGCACAGGATGGAGGAAATCACTCATTGTTATTGCTCATAAGAAATCATTTGCTAGCCTTCCTCACAAATTTGAAAAGTTAAAATACTAATCATCCAAGACATTGCTTAGCAGAAAGACCAGCAGCAGAAAGATCAGCTGAGGGAATTCATACCCTAAATTGTGCTGGAGAAGGAAAAGCAATGAATGGCCCAGGGCTTGACAGTACAGACCCTTTGTGAAGAGCCTTCAGGGCAGAGACCTAGAGCCAGGTTCATACATCAGGCAGCCTTTGAAGACATCAGTGTTCAGTGCATGCTTTTGGCAATGTTCCCAGAAGATATTTGAAAGTCTACAAACTACTCTCCATTGTTAAATAAATTAATTACTCCACAGAATACTTATCCTACACTTCCAGAGTTATGAGTTACATGTTCAGCTGGTATAAAACTGCACAACCAGTAGATAACTTCTTTTCCTTCCTGTCTAATTCTCCTCTTTCAAGTAATCATTATTCTAGTCACTCTAATGAGCTCAAACAAACTGGTTTACACTAGCAGTCAGTAAGCAAATAACTGGGCTTTGAGATTCTCACTTCCACTGAGCAAGACGTTCAGGTGGATTAATATACAATTTCACTGGCTTGCCAGTACCCTCAAGCTTTTGATAAGCAAGAGATCTGATCTACACTGAGCTATCAAACTACGGGCAAAATAATTCTTGCAGCATTTTGAAGTCTCCCTTGGGTGCTAGTTTCACATTCCTAAAATGATGCAGCATATTTTCTTCTGGTATTTGTTGAGTTTGCTTGCTTTGGCACATTACATTAAACCCCTCAATTCCCAAACTCATATTTACAATATTAGTTGGGAAGTTTTGGGAAATGCACAGGGGATTGCCAGCTGCTGTGGAGTTGGGGCATCTCTTGGTTTCTCCCTGGACATGGGAAGTGTCAGTGAACATCCCTTGTCCACTTATGGCCTTCCTTAGATGCTTTCTTCTGTTGCCTTCCCCTGCAGCAGTGCCATCCTGCTGGCTTCTACTCAGTCAGGCTTCTCAGCCACACGCAGGGCACCACCCATGGCAGCAGAAACTCTGGCTGCCTGGACTTCCCTGCTGCCAGTGCCAGTGTTAGTGCAGGCTGCAGCAAGACATCCCCACTGATGCCCCATCAGACCTCACTGGGACCCAGAAATGTGGCCTTTCCCTAAAGCCCACCATGTCCAGGCCAGCACAGCCCCCAGTCACATCAGCTTCCCTGCAGCAGTGTCACATCGGCTTCCCTGCAGCAGTGTCACATCGGCTTCCCTGCAGCAGTGTCACGTCAGCCCCGCCAGGGCCGGCTGGGTGAGCCAAGCTGAATTTAGGCTCAGTTTCCATCCCCATCTCCAAACCGTGAGTCAGGGTGCTCACGCCATCCGCCTGCTGCCGACTGATCGCAGTGGAGGGGTGAAACATGCCCTATTCTGCCCTTGGGATGGAGTGCATCTGCTTCCTACAGCTAAAATTGAGCCAGAGCTGCATCGTGCTACGAAAGAGGGTAAATCGAAACAAAACCTCCCCCTGACATATTGCGTGTGGTCAGTCTGACAGTGCTGCACTCCGTGTACATGACACACAGCTTCCAGGGAAAAGTACAGGAAGAGGTTAGGGATGAGAATCTCTCTGGCCTGCAATAAAACAGAAGGCTCTGGTTTAACAAGCAGTAAATGTTTCCCAGATACACGGCACATGCTAGACTGTGCGATGTCTCATCCCCCAGAGTCTGTAGCTGATGCAGAATGGGTTAGTGAAGCAGGCATTAAGGATGGGATGGGCCAGGGTGCATTTTGCAATGGAGACTGCAAGGGGGAGCTGAGTCTAGCCAAATGTGTTCTCCACGAGCATTTTGGGATCCTTCCCCTGCAAGCTGGGCTGAACATGGATGTTTTAGCTGGGAATGTGCCCTTCTTCCCCTGCCACATGGATTTTCCTCACCAAGCTGTCTTTAAGGCATCTAGTCAAGTACTAGTTAACCTAGGGAAGCGTAGGAAAGACACTTGGGTGATGGGTGTTTTGGAGATACCCCACTCCCAGAGCACAGCAGTGCCCTCAGTCACATACAAGCTATTAGTGGCCTCCTGACACCAAAGGAAGGGCGCTTTCCTGGAGTACTCCTTTGGAGCAGGTAGTACAGATGCTGTCTGCCACTTGGCCCTTGGCAGGTGTCCCTTCTGTCCAGGCCAGGGGGCCTTTCAAAGGAGCAGCTGCTGTGAGCCAGGCTGGCTGACTCTTGCCTGCTGATTGAATAGTGGCATTGATTTTGGTGTCCCTCATGGATCTGACATCTGCAGTTGAAAGTCCTGTGACCCTGTGAGTGCACTGGCCCTCCCTCTACCAGGGGCAGCTCCCAACACTGTCATGGGCAGTGCTGGCCGGCAACACTGCCTGGAGGGTCTGGCTGGACAACGAGCCAAAGCAGTGTCTCTGCCAGCATGTCCTGCACAATTTAGGCAGGACTTAAAGTTCACCTCCCCAGAGACACTCAGAAGGGAAAACAGACACAGCAATACCTCCAGCAGTGGAAAGGCGGGTGAGCGGAAGATCTGGGAGGTGCAGTAGGAGGTCAGCCCGGCCCGCGCCACTCTGCGCACAGCACACGGATGGGACCGGGTCCTGTTTATCTGTAAACAGGGGCACTGCTCAGAATAAACATGCAATCAGCCTGAGCTTGGGAAGCTTCACATCCTTCTTGGTAACAGCATGATAGAAAATAAGACCTTGGCTTGTTGCCCTGAGTACATTGCTGAAATGGCTGGGTGAGGAGCAAGGAAGAGCTAGAACAAAAAATTGAGCTTTGATTTTCCACTCTGGTTACCTCAACAATGTAATTTGGGCAGTCCCAGCAAAGGAGACCTTTGGAGCTGGATGTCTGGGGGAGGATGCAGAATCCTAGGACAGCTCTGAAGAACTGCTTAGCATCCTGCTTGCTTTCTGGGAAAAGCTGTCTGTAACATCTCAGATTGCACAGGTACTACTTGAAGGTGCTTTCTGTTGAGCATAGGTGCTTATGAGGCATCTATTACCCCCACAAGTCCCTCTCCTCTTTAGAAGTCAGAAGTGTCATCCCCATCTCACAAGTAGGGACATGAGACACAGCAAGATCAAGTGATCATGCAGGAGCCAAAGGCTCAACCTCCCCTGGCACAGCTGCTTAGCACAGATCAGAGCCATCTGTGTGAGTCCCAGGATGTATCTGCCTCAGCAGAAGTGCAGCATCCATTCGAGTTCTCCTAGTAGGGAGACTAAAGCCCAGGCTGTTAGTTAGGTGATATTAATTCATGTAACCCTGGTGTGACCTCCTGCTCCTTTTCACCAAATGTGAGCATAGCTGCATTAAAGAACTGTCTGCTTCACAGGGAACTGGCAGGAGCAGAACAGCACCGAGTCCCCTACTGCTGATGGAGAAGGGACATTTCAGTTTCTAGCTGGTCAGAAACCTTCTACTTACCATCACAGACATAGCAAAAAATACTGGACATCCAGCTATACGTATACAGCAAAACCTAGGCATGTGTATAATAAAAAACCCCTGATATGATAAAACTTGCAATCCTGTCCCATGGGTTGAGTTAGTGTTCTCCCTGCAGCGATTTCTTTTAGTTAGCAAGCTTTAAGTTGTAACTTGCATTCATTAGATTCGCCAAATGCTGATAATTGTCTCTATTAACACTCATGCACAGACAAGACCACGGTGTTAAGTTTTCATCTGAGGCATCAGCTGCACAGCAAACAGCAAGGGATACAACACTGACTCCTCAGGCCTATGAAAGGCTGAGGAGACTTCACAGTCCCAGATTTGAGTGTTGATACAGCAATCCTCTTGCCATGACCTTCTGATTCCCCACCCATCCTTTACCTGGGGAATCATTCTGGGAGACAGACCAACCAAGGTGCATCCAAACCTAGGTTCTTGATGTCAAAAGAGAGGATCATGCTGGTCACTTATTTTATAGGAAAATCCCCATTAAGCCTCCTTTCCCCTCCTCCTTAGGACATCCATGAGTGAGCACCTCACATTTGCCACAGTGTTTCTAAGAGGGGCCTGTGCGCTCTGCAGTTCCTCCCCGGCAGGAAGCCAGAGCAGCACTGTGGTGTCTCTGCTAGGCCTTGAGGACAGAGTGCAAGAAGGGGGTTTTGGGAGAAAGGAGCCATATTTTTCCACTGCACATGGATTGGTTTATTCCCCACTCTTACTCCACTGGAGAAGTCTTTAGAAGAAGAGACGTGCATGAAATTTGCCTCCTTACATTTACCTTGGGGAATCTTTCCAGACATTGTCCCTAACAGCATCTTATTTCTGAGACATTAAAAAGCCACCCTATTCAAATGCAAATCAAGTCCTTCCTGACAATAACTGTTGAGTAATTTTGACGTCAATACAAGCGCTCTAGCCGGACGTTCCAAGAATAGACCTGGTGTTTGGGAACGGAGCAAAAAGGAAGCGACCACAGATAATACACAGGAGCAACTCTTTAAAGGAGAGACTGTGAGGGGAAGATAGCACAGCTGGGGGTATCAGGTACCAATGTATCAGAGGTTCAGAGCAAGGGACACGCATGGAAAGCGAGACTGGGGAAGGCTGAGGCACAGGCTCTCCTCAGACCTAGGGTGAAAAAGCTGGGGCTTTCATTTTAGGTGAGTCCACTTGCCCACAATCAACCCCAAGCTCTTTCCCTTAAGCTGCATTTTGACAAAGGTTTATACATTTGGAGCTTGCTTAGGTGCCTCTGCTCTGTGCTGTGTTATACAATGTGCCCTCTGGAAGTTTTCTTCCTGCCAAGTGCGTGCTTTTATGCTCCTAAGGCTGGTTGCAGACAGGACACAGAACTTGTTGCCTTCAGAGGGAAAGTCTTTCAACCAGAACTTGATACCAAAAAGTACTTTCAGCCACAGCACTAGCCCACCCCAAGCAAGAGATGCACACAGCAGATATGGCTGATGGGTTGATAGAGCAAACTGCTGGCCCCCCAAGGCTCTCCAAGGCAAATAGCATGCTCTAGAGCTGAAGTAGACCCCTTAGGAAACATGATCCAGCAGAGATGCCATTGATGTGCCTGTGTGATCAGAGGAATACATGCAGGGCTTCCCAAGTGCTGTGGCATTTGAGCACTATTTGGAATACAATGGCCTTTCTGCCTGTTTTGGAAATTTCTGACATTCTAAGTACAATTGTATTTGTAATGGTTACATCTGGCCTTTCTGATCTGCTTGCTCACCAGCCAGTAGAGAGCCCCCAGGTACAAATCTCCTCTTAGCTCTGCCCTGTTCCACTACTTCATCTTGTGCTAATTAATCACTGAGGGCTCTGAGCTTTATAGCATTAACCCATTCACATCTGAAAAACCTCCCTTTCCCATTCACAATTAGTTGCATATTTATCTGCTAGGGACTAAGTAATCAGTGAAGCCTGAAATCATCACATTATGGTAGGCAATTATTTTATCACCGTTCTTTTGCAAAGATATCATCGAAATTCACAAGGCAAAGCAGTGGCAGAGATGGGGAATTGACATGGTGTTCAAACCTTGAGGTCTCCTGTAGCCACTAGCAAGCATTCTTCATGAAAATGCTCTCTCATTATTTTATGCAAACCCAAGCATAACCTCAGCAGTCAGAAACCCACCTGTAGTCATGGATAGGACCAGATTTACATCTTGAGGGCCCTTCTGCCCATTTCTAGGAGACTACAGATCTTTTATTTCTACTAGAAAGTGGCAAGGTGAAATGCTAATGTGCTGAACAAAAAGGTGTCATCAGTCAGTTTATGCCCAGCTAAGAACAACTCATCAATAGATGCCACCTGCTGTTCTTTGTGGCCTGCTTCTCTTCTGTATCTTGGAGGACAACATCACATACCTACATCATGAGGGAGCTGCACTGCATATGCTCCCAAACATGTTCCCTTCTCCTCGTACATTTTCTGTCAGCTGTGGATTTCTTAGAGGGGAGAGTGAAGACATGGTTGCTGGGGCATGCAGCCCCTGTTCTGTTGCTGACTTGTGTAATGTGCTACAGACCATGGCACAGGGTGACCATATAGCTGCACAACCTCCCAACCAGACTTGGCCCTAGCTTCTCACCCAAGTGCTAGTCTTCCCATCTTGGCTGTGCACAGGGAAGGGAAAAACACCTTCTGGGCTTCCTATTTCATCCCTCCTTTTATCTTCATACAGGTTTGGAAACACTTCAGTACATTTAAAGGGAGGGGGAGCCATGCTATCCAGTAAATGTAGCTTTATCAGGAGGGAGAAAAGAGAGATGGCACTAAACAAAGAACAATTGCTGAAGCACAGTTGACATATGGACCCCAAAAGAAGTGCTGACCTCACCCTTTCTAATGAATATGATCTATATTGCTCATAGAGAGAAGGCTACTGTCAGGGAATGGAGCACCACCTAACCCTGCTGCAGATCCTCCTGCTGGCTGCATGGCCCTTGGCAGCTACTCCTGCCTTGCCTTTGGGGAAGAAATGACATGGGGTGTCCCGGGCTGGGGGGCTGGCTCTGGGTGCCCTAGGCACTCCCTCATGGACATGGGCCTCTCTGGGGCACTTCCAGGCAAGGCCCTACCCTGCAACGGGATCCAGACTTTCTTCAGCTCTATAACAAAGAGGGAAAACAGCTCCTGAAACCCTTGGCTGGTTTTACCAGGACCCTGCAGGTACAAAAACCATCCTCAGGCTCCCCCAGCCCAGGCTTACCATCTTACAAAGTTCACTTCATGCTCAAGGTGGAGAGACACCCCAGATGTTCTTCAGACACCCATTTTCCTTCTCTGGGACACCTCCAGAAACCTCTCATAATCTTCATCCTTGGGTGAGGCCAGGCAGACCGGCATCCCCAGCCAGCCATTCCCACCACTCCCTGCCGCTCCTTCACTCTCTCCCCCGACTACTGGTGTCTGTGGCATGTGGCCATCCCCCGCTGCGGGATCCCAGGCTCCCAGGGGAGACGCGGGGCCGAGCCCAGCAAACACGGGCGCCTGCCTGCGGCTGCAGGGGCAGCGGGCAGCGGGCAGCGGGCCGGGCCGGGCGCGCAGCGCAGGAAGCACCTGCTCCTGAAGTGACGGCTCTCTTATCTGACCCCAGTCACATCAGGTGGCTTCCTTGTTTGCCTTGGCAGCAGGCCCCTGTGGCCCCCTCCGGCTGCCACTGGAGAGCTGATCCTCCGCTCCTTTTATTTTTTTTTCCTCTCGAAAAAAACTGCCCATTGATCTGAAGAGAAAAATGCCCAGAGACATTCCCAGTGCACAGCTCTGGCCCCCACTTTCCCTGCCTGGGGCAACGGTGAGGAGCAGGGATGAGTGGCATGGGATGAACCCTCTCAATCCCACACTAAAGTTGTCGATGTGCCTGGCCACCATCACGCAATGCAGGTTCCTCTCTCCCATGAAAAAAGCAGAGGATGAGGACCCCTGTGCAGAGACTGTGAGTGGTGGGCGGCTGTTGGACCCGTTGTGGGCAGCGGGAGAGGGACACAACTTTCCGCAGACCAAGGATCGCCACGTGAGGCCGTGGCTACCTCGCGCCAGCATGTCAGGGCTTTAACAAATTAAATCAATGCTTGTGGTTCCTCTTCCTTCCCCCCTCCGTCCCTCCCTCTGGATCTGGATGGTTTACTGAACAGCGGCTGGTCCCGGCTGCAGGGCGGCCGTGCCGGGGGCCTCCCCCAGGCAGCACCAGGGGAGAGCCCACCTGGCCACACCGAGGTGCCGCATGGCATCCCGCCATCATCCCGGGAGCCAGGAGCTTTCAGGAGCAATTCCCTGCATCTCTTTCCAGCTCTGCCCCAGGGGCAAATCACAAGGCTGAGAGGGGCGTGGGCATTTGTGCTGATCTGCATTTCAGCCACAGAAGTTGGATGGATTCCAAGTTGGTGCCGTTTTCATTTTGACATCCACCTCTTAAATAATCTTCAAAATAAATTTTACCAGTGGGTTAGATATTGGCGCATTGAAATGTAGCACTTCTGCCATGTAAAGATAAGAACAGATTCAGAGCACATGCATATTTTAAAACCATACCCTGGTTAACAGTCCTGTAAGTTTTAGATGCATGACAAATGGTTTGGCTTTGGATTTTATGAGACATGCAAAGAACAGTGAAGAGTCTTGTAATATATTTTCCTTTTCCTTTTTCTTCTTTTTTTACCTAATCCTTAGTCTTAGACTCTTCTGAAAATAATTTCTACAGGGGCAAAGCTTGCAATGAAAAAAAACCACAGAAGAAACTTTTCGTACTTAACATACTATGCAAAGAGGGCCAAGAAGATAATAATAGGGCTGAATATTCATTATGTTAATCAAATGTTAATAAACCATGAGATAGTGTGCAACTCAGTTTGACTCTCATCTCCATCATTTTCCTTTCTTATTTGCTTGCTTCTCTCCTCCTTTCTTCTGTTTTCTTCTCCTTCTGTCCTAGGAGCAGAGCTTGGGGAAGCTATCTTGATCAAGATGACAAACATTCAGATTGAAAGCATTATTTATTTAAAAGAATCCCGCAAATAGTAAACACTGTCAAACAGATGTGCAACATCTGTGTAGTTCAGGCAGTTGGTGAGTATTTCTACTCCAACCTTGGGGAAGCCTCAGGTCCAGAAACAGGCAATAGTCGATAATCAGAGAAGCCCCAAGCAGATGTGTTCAGCTATGCCATGTTCAAGACATGAATAATTAAAAGTGAAGACTACCTCACACAACTGTCACCTTAAAATGGAACAATAGTTATGTTTGGGAATCAGTCAGCCTCGCAGTTATGTGGATAGTATTTTCATTTCATTGTATTAATTATGTAAGAAAACAAAAAAAAAACCCAAACCACGAGGCAACACGCTTATGATCAGCAAGAGCAAAGGCTTGGGTATAATATCTGTAACAAGAGATGCACCAACATCGTGTGTCTCTAGTTTCAGATAATCACCTGGTGTCAAATCCTTTGTGCTGGGGGTGTGCTGCAGAGCAAGGGATAAGGGACTAAAGCAGTGTGCAGCGCTGAAATACAACCCGGCAGGTGACCCTCTTCCTCTTTCTCTCTCTCCAGCAGGATCCTGCCTTAGATATACCATGTCTGCTATAGCAGCAGGCTTCCTCTTTGCCTCCTGCACAAGTAGCCAGCTGAGCAGTCAGCCCAGCGGTGTTGCTCTGAACACAGTGTATTGTGCCCAAGCAGCTCTGAGATGCCTCTTTCAGCAGCAGCCTGATGCCTGGGAGTGCTGTGTGTCCTTCGTCCCTGAGCTGGGGAATCCTCATGCCGGTGACAAGCAGCTCTGGTCCCCTTTGCACTGATGATATTTAGGTGAGTGCAGCATTGGTCTTGGTCTCTTTGGGCAGAGAAGAGGCCACTCAAGGAACAGCACAGACACATCCTTACAAATCCTGGAAGTGCCCATACGGTGCTGTAGCTCCCCAGTCCCCGGTGCTGGAGGCTCAGGGTCTGTCAGCAGCACAGTCACGGGAGGCTTGGTCCTTTCTCTGCCGGCTGAGCTCTGGGTGGCCGGGTCAGAGCTGCGCTGACCTGGGCTTTCATTACATGTCATGTTGTGGGAGTCACTCAGCAACTGCCCCGTGGGAGAATGAATATTAACCTCACTAAGTATGGCTGGAAAGGCTGCAGGGTCACTGCAGCAGCCCCACACGGTTGCTCAAGGCAGGCCACAGCGAAGGTCGAATTAGGAAGTGGTGGGCTATGTTGGTGGCCCCAGTGAAGGCACAAGCCTTTTGCCAGCCCAGAAGAGGGAGCACGCAGTGCCACGGCTCACTCTGGGTGTTTGTATGACTGCTGGCACCAAGGGATCATGTCCAGCCTCCTGTTTCTGTCATGGCACTCCAGAACAGCAGTAAGGTCTGAAAGGCAGCAGCAGTATGCCAGCCAAGCTTGCTTGCTCTGCAGCTATGCTCAAAGAAGCTGTGCTCCCTCTGAGCCCCAAGCCCTGAGTATCCCTCTCTGTGGAGAGACAGAAACACCAGCTCCTGCAGGCACGCTGTCTCCATAGCCCTTATTTCTTCTCTGTGGCCATGCACGTGCCCACTCCTCATTCAGCCTCTTGACAAAGGTCGACAAAGCACAGACACCCAGACTCTCATGGCGCTGCTGTCCCACACTGCTGCAGGACCTGCTCGCTGTGCTGTGCCCACTGGGACTTCCCAAGCAGCAGCAGGGAGTTTTCGTCAGGCCAGCTGAAACCAGCAGTTTTGCTTTCTGGATCCTGGGTGTTTGCACCACTCTGTGAGACCAGGAACTCTGCCGGGAAAGGTCCCTTTGTACTGGGGAAGCTGCCTGCTGGGTGGGCAGCCAGCAGACTGTGAAATAGCTATAGTTTAAAGATTGTAGCTTGGGAGCACGCACTGGTCAAGGGATGGGAAGGAGCTGCGGTCCTTTTTGTACTGAGGGACTTGCACATGGCCTGGCCTTTGGCAAACTGACCTCAAATGAGTATTTCCCATTACTCTCAGCCTAGAACACATAGCGAAGCTGATCCATGTGGATTCGCCTTAATTTGTCGCTAGCATTAACTTTCTTGGCCCTATTTGCTTTTCTCTCCCACTCTATAAATCCACTTCACTGCCCATATACCCCCCTTCCCATCAGTTTCTGTCTCAGATCTTCTGGCTTTTTCATGTGGTTCATGCTGTGCCCTCACCACCGTGAAGGTAAAAACAAAAAGCAAAAAAAAGGAAAGAAAGAGAAAATAAGAAGAGACCTCCCAGGAAGATGTTTTCAAAATACAAGCATCTTTTTTTCATGCAGCTCCACTGCTCATAGTTATTTTGGGAAGAAATCAGTCCTATCAGCTCTACACATCTTCCAAATGTGTAGGAATCCAGGTGGATGGATGCCAGACAGAGCATTCTTAGGCATGTATGAAAGCTGCTGCCCTTAGGATGCCCCCCAAGCCCCTGCTCAGAGAGATAGAACTGCTCCTGCCTTCCTTGATGCACTTCACACCAGGATGAATATTTTAAATGTCCAGGTGTTTGCTTGGGACCAATGCCAATCTAACTGAATGCTCATGTGCATTGCCTTCACTTTTGCCTGTCTCTGATGGGCTGCCTGTCGAGGGCAGAGGTGAGACTACAGTGTTCCCTGTGTGATGATGTAGTGGAGCAGTTTAGCCAAGTTGTTTGTCTTAACAAAGAAGATACCTGGACACCAGAGGCTGAAGGGTACTGGTGTGAAGCTGGGGGCAAGCCTGTGGCTGCTGTTGGGGAGGGGTTTGGGCTTTTTCTTAGGCCAGGTTTCTGCATTTGTTTTGTCAGAGCTGGGGTACTGGTGACACTGTGGGCAGAGTTCAGGACATCACCAGAAACTGAATTTCTAAATTCATTTGTGTTGAAATAACAGAGGCAATTCCCTCTCAGCATGCCACGTTCCACACACTCAGCTGCACTTGCTGAGGCTGTGGGGCTCTGCTTTCTCCAACCCATCCCTGGAGTCCCTGCTGTCCTCAGAAGCAGTTGGGGAGAAGCAGATACCAAGTTTCTTTGCTCACTGGGGTTGGAGACACCTGCCTTCCTCAACCCTTTGCAGAACACAGGAGAAGAGGAGAAGCTGAGCATGTCCTGATGCTCTTACAACACCAAACAGGTGCTCCCCCAGGGAATATCTCCACAGCAAGAGGAAGGGGATGCAGCCATAGCAGTTCCCTACCCCAGCTAACCTCATGTCCCCAGGGACAGAGACAGCTGCATTCAGGCCAGGTCCACCTTGCCCATTGTAAAGGAGTGCAAAAGCAGGCTGGAAAGGAGGAAGCAGGACTCTGCACACGCTGACTCAGTCACAGTGCATGGCTGCTACAGGAGGACTCTGTTTTATAAGCAAGACAAGGCTCAGTCCCTTCATGAAAACTGAATGCAAGCCCAACTGCTTTGGAGGAAGTAGATCGTGGACTCCCATCTGTATCAAGTACAGCAGAGTATTTCCCTGCAGTATTTGTCCTCCATCAAAAAGGCACATACTCCTCTTCTGCCAAGCAGCTCCTGCCCTGCATGTAACACACAGAGCACAAAGTGAGTTAGGAAGGCTCACTGGGTCCCCAAGTCCACGTGGCATTGAGCATGCTGTGACAGTCAGCATGCAAGTTCCCTGGCCATCACACAGGGTGTCATATTCCCTCTTGAGGCACGTGGTCCTGATTCTCCATTTCTCATCTCATCATTCTACTCCACAGGCTTATTTGTTTTACCCCTCACCAGAATATGTTGCTGCACGTTTAAGCTGAGAAAGCAAAACAGCTGACTCAACAGCTGCTGGATTTGGGGATGGGGAAGGGAGGGATATGCTTTCAGTTTTGACTTTTAACCACAAAATGCACATTGGATTCTTCCTGCCAAAAGTGAAAAGAAACAGAGCCATAGGTCTTTGTTGGAAACAGAGGGAGAAAATAACAGAGAAGATATTCCCTGATGCTTGTGTTTCTCTGGCATTTTCTGGTAATAGCAGTGAGAGGAGGCAATGGATCTGGCAGGAGAAGGCACTGCTGTCCTCCACTCAGCTGAGCAGAAGAGGGCTACAGCTAAGTACATACAGTGAGCTGAGCAGTAGACTTGAAATTGGACTGAAGTCTATTGCATTCTTAGGCCTCCTGCTTTCATCCATCTTCTTTTCTGTTGTTTCAAGTGTCCCTACCATGCCTTGGAAGATCTGAGCTTTCTGCTCAGATCTGACCAGGTTGGTGGAAAGCCAACAGGAGAGAGCTCAGCATCAGATCTGATGTTTCCAAACCCTGCCATTACTCATAAGAGCACTAACTTAACAGCTCCAGTGCTATCCAGCATACCCAGTATTACACCCAAATATCCTGGCAGGAAAGGTGCCTGCCTAGCACATAGCATTGTGCTGTGGTCTTTGCCAGAAGGGCACCCTGCCACCAGATCATTAATTCAGGACCCACTAACACCCACCATTCTGCTTACTGAGTCTGACACACTTTTTACTCTTTCCTCACCAAGGAAATCATGTGGCATTTGAAGGCAGAGGGGCCACATGATGTATGAGTAGGGGTGGAGCTCTGCAGGGCTGCTGACTTGGCACAGGGCCTTTAGAGCGGTTTGTGTCCATAGATGAAGCTTTGCATCCAAAGTCCCCAGAGATGCCTTCCTGTCTCCATGGCAGTCAAGACCTATGGAAAACACCAAATCATTCATCCAGTAAGGATGCTAATGAGCTCTGATGGACTCTGTGTCCATTTGGCTATGAACACACTCGTGGACCTTCTTTCAAAAGAGGAGCAATACTGCATTAGCAGGAGAAAAGGCAACTTCTGGGCAGCATGTCCTTGACTCTCAGACAAGGTAGCACTACTTAGTAGGAAATGATCTTTTGGATCCATTTGCTCTATAAACAGAAAAAAGGAAGGAAGGAAAGAGAGGAGAGAGGGACATGGTGGATGTGTCAAAAACAAAGAAAACCCTTAAAGCATGTATTTTCCAATTTATGATGAGAGCTGCCTTGCAGACATAGCACAATGCTTATGTTTGGTGGAGCTTCAGCAAGTCGATGCAATTTGAGAGTGGACAAGGCAGGCTTCCCAAGGCTCACTCCCATGGAGAATGCAGAGGTTCTTCAGACTCAATCATGGCTTTCTACTACAGCCCCCAGCAGCATCACAGGGTGGCTTGTGGTCCCCACAGCTAGCAAAGGGACCATGCCAAGGCTACACACTCCAAGGGTGGAGAAGGTGCTTCCTTGTGCATCTGTTTGTCCAGTGAGGAGGAAAGGGAGCCTGCTCAGGTCTCAGAGGGGCTCAGTGATTGCCTAGGAATAGGAGGGGTTATTCTGGGATGGGAGGAGGCAGAGGGACCAGAGTTTTGTCACAGCTCAGGAGTGTGAAATGGTGTGGATCCTTGTGCCCTCTGTTCCCTCATGCAGCAGTGCAGCAATCAGGTGTAGCCAAGCCACACGTAGCACCATCCCACAGAGGAACATCTCCCATTGTCCCACTATTTTTTTCCGCCATTACAGATTTTATTACCTCAAAGGTATGGAATTAGGAAATGAAAGATGTGGAAAAATTCCTCAGACCAAAGCACACATTTCCACCATTTCCACCTTGCCCTGGATTTCCTTCTCGATTAGGTCCAGCAGTGTCCTTGGTTTGAGCCTTGGAGTCATTAAAGTCTTTTTGAAGCTCTAGTGCCTCACACTAGTTCTCATTGCTCAGCAGAATGATGCATCAGGAATAACAAAGCCCACTTTGATCAACTACTTCCATCCTTTACAGCTGCTTCTGTGGGGGTGATTAATCCCAGCCCTTCCTCCGCTAATAATAAGTGCAGAGCATCAGCTACATCCTTTGTTGTTGTTATTTTCTCTTTTCATTTCCCTTTTTGGAGAGAGCTGAGGAAGAGACTTTGGTCCAGTTTTTGCCAGAGGGGTGGCCATAGCCATAATGGTGGTGGAGAGCATGGACTCCTGGTGGGCTCGGGTGGACTGACCTCTCCCCCAGTCAGGGCCATGGGCTAAGCTCCCTGTGCACCTGCTCTGGAAAACTTTGCAGCACCACTTGTGCCTGAAATCCTACCTACGTGCAGGAGATTAGTGTTTCCTATTGGCAGGGAGCCTTGGAGAGGTGCAGGGCCATGCAATAGGAAACACAAGGAACAGGGACTTTGCTGGGAATTAGGCCATTTTTTAGTAAATCCTGCAGTCTCTTGGGCTGCTGATCTGGCACCTTGCTCCTCCATGAACTTCTCCTTACAAATAAAAATTATTCCTGGCCTTTGGTTTCTGTTTTAAGCTGACACTGAACCGGAATTGCTCTTGATTTGCACAATTTAATTGAGAGAAAGAGGAAGCACACTGTTTATTTAAGGACAAATGCCAGCTAAAGAAGAGGAGGTTGAATTATCAGTGACCACCAACTTTTACAGATAAGATTCCAGTGTCTAGACCCACAGTGCACTATGTTTTGAAGACTGCAGAGATAAAAGTCTTGGATATGGAAAAACACCCCCAAGAAGAAGAGCATTTCAGGGCAGAAGCAGAGCTGCCAATGCCTGGTAACACCTCCTGGTAATGGCTGACACAGTCAGCTGTGCACACTGCATACAAGGAGAGGGCATCATACCTTTAAGCCTAATCTCTCTACTGAAACAGCTGGTATCTGAAGTATATCCTGGTATGCATATCCACCTCCAGTTATCTCTTCCCAGCCCCATTGTGCAATATTGGGATATCAAGCTCCATGCAGATTGGCCCTGGCATGATGAGGGAAGGATTTGGCATGGCTATATGTAGGAAAGTGAAAGAGGAGAGAGACGTGGTTGGTATCACTAGTTTCTGCCTCAGGCAGGGGTGAAATGGGGAGAGGAAAGTCCAAGTTTTGAAGGGAACAGATTTCTGTTTTCTGTGAGATCTAGTCTGGGGAAAGACCAGCTTGGTTGGGGCAGACTGTGGCATCAGGCTTTTGGGCCCTCCTATGGCTTGGAAATGCACTGACAAACTAGACAAGATTTAATGAGGAGACCAAAACTGAAGAAAATAATTTGTTTTCTGAATGTAGCAGATACGCTTTAATTTCTGATGACATTAGGTCTCTGGAAAATGGCTTCAAATTCTGAGAAATCAGGAGAACTATGTAAGAAATGTGTCGTGCTTCCCACCAAAGTTTTCTAGCCATGTCTAGACATAAACAGATAAAAGCAAAATAGTCTGACAAAACAGGCTGAAATTTCCAATTGCTTTGGAAGAGCAAACTAGACATCCTTGGCAAGGTTCATGGCCTGGAGACCACATGTTCCTCTTGTAGGATGAGAGGTATCTAGGAAGAGTGATTAAGGAAGAAGGCACCAGCAGCCCTGAGAAATGGCTTGAGGAAGATGTCCCCATCACGGCACAGGTAGAGCTGTTTCATATTCCAGTCACATCAGGATTTCACTTGCCATTTCACTGGAAAGGCATGTTCCAGCAGTGAAATGACCAACTTTTCTCAGGGACCTCTACTTAGAAAAGATACTGACAGTGCAATTCTGACATTGCCAGGCAGTAAAGCTGTGTATGTATGATTTCTGTGTAAATGCAGAGAAATGTGTACCAACAAACCTTGTGTTCCATTCCTGCACTTTCCTACATATCATATAGATCAGGTTTGTTAGGCTGGAAGATGGGGACAGAGTGACAAAGTATAATCCAGATTCACCCCTGGTCATTTTTGAAGCCAAAAGCAAAATAATTATTTAAACCTGCTCATCTGATTTGGTCTAGTTTACAGAAAATGAGTGACTTCAAATCTGGGTCCAGGCTGAGCTTCCTTCATGGTAGAGGACATTTGGATTGAGTTCCTGCCCCTCTGCTGGCAGCACCCAGCAAAGTTATTTTAAAGCAATACCAGATGGGTGGACATATCCTGACACTAATCCGTGCCCAGTGGCCACCTATTTACAGCTGCAGCATCTTCCCCTGAGTTTTTCATCTGAACAAACTGTCCCTAGGATTGCTAAGTCACACTTTTATACCTGTCCTGTGCAGTGGGAGGGTGGATGAGGGCAGGCACATCACAAAATTGCTGCAGGACTCCTTGTAAGGACTGTTTGCAATACACAGTGATGGTTCAACCCAAGATCCTCTGCTTGCACGCACTGTCAAGGAGATATGACAGCTAATGTCCCCACAGGGGTGGCATTTGCATCAGCTCCCTTTGTCTGCTGGGCTACAGATGTGCTGAGGAGGGTGTGACTGCAACTATCCTCCCTGTTCATACACCCCAAAGCTTAGAAACAGTGATTAAGTCAGCCCTTCTGATTTTTTATTACCAAATGTAGCTCAAGTCAATTCACTACGTTGGTGGAATAATTCTCCCTCTGAAATCAGTATAGAGAATAGAATGAGGCTGATGTGTGTCATGTGCTAACTTGTTCTGCCATCCTGTGAATGAACTTCTTGTTTTCTTCTCCTTGAGGAGACAGTTCCACCTAAACCAGGACTGGACACTGAAGTAAATCTGGTAGGAGAATACACTTCCCGTTTATAAAAATATCCTTCCTGTGTGGAAGAGCCCTCTTCCTGCAAACACTCATCTGTGTACAGCATCCCAGACCTGTTCCTATGTGGACACAGGCAGAGCTGCTGGGGGCAGGGAGTACAGCTATTATGGATACTCCATCAGCCTGATGGAATGGAAAAAATGAACATATTGGTTGTACCACCTCTGGAAATCAAACACAACCCCAAGCAGCTCCAGTATGTGCTCAAGATGCCATCCTTCTGGAATGAAGGGCTTTGTCTCTGGCTTACAGTTAAATGAATCTGTGACAACTTCCAGAACCCGTGTCTCAGTGCCATGAACTTCTTCAGCTAATTTATACACAGTGTATCCAGCTCTTGTGATTTGGTTGTGGCTCATGGCTCACACCTTCACAGCAGCTGAGGATCTGAGTTGTGTGCATGAACTGGTAAACTAAAAATAAAATAAAATCTCAAAAGGTGGTGAGCTGGATGTTTCTATTAATATCCCTCACTATGGGTTTTCCTGTAACTTCTAAAAGGACCTCGTTGAGATCTTCATCAGGCTGGATGTATGAATCCTTTGTTCCCTTAGATGGCCTCCCCTCTCACACACATCAAGAAATTAATGGTGAAAGGACTGCATCCCTCCATCTGCCATGACACCCAACAGCAGCCTCAGACCCTGCCAAACCTCAGGGGTCAACAGAGAGACTTCTTCAATGACAAGTTTATGAAAGGTCCCAGCCACCATTTCCCCCTTCCCCCACGGTTTCATCATCACCCTCTACTCCTTTAAAGACTTCCTCTGCTTTGTATCTTTCCAAGTCCTTTGAGGCCTCTGCAGCACCGTGTCTGAAATAGCTTCTCATAGGCTCACCTGTGCTGTTTTCCTTTCCCTCTTGGATGGGTCCTCCTTGCACTGTTCTATGTTGGAAGTCGATGTTTCCTGTCACCACATAGCCAACATGTTCTGCCACCTCATCCCAGGTCTGAGTAGCACTCAGATGGTTAATTTGTTATCATTCCCTCCATCACAACAATGTTAATTTCTGCAAATTCTTATTGATATTCACTGCACCAGCATTTATCACTTTATGGCCATACAGTGTTGAGAAGTGCTGGCTGGAAGGCAAGGAACTGGGTGGAGGAAAGTTCATGTAGCTGTGGCAGTGCCTGCTCTTTGGGTCTTCTCCTGCCTGTGTCACTTCCCTCAGTCCTCACTGGTGTCCCCAGGCTCCCCAAAGGCCGCTTCCCTGGGGCTGAAGCTGTTCTGAGGGTGGGTGTTCCCTGTCTGGGGGCTCCTGCTCCGAGGTGGCAGGGCCATGGGCAGCACACAGCCCCCCGGGACACACCTGCCTGGTGGGGCAGGTGTGCAGCAGCAAGCCCGGCCTCTGCTGCCCGAGCCCTGCCGCGGCTGCCGGGACCCCCCAGTGCTCTTCCGCCCTGCTTGCCCAGATTTCCTTCACGGGGAAAACAGGATACAAGCGGAGGGGGAGGGGAGCGGAGCGTGCCTCCGGCTCATCCTGACACGGAGGTGACAAACACAAACATGCCCATCTGCACAGGGAGCACCCCTGGGTCCCACGCTGGATGTACACGCCCCTCTGCTGAGCCCAGGGAGAGCGTAGGAGACCGTGCTCCTAAATTTAGCACCTGCATTTTGGCTTGGGGCCAGCAGTACAAACATCCCCTTTCATCTTCTCTTCCTACTCCCCAGTTTTGAATAATTGGCTCCCCAGTCTAAGTAGCTGATGATCTGAAGGGTGCTCACCCTCAGTTTGCCAAACAACATTTCTGTGTTCACTGGGCTCAGCAGCAGAGCTGGGACGCAGACAAAGTCCAACTCCTTACCATACCACGCCTAAAGAAATTGGCCAAGTTGGCTTGAGGGAATCAGGGACTGGCCTGTTCTCATGTTAGATGCCATCTGTTCAAAGTTCATGTCATGCCTGAGTCTGCTGACAATGTCCTAGGGGAAAAAAGAGAACCCAGGCATCACTTGGTTATTTGCAGAAAGACCAGAGGAGTATAAAAGCAGTTTGTCTGGGTTTGGCTACTGAAATCAGCAGATCTGAATGCACACAAGGATCAGATTGGGCAAGTCCTATTTATGCAAAAAGCACAGAGGAGAACTGCACTTTAACACTGTTCCTGTAAAAAAGGAAGGAAAAATGGCCTAAGCATTTGAAGGAAAAACACATTTCCTGTAAGGAGGTTCAGCCAGTGGAGACTGTACCTCTGCTGCCTGTATCTCACTTGTGTATTTTAGCCTCAGGTATGACTGCCCATGCGAAAGGGCGGGACCTGTGGTGTACTCTAAAAGGTGGCACATTTCCTGGTGACCTTTGTGCTCATCATCATGAAATCAGCTGATATTATGCTGCGGTTTCAAAGATGCACTCCCATCCCAACCTTTGCTTTGGACTTGCGACCTTTATTCTGCTTGTGATACCTGAACCTTTCTAATCCTGCCTAGACTCCTGCTCAGTCCTTCCTGGACACCTGACAAACTGCAGCTTGGCAAAAGAAGTTGTTTATCTGCTGTTTGTTCAAAATGTCCAGGATAATTTCTGCCCCCAAATTCATCTTCTCTTCATAATTGTAGGACAGCTGGTGAATCCCACTTCATTTGCAGTGACCTGGGCTGTAATTTGCTCCTGGGAACAACATGAGGGGCTAAGATGGCCCTGGGCACAAGCACCTGCAAAACTGTCCACAACTGGGGCCTGGGCATAGGGAAAGAAACAAGAAATTTGATTTAGAAAAGACATTCTAAAGCTTACCTCAAACTGTGAATTGGGATCTCACATTGCTGAAGCACAGCCCTGCCAGGAGAACAACCCAAAATATGTCACTTTTAACTTCAAGGAAAATTCTGTGAGAAAGAGAAAAAGGCCTTTAATTCTTGGATTACCCTGAGAAGTATAGGCAGCTATTTGGCAGAGTGGAGATAGGAGATGTAGTGTAGGCAGCCAGCCTCTCCTGCCACAGCCACAAAAAATAATATAAACACCTTGATCCTATAAGCAAAGAATTTATCCTTGCTTGTGCTATGCTAGTTATGAGCAATTAGGATAGATATTGCACAGAGTCTGGGTTTTAATTGATAAAGAATGCTAGAGGGGCACCTCCTGACTTTTACATATACAAGGGATTACATCAAAATTCCTGGCCACATTGCCACACATCCCCCAGTTACTTTTGGGAAGTGGGACAATGTGAAAACTATGGACAGAAACATCTGGGAAGTAAACTGTCCTGTCCAAAGTTTACATTTCAGCTCAGCCCAAACCATTCAGATAAAATTAGAGCTGCCTCATGTTGTTAACCTCAGAGGCACTTGGAATCAGACATTTGTGTCAGATCCAAATAAAATAAAAATCAATCCCAAAATACAACTAAAATGCAAATTAAACCAGAATGCAAACCAGTTGTTTAAAAGAATAATCAAATATAGAAAGGACAAAAAAAAAAGGCAGAAAAATCATATTATTTGCTCGAGGAACCTTAAGAGCCTCCCCATCATTTCCTTTATCAAAAAATTGAGGTTTTTACTCCCTGCAAAGCAAAGTAGAGAGGGGACTCTGTGTTGGCTCAGCTCATGCTGACTTCAGCTCAGCTGTCCCATCTCTTCCTGTTGCTGGGTCTTAATGACTGACGCCTTTTCCAAGAGGCTGAATGAGCAAGACAGCCATGCCAAAATTTGGACCCCAAGTCCCACAGTGCAAGAACTGAGACAGGAGTCAGAGAAGCTTTACCTAACTAAAACCCTGCCAGGCTCATGTCAGTGTAATGTAGTATGGGCTGGGGGCTGTTGTGGCTTGCACGAGGCTCTGTACAGGTGTGGCTGCAACAAGGCTGCAGCCATGGGGCCAACAGCTCCTCTTGGGTTACTTGGAGGAGAGTGGTATCCAGAGCAAGCAGGCTGCAACAACGTGGAGCTTGGCACGGGCTGAAAAAGCTGTCTCAAAAGCTGGAAAAGCTCATGGGAGCTTAGCTCATGCTGAGCTCCACGTTGCTCCAGCTCGCCTGCTACCACTGGCCAGGCCAGCCCACCACTGCTGCTGGCAGGTCTGCATCGTGTGGTGCTGCTGCTGGGGCTGCTCCAGAGGGCAACTGCTCCGAGGTGCTCATCTTGCCATGGGGCTTCAGTACCTGGGGGGTTCATCCCACAGCGCTTCCTCTCCCAGATCTTTATTGCCCCCACTCCTGACTTCATGAGTGCTATTCTAGAGCCAGGGTTATCTGAGGAGATACTCTGAAGGATCAATACTTTGAAAAGTGCATATCTACACATGTGAAAATCCAGGACTAGTTCTCTGCTGCTAACTCCACCCAGATGAAATTTATTGGTGTCGTTCCTGATTGATGTTAGAATAAGTAAAAGCAGACTTGAGCTTTCAGTTTCTGCATGCTTAGAAGAATTTCTGTTTTTCTTCATGGAAGAAATGTTTTAATTAATTGCTACACTTGCATAACATTATGCTGAAGTGCATTTTTTCCACTTTATAATTTCTAGATGAAAATGCAAAGTTACAGTGAAGTTAAACAATAAAGGACCAAAGACAAAATGTATGAGAGAACTGCAGAGAATACCCTCATAACACATGAGAAATGCCAAAATTTTGAAGTTAAAAAAAACCATAAAAGAAATCCAAATGCATAATAACAAATATTACAAAAAATATATACTCTTAATGCTGGCCCAAAATAAAGCCTGAACAGGGAAGAGCATGAAAGAAGTGAACAAGTAAAAATTTACTCTAGGACTTTTCCTGAAAAATGAGTATCTGGTAAGTACGAATGGCAAATACTCCAATGCCATTACCTCACGACAACTATTCCTGGAGCAGGTGGAGAGCTGTGGGCTGATCAAGGTGTCAGTTAGCTCCATTTCCTGAGTGTATCCATCCACTGCCCCATGCAGCAGGTGCTGTGCCTCTGCCCTCCACGGGGCGAAGTGCAGAACTGGAGGAGGGCAGGGAAATACGGTGCCTTGCAGCTGTGCTTCATGCCTTGGCTGACACTCCCAGGTCCTCCTTCTCCCCCAGGAGCCAGAAGATGCTGCAGCACTTCCTCACAGCCAGAGTTGGGTATAAGGGACAGAGAGAGAGGAAACACAGCCCTTCTGAGGCCATGCACTTACTCTGGCTTACATCAACTATCCTTATTTACCTACGGTCCCACAGGCGGGCTTACGAAAAGGACCTGTCCGCTTTGGCTGCACACTTGAGACACATCCTGCACACTGCTTTCCCAGCTGGGCCCATCCCATCCCGGCCAGTGACTCAACTGTGAGAGACATGGAAGTGTCACTACCCCATCATCCTGAGTCACCAGCTATTATTGTCGCACACAGGTGGACAATGCTGGTGAGAGGAATTTCTCCAGGGTTGCCAGAAAAAGCAGGATCACCATCTCCACATCACCACTGTAAAAATAGATATTTCTCTTTGGGAATTGCTACTTCAGATTGTTTCTAGAAGCTTGTGGCCTCCTGACAGAGATGGGATTAGTTAGTCTCGATGTAAAGGAAGCTCAGGGATCATGCACTGGCAGTAAACCTTGGGGAAATGGACGTTTGGAAGTCCTGTCTGGTTCAGGTTCACTTGCTCTAAGCCAACCCCAACAAAGTGCGTACATCTGGATGCTGTATGGGACGAGTGCTGTCTACAGAGCAAATCTGCAATATCACGCTGTACGTGGCTTCAGCAAAGTTGCCTTTGCCAAACTGAAAAGTTCCTGATTTATCAGCTTTGATCTCTTTGGCAGACGAGCATTTCAGTGGTAACATTTTGCAAGAAAGCCCTGACTACACTGGCTTCTGATGACATCGCTTGCATTTTCATCTTGGGAGGATTTTTTCTGTGATCTCCAAACGTCAGTCAGGAGTGCCCCGAGAGTTCAGGAGGGAACAAATAGAACCATTTCCCCTCCAGATGCTGGGGACTTCCAAGCAAACCGAGGGCTGCAGCTTATGCAGAGAGCACAAGGGGCCGCAGAGCCTCTCTGCCAGCGGCTGCCTACGTGAGTTCCAGCTCTCTACGGAGGTGCCAGGGAATCCCGGACTCCGTTTCCTAAGGCAAGGTTTAAATCCGAAGCAGGTTTTGGCTGCGGGCTGCTCACGGGTCCCAGCCGTTTCCTGAGGAAACGGAGGCTGATGGCACCGCTCCGCCGTGCTCGGTCCCGTCCTTCCTCGGCCCGGGACACCTGGTGCTGCACAGCGCGGCCCCACCCGCGGGGCCCGGCCCGGCACAGCTGCGGCAGGCGCCGCGCACCTGAGCCCCGCACACGGGGCCGGAGGCCGGCCCGCTGCACCTGAGCCCCGCACACGGGGCCNGCTCTCGCCCGCCGCACCTGAGCCCCCTCACACGGGGCTGGGGCTCTCGCCCGCCGCACCTGAGCCCCCTCACACGGGGCTGGGGCTCTCGCCCGCCGCACCTGAGCCCCCTCACACGGGGCTGGGGCTCTCGCCCGCCGCACCTGAGCCCCCTCACACGGGGCTGGGGCTCTCGCCCGCCGCACCTGAGCCCCCTCACACGGGGCTGGGGCTCTCGCCCGCCGCACCTGAGCCCCCTCACACGGGGCTGGGGCTCTCGCCCGCCGCCCCCGAGCGCCGCTGGCCCAGCCCGGCCCGGCCCGGCCCTCGGTACCCCCCTAGCGGCCGCGGCTTCCCCCGACCCAGCCTTGCGGTGTGCCGGCCACTGGAAACACGATAAACGCCCCGGGAGACGCCCAGCAGAGTCCTCCCCTGTGCCTGCAGGAGCCCCGGGCAGCACCCGCCTGGCTGCATGAAGGAGCAGTAGCGCAGGCACGGTGCCTGGCTAGGCTGTGACCCCGAGTGTCCGTAAATCCGCTGCGGGCCCTGCCCCACCCCGAGCTGCTGCCTTGGTGTGGCTGAGGAGAGCTAAGGTTCCCCTACCAAGAGCCACAGGTTGGGGGAAAGGCCCAGCTCCCAGAGGCCTTCCCCAATTGCCCCAGGACTAAGGCAATACCCTGGCTTTCCCTGGTAACAGCCACGTACCCTCTGCCACCCCAACTCTGAGACTCCACAGACATTTCCCACCTCCACCCCAAGGACCTCCTCAGATGTTACAGCATCCTACCTGCTTCCCAAGCAGAAACAAACAGCTGCACCTCTCAGATGTCTCCTGTCAAGAGGAGCCCTCTGACTGTTACAACCTGGTTTATGTCCCTGGTTTATGCCCTCCCAAATGGGCCAGACCTTGACATCTCCACATAAAGAAGTTTCATCCAACCCCTTCTCGTTGGTCATTTTGTGGGCTGCAAAACCATGCTGCCAGAGCTACTGCTCTGTTTTCTGCAAGGGAGAATGCATCTTCCTGTGCAAGGCCAATTCTCAGGTCAGACTGCACACTAACACTCATTTACCACCCCTTTACTCTCATTAGTGTTTGCTTTTTCAGCAAACTTTCAATTGATGAATGAGAAAAACAGATCTTCTTCCCTGCTTCTTTTACTGCAGTTGAAAACAGCTCAGAAAAGCAGTCAGGGAGCCCCTCTGAATGACAGAGAAAGTAGGTTTGTGCAGCTGTGGTGGAACAGGACTAGTCTGAAACTGGGATTGGGCATGGTTTAATTTGCTTTTTTTTTAGAGCAAAGAGCAGAGCTGAGACTTATTTTAATTCTTGACCAGCTTCAACATTCCCCATGCTTAGGCAACACAAGCCATCTATAAGCTCCTCAGTTCTGAAGGGTTTTTTTTTAGTTGGAGAAGTCCAGGGTGCATTCTTCTCTACCTAGCAGCTTTTGAATTTCATGAACCCAGTCTATATTTAGGCGTAATTTGAAGGATGTGTAGACTGGATGTCCTGTTGGAAGCGCATGGAAAACTGCCTGCTGACCTGACCTGTGCTTGCATTTCACCCAGCAGCTGCAGCCCGATTGGCGCATTAAACACTTTCAAGTCATATTCTCCTGTATAAAGAAATATCCTGAGTTGTGTTGGCTGTGAGCAGGAGGGGAAGTGACCTCTCGGGTCAGTGTTTATTGCAATACCAAGGAGTGACTCCGTAAGGAGGGGCATGATCCCAGGAAAATGCCTCTGGTAGAGTGAGAACCTCTCTCAAATCTCCCAGTTTGGAGGACACCCCTGAAATGGCAAGAGCAGGGGTTGAGTGATTGCTGTGTTTCCTTCTGCCATCAGTGTCCTCTACAACCTAATGCAACTTTATTAAGTATCCTTCCCATTTCCCTCTCTGTAAAGCAGGGACAATAGAACTGTGTTTTGCAAGACCCTAGTGTGACTTAACCAAAAAAACCCTTTGTTGCACAGCAGGATTCCTCAGCAGCTCAGCCATGCATGGCTCAGAAGGGAAGGCAAGTCAGTTACTTCTCTTAGCTTGCAGTGACAGCAGTGCCAGGATGTGGATATTGCTTTGTGAATCTTTCTGAGAGCCTGGCCTGCACAAACTGGCACTTGGAAATAGTTTCCAGCTTGTTCAGTCTCCACGTTCACATGTCCACCTCCAGTCTCTGACCTAGAATTCTGCTGTCTTTCCACACACAATAATATCATTCACACATTAGGCCATGGGCTTTTCAAGGTCAGTGCCATCGATATGTGGAAAGCACAAGAGGACAATAACAGGTTGATAAATCACATGGCAAATTAGGAAAAGGCCCTCAGGGGTTGTAAAATGTATCGGTTCCACTTATCACAACCATTTCTGATAGTTTCTGTGACTCCCTGGTAATAAACATCCTGCTCACAGTGCTAAGGATGCTTCCTCATTGTGCAGTAGCAGGCAGCTGTCAATCCCAACCACTCCTGATACAAACCTGACATTTTCCTTGCTTTCTTTTGACAGGAACAACTAGAGTCACTCACCCTGCACAGCTGAGCAATCTCTTCTGCTTTCAGAGACACAAGCAAGGGCTCTGTGAAGAAATGCTGCTGAATCCCCTTGGATTGTGCCAAGATGTTTCCACTTGTTGAGGAGTACTTTTGATATTGGTAGCTTGGTGTGCAGCTGAAGGGCAAATGACTGGACACTCAGAGACACAGCAGGAGCCGATGATGCCAGGCTTTGGCACACTTAGACTGTGAAGGTATAAAAGCTGAGGGTTTCCTTTTTTGGGGCTCCCTCCTTGGAGGCACCCAGCTCAAATTGTTGTTTGTTGTTGCACCATGATTAAATTATTTTAAGGATCCTGATGTCTGAGAGTCTGCTGTGGGAAACCTGGGGCTGAGGTGGTAAGGAAACCTGGTCTGAGTGTGTGTGTGTGAGTGTAGCTGGGAAGGGGCCTTGGTCCCAGCGCAAGTGGTGCAAGTGTGACTGCCAGAGCGGTTCCTGGGTGGTCAGACAGGAGCGTTTCCTTAACATCCTCCTTGCCTTGCTCCAGGGTCAGTAACTGGGACAGCAGCCAGAGGTGTTTTGGGAATGGCAGGGCAGGGCAATACTTATGAGACACCTGTGAAATAGTGATGTGACTGGGGTAATCTAGGATCTAGGCTCCTCTATATTAGTAAAATTAATGTTGCCAGGCACCAGATGTGAGGCCTAGTCTGTCAAATAGAAGTGTCTCTTGCACACTTTTTTCCTGTGCAGCAGCTTCAGGCATGGCACAGGAATTAGCACAACCAGTATGGACATGAGTGACTCAATGCTACCTGGCCTCAGTGCCAAAAAAATCTCATTTAATTTAATAGTACAGATGTACCATATGGCTCCAGAGCTGTAATTTGCTGCCTCTTGGAAGAAACACAAGTTACCTGTCCTAAGCATCTGATGCCTGGAAGGAAGGTGTCTCACCATTAAGTTTAGCAGAGCAGGGACTGACATACCACTGAGCAGTGCAGGCACATCCAGCAAACATTCTCCTTTCCCATCCTTGGGGTGGGATTCACCTCCCCTGAGAACAGCTCTGTCTCCCTGCAGAAGAGTGGAGAAGGACAGAGACCTCCAGGAGACGGTTCCTCCCATCTTGGCCGATGCTAGGTGCCTAATGTGAGTCTGGCTGAAAGGAGATGTTTTCTCACGGCACATGGGCTGGGTGGGATATGCCAAAAGGGTGGTCTGTGTCCTCCAGGCAGAGAACAATTCTCCCCATATGATATGGGCACAGCAGACAAGTGAAACATTCAATGAGGAAGAAATGGCCCAGTTATCTTCATCCTGTTAGCTCTGTTCCTGCCACACTGGGTCCAGTGTCACTTGGAGATAAAGAGCAAGTACCTTATTATCACAACCATGTCTGCCCTTGAGGGTTTATTCTTTCACCCCCTCCTGTCTTTGTTTCTTTCCCCCTTCCCTGATTTTTTTCTGTGTTGTCTCCCTACTTCCTACCATGCAATTCCCACTTCCCATATGGGTTTCATTCCTACCCTGTCCCCATCCTGTCTGCTAAAATAATCAGCAGTGAAACCCTGAATATGGCTGTTCACATTGTTTCCATGGGACTCGGTGGCAAGTCTCCTAGTGCGATGAATGAAGGCAGGACGCACTTCTCAGAGCCATTGTTTCAAGCTGTCTGCCGTCTCAGGAAAGCACTGCCAGCTCCCTTTACACTGAGTCCCTGACTGGTGTGTTTTCTCCTCCATCTGCTGTGAGTGAGAAAAGAACCAGGTCCTTGCAGTTTAAACAGTGGCTGCTTAGTTTGTGGAGTGCATGCTTCATCACCATGCTCCCCATGGGCCAGAGTTGATCCATGGGGAAGATGTCAGATGAGAGCATCGTGAGGTGGACCTTTGTAAGCAGCCACAGACTCTATTCACACCCTGATGTGGTTGTTAAGAGCAGGAGTCTGGCTCATGAGTGTGGAATAGGATTGTCAAACATGAACTGAGGCTCTCCTCTCCCTGGAAGCCCTGATATCCTGTTCATCACATTTACGGTCAGCTGAAAGCACAGAAGAAGACAGCCCACATGTGTTTGGAGAGAGCTGCATAGACATTTCCTAACTGAAAACATCCTGCAGCACCTTTAACTGTGATACATGGTACCTCCAGTCTGTGCTGGTCATTTGAAACATTTTAGTACGCGATCTAAAACCTCCTACAAGGAAACAGGAATTATGGTAGATGAACCTGGAAGATATCGGTAGGATTTGCAGGTTATAAAATAGTTTCTTTTTGGACATTCTGGATTGTTTTAATAGCTTCCAGGCTTCCAGCATACCGAATCTGACAGGACCTTGCCCAATGTCTGAATAGCTGAACTGTTTACAAACATGATTCACAAAAAGAAGACTAAGTGGGATCTGAATATCCACGTAACAAGTGAGTATAAAGTGAGACATCCCATCTTCTGAGGAAACCAGTTTCCTGGTAATTTACCAGTTCAATTAACAGTTTTCTGGTAATTGAAAATTCAAGGCAATCGTCTTCCCATACCAGGAGAACAGCTTCCCATCCATGTCCTCCCAGTGTTGAAAGAAATTTGTTCAGCCTGCTACTGCTCTTCCCCTTCTGGTCCAAGTGGTGGATCAACACTCTTCTGTGCAGTTTGTGTATGCTTAAAGAGTGTAGATAGAGGCCCTGGTATAACAGAGCCTGGAGGGTCCCAACCTCCTATGCTAAACAAGAGATTCCCTGAACACAGGGGAGCGTGACATAGTTTCTTGTAAAATGCCAGTCCTTTCACAACCACGGAGAGTCCCCCCAAAGCTCTCCTACTTCCCCACACACAGAACCTGTGTGTCACAGAACCAGGCTGTCACAACTCCTCTGTGGGCACAATGAGAGGGTTTCACTCCACCCTGAGCAGCAGGCGGCTGTCTTATCCAAAGACATCTGTGAGGATCTCCCAGCTCCCGTGATCAGTGTGAAGTCCTGAGGCCTGGTTCTGGGTTTATTTCTGGTTTATTTATTTTTCTGGGTTGATTCTTGTTCTATCCCATATAATTCCAGGCTAAGATTGCAGATTCCTGGGAAAAAGGGGATTCAGCAGCCAAACTTTTCCAAGCCCGATTCCTCTGAAGAAGGAGGACCTCAATTACTGTGTGATGCTGCAATTCATCCCAGTCCCTGGCTAGTCCCACAAGGGAAACAGCTTCAGCTTAGCAGTTTAAGAGTGCCCTTTCTCTCCAAACTCTGTCACTCAAGAGGTGGAGCATTTGCCTGAGAGATGCAGGTTCAGGAGAGAGAGAACTTTCTCCAGCTGGTCCTGTGGGCCAAACCACTAAGGACTAGAGAGCAGGCAACACAGACAGCAGTGTAGTGGTTAGTGCTCCTGTGTAGAAAGAGGGGTGGATGGGTTTAGACTGTGATCTTTGAGCAGTGTATGCTCTTTGTATGACAACTGCATATTTTACAAATACATCTGAATGCAAGTGCCCTCAGAACATCATTGACATGGCTACAACATTAGTTGAGTGGGATTTCTGCAGCACATGGTTCAGCCTTCAGGGCTCAAGCTCTTTCCCAGACCCAAGCACTTTTCTCAAGCCTATGCAACTCATCAGTTTGCCAAAATCAGGTTGCCTAGGGTAAATAGGTCTTTAACCACTGTGCTGTCCTGTGTCTTTGTGCCATTTGTTATTTCATGATCTTTCCTGGGCTGCTGACAGTTTCAAAAAATCAATTCTTTTGTTGATGCGAAATTTAGTTGTAATAACAGTTCCGGTTTGCTTTCCCCAACAGCTGGAGAAGGAGGCACAAGCACAAAGCACATATGTGGCATTAATGGGTGGGGAGGGAGAAATTCTTCTGCAGTATTTGTAGATTAGAAATATGACTGCCAAAAAGCCAGTTCCCAAGTGCCTGGGGTCCACATGTTGCATAAAAGTGGAGCACCATCTTGGCATGGAAAAGGAACATAGCATGAAGAAACCCAAAATCTCCCCAGGTCACATTGTCCTTACCAGAGAAGAAAGCCCATGAGCTGCAAACTGGTACCCTATCAGTTTCATTTGCCACTAAGAAATGTATTTTGACTGCACTGAATGCAAACCCCTTACAGGAAACATGTGCTGGGTATACAAATGCAGTGTTTCGTTTATTTATGACACAAATGCAAAACCAAATAGGCTTTCACAGTTCTAGGTCACAGATGTCTTTAACGAAAACCAGCTATTGGAATGTTAATAACAGCTCCTTGTATCGTAAGCAATGAGTCCACTCAGTCATGCTTTTAGGAAACTAACAGTTTCAACAGATCAACCTATTAATCACTTGGCCTCCTAATAGTTCATGTAAGGGCAGCTCTTAAGAATTTGTTAGTGTGCTGTGCTGACAGTTTGCTGAGCGGTACGTGTAAATGCCCCAGATTCTGCTCCTCAGAGGTCCAAAAATGACAGGGTCTCCTCTGGGATACTAATGAGCAATCCATTTGACCCAAACTGCTTCCATTCATTCAGTCTTTAGTCACTTAGTTAAGTGGAAATGCTCTTGTGGCTACAAAATATTCATCAGTGCTAAGAAGATGACAATTCATGACCCCATGCCAGCCACTCTAGAAACCCAAGTGACAAGCTGGTGTAAAATATTGTCCCTTAGTGCAGTCAGGGAAAGATGATGATTTATACTGGCCATGAGAAGAACTGTAAGGTGAAGCTGTTGTTTTCTTCCATTGGTAAGAGGCAGGTAGTCTGGGTAAATATTTTTTCAAAGTGTTAGCCCAGAAAAGTTGTGGAGTTCCTGTAGCTTGTGTCCCTGTGTTTTCCTGTGCAAGGTCTGCTTCCTGTGCTCTGCAGCTTCATTCCTCAGAGCCTTCATGTCAAACTGCCTAAACTGATGTGGGATGAAACAATGACACCTGTGGGGTTTGTCTGATTTTCAGCCAGAAGAATGCACAGCACTAAACTGCACCATGTAAGCTCATTACTTCCATGTATTTTTAGACATTCTTTCAATGTTAATCACTACTGTTGCCATTAGAAATCCAGGAAAGACTAACTACAGCTGGACTTTCCTCTCCTAAACCTTCAGCTTCAGAAGTAAGCAAAGGTTTTTTGATCAGCCCTGGTGCATGGCATGGAGTTACGGCCCAGAGAAGCTTTAGCTGTCCTCACTCTCCCATTCCTGTGCTGCAGCCCCAGTGCTTAGCACAGAGCCATAACTCCTCTCCAGGTCCCGAGGCCGTGGGTGGGTGGGTCAAGCTAAGACCCGATGTTTCCTAGTGCGGAAGCAGGTACATGTCATGGTGTGGGGATGGCAATTTCTGGCACAGGAACAGGGCAGGCAGCTGGAAGTCATAAGTCTGATTGTCAAACCTTTGAATCAGCAGTTGGTGGCTATGCAGAATGGTGTCATTTATCCTCTCTGCTAAAGGCATGAGAAATGCCCACAGCAATTCTTCGTGGAAGAATACAAGGCAGAAAAAGCTGCCCATTCTTTCTTCTATATCTGTGTCTTACCTACTGTTTGCTATAGCTTCCTCCCCTTCTCAGGACATGAGTAACAAGCTGTGTAATCAAGGTGACAGCCTGAAAGATATTTTCCCTTTATTCCTAGTAAAAGACACAGAGACTCATTTTTTGGACCATTTTGGACTTGTGTCCTCCAGCTGAAATCCGAGTCATGGCAGTGAGATGCTGCCACAGCAGTTTACCCAGGGCTGGCTCAGAAGGAAGAACATGCTTTACAACTGAAACAACACTGTCTACAAAGAGCAGTGCAGACCAGTGCTCCAAGAGTGCAACTCTAGTCCTTTACTACCCCTCATTCCAACAGAAGCTCACATTTTTAATCAAGGCATTCCATTATTAAATGAGAAACCTGTGGCAAACAAGAGCTGATTACATGGTGCAGTCTAATACAAGACTGACTACATGGTGTACCCAGGTTTTCTCCCCATCTCTACTCATATATGCAATTTACCACCCTCACCAAGTAAGCTGGTATATTTTCTTCACCCCAACCAATCATATTCCAGTTATAGAGACAACATCACAACTTACATCACAATGCTGGGCTGCACATTTAATACAAGTATCTTGGGGTCTCTGTCCTAATGGGACATAAGCACTTGTGCCTGCCAGTGTCACCAGGAAAGTTCTGTGCTTACCCCAAAGAAAACATAGTCCCACAATCTGCAAATGTGTGTGCATGCACATCTAGCAGGAAAACCAACATCTCTTTCCCAGTAAGTTCGGTGCAGAGATGAAAATTGACTCATGGAAGAGAAACAGGACAGGTAAGGAGGCAGCTGCTCTAAAATGCAATGGTTTGCTACGTAACACTGATGCTGAGCCTGCTGTCATCAAAGGTGAAAGTTTAAGAATGAAGCCTCCTTGCCTCCCCATGCTGCATGAGAAAAAACGGCATCACAGCCCACAGAAGGCAGTTGTTTTTGTGCAGGGTTCCTGTTTGTTACTCATTTCCCCTCCTGTGTCCCAACACTCTGCCTCTTTAAAGCTCTTCCAAGATTCCTTATAGGAGAAGGTCTGCTGCCAGCTCAGAGCTTCCTGTTGTACTCTGAGAGAGCCTTATCTCTGCAATCTTCATGCAGACTGCAAGGAGATTTTGTGTTTGTTTGTGTTTTTACAAACCAGGCCATTTCTATGGACTAAGCAGTCTCTCTGTGCTGACTGTGGTGGAGCACTTTGTCAGAAAATTCATTAAGTAGATTCATTTAGTTTGCAGGTTCCAAATAATTATCTGCCTCTATAATTTACAAATTAACACTGCCAGGTTGCCTTATTTAAAAATCCTTTTAAAAGTTGTTAAAATGCCCCAGAGAGATGCTTAGGGATCTGGTAAGTTTGTCTCTCTGCCCTTCTTTGGTCTACTTTGTCTTTTGGTTTTCTAGCACAGCTCTCATCTCTGGGCCTCTGCATCATACTTGTGCTCAGGAAATAAGAGCCTCGTTTTCTTGTAGTTCTCAACAGCAAGGGCATCACTGCATTTCTCAGCTCCACTGAGACTCTGTCAGCATTCAAAGCGTTCGAAGTTAATGTAAAATAAATCTTCATTTCTGAGAGATACTCCTTAATTTTAAATATCTCCTTACCTCTGCACTTGTGCATCTCTGCATAGAAGCTGTATGAAAGTGAAGCTTTAAAAATTTGATTGTATCATTAATTCTTTCTTACTAAGTTCTACTCTGGCACTGAATAAGGATGGCTATTTACGGCTGTTCAGAGGTATGAGTATCCTTCTGTTGCAGGGTGACAATGTTACTCCTCCTGGGGCATCCCAAGCAGCTGCCAGCAATGGGTTAAGAGCACTGGAGGTAGCTGCCAGAACAACTTTTATCCAGGAGAAGTCAACTTGAGCAACAACACATGCTCCCTGGGTCAAACTCCAGATGCTAAATTAACTGAGAAGCAGGTAGCATCTCTAAGGATACCTAGGACTGGGGCCCCCAGAATGTTCCACTTACTACAGTAGCTATTGAGCATTGATCCTGGGGCATCTGGTTTGTTAATGGCACCAAAGTGACCAACAGCAGCTCTCAGGAAGGTCTCTGCCAGAGCAGAATTCAGAGCAGGGAGTCCTGAATCTCAGCTCTGCCCTGTGCCCACTTCTCTGAGGCCATCAGATATATTTCATGCATTAGGAGGAGGGGTTGTACTGTCTACTTAGACATCTCTCCTGCTAATGAATAATTATGGATCTTCCCAGACACTCAGTCTATATTAGGAAAGGATTTCTCTGCAATTACTTAATATGAGAACAGCAGGGGAAGGCCTAATATCCTGGATCAGTTCTTCATGCAAGAGGAGCCAGGCCCAACTGGCTTTGCTCTCCACATGAATCACACACTTGCTGTTGTGACTATATCTAGGAATGAGGTAAGGCTGCCCTGAGGCTGCTTTTTAGGGAAGAGCTGCAGTGTCCCAGTGCTGCCACGGAGAAGGCGCTTTCTTATTTCTGTTCTTCTGATGAAACTGGCAGAGAAAATGTTGTGGTGCACAACCAGATGATGGTTTCTCACCTGAGATGCTGCAGTGAACAGCTTGGGCATGCTCATGGCTTTGGTATCCACAGAGGCAGTGTCATCTACGTACACCAATACAGCAACTCCAGAGATGGGCAGTTCGAGACACGTTGGAAGCAAAGAAGTGGCAGTGAGCTCTGTGTTGGCATGAAAAAGTGTAAATTCCAGCTTGTCTGTGTGTCTGGATTCAGTAAAAATTGCTGTGCTGAGTGGTGGCTTTCCTTTGCCTTTGTGAGGACAATGAAAGAGTCAGAGCAGCTCATGACACACAGTGTGGATGAGGAGGTGAGCATTATTTCCAGGACTCAGAATGTAACAGTGACAAATGCTGCATTGTGTGACAATATGGGGCCAGGGAAGGCTCCAGGTAATGCATAGGGTGGCAAATGCTTTGTGTGTGCAAAACAGAGAATGGAGAACTCTGTTAAAATCAGTGAAAGGAGAAGGAAATAATCTGCTGAAGGAAACCCCTGAGATCCTAACTGGGGGCTTGAGAGAAGAAAAAGAATATGGAAGAGGTAGAAAAGTCTTTCTGGTGCTTGGGAACAAACCAGAACAATGTCATATGGTATCTCCTCAAGTGATTTTGCAAACTAAGAGAGCAATACGTAGCTGAGAAGTGTGGTCTGACCTCCCAACCCATGGCAGCCACTTAACAAGCCAAGGGGTGATCATCACTGCCAGGAATTGATTCATGAGGGCATGAGAGGAAAACATCAGCTTTGAACACACCAGTCCAACTGAAAATGTGGACTATTTTGCCTCATAGAAAACAAACTTGTGGACTTTTAGACAGCACTGACCTTACAACATGACTTCATGCACTGCAAGGATCCTGTTTCCAAATAGCTTCATGAAACTGGCAGACACTAGCTTTACCTTTGATTTCTGAACAGTTTTTACTCTTCTTTTCTAATGAGGTTGTTCCAATTGTCCTCACCAGAGACCTGTCAAGCCAAATCTGGGCAGACTGACTATGGCAGTGTCAGATGAAGATAGAGCAGGTGGCCATGCCCTTAAGCATTTTTCTTCCCTCACTGTCACCCTTGGAGAATGGTTATCAATGCAGCAGCCTTGCTTTTGGCATCAGAAGTTCATTTCCTAGCAAATTATTGAAAATTCAAAGTTATTCCCGTTTCCCACACAGCAGCAAATAATAAACTATTAATATTATCCTGAGTTGAAGACCTGTGTGGTTTGCCAAAGTGAGATAATTATTTGGCTACTTTGAGCACATGCCATCAGGTAGCCTTTTGTGACATTCATTTACTGCTGGGTCCCCAAAGCCTCTTTATATGGTGCCCTGGGGAAGAGGTAGAGAACTCCTCTCTCTCCACTGTCAGCACAAGACTATATTACCTGGTGCTGAGCCATTACACACACAGTTCTTCAGGGTATGAGCATGGCTCATCCCTCTGGCCCCAGACAGTTTTGGAGATGCTGGTGACCCTTGGGGTGTGGCTGGCCCTGGCTGAGGGGGTATCAGTTTAGCTGCCATACCCATCTAGAGCACAGATGTCCATATTTGATCTCGACTGGACTCCCTTCTAACACCTGAAAAGATTAGGCACTTCTAATGTATGGTTCATCTCAGCCTAAAGCAGAGAGCTGGAACAGCTCAGATGATTTGCTCTCTTCCCCACTGACTGAAAAGATACTGTCTTTTAAATTTGTGGGGATAGGTTTGCTCTATTTACCAAAAACTGACAAAGCACTCATCTGGGGTCAGAATAATATTACAGTGTGGCTTTATATTAAGGTGTGCCATTTAATATAAAGTCCTGGGGGGAGGGAGATCAGCCTGAGTTGGGCACTCTGACTCTCAGGACAAAATGTGATGGGAGCTATATGCATCCCAAGGGAGAGCTGCAGCACCACAGCTCCAGCAGGACCACTGAAGCACCAAAGCACCTCAGTTGCCACCAGCTGCCACCACCCTTGTTGGTTGGGGAAGGAAGATGTACTGGTGCAAGAGCAAGGTAGCCCAACAGCCAAATCACTTCTGCATATGTGGGTTTAATCCCTGTATGGGCCATTCCCTTAAGGGTTGGACTTAAGTCCTTCCAACTCAGACTAATCTGTGATTCTGTAACTTCTGAATGCTTTTGGAGAGCTACCACTATCACACTGATGGTTTTGCTTGGTCATCTGTAACCAATTCTTCAACCTCCAGACATTGTTTGTCTGTAATCTTTTCAGGTTTCCCTTCCAAACATGAGCAACTGATCTGCTCTGGGCTAAACATGGCCCAGCCCTGCCAGACCATAGATGACTGGAAACTTCCAAGGAATATACCAAAAAAAAGGAACAAAGAGTGGTTCAAATGTAGGGGAAATAAGGGCGTCTCCTAGTTGGTCGCATGAGCACTCACATCACTCTCCCAGCTCCCATCTTCTGTCTGCCCAGGTTGGTCATCCCTGCATTTGAGACAGTTTTCAAAGCTGCCAGCTGTCCTGTGCTCTTGACTTCATGACTCCAGGCTCCTTTCACAAACAATAACCTGGTGATAAAAGGAGGACAGTAAAAATGTTCTCCTCTTCCACTTCTGACCAACATCAATAATTTAATAACAATCATTAATTTGATATTTTCTTTTTTCTTTTTTTTTTTAATTTCCAGACCAGTTCAGAGAAGGGAAGAAGTGGCAGACAGCATTTTGAACCTATCGGATGAAATGGAAAAGTTTCTAAGTAACTGAAAGGTCTAGGTCCCCTTGAATGTTCTTTAGATGCTCAAACCCCTTCCCAGAGGAAGTCAGAGGAAATGATAGTCTTAAATGTCCAAATTACTTGATCAGGGGATAGCAGCTGATAAGTACGCTCTGATACCTTGCGAAATTTTGCCTATTTATAAATGAGCTTTTTCTCTGGCTTTCCTCAGTGCCAACTGAGTGCAAGTGTTGGCAAGATCCACGCTAGTTTGTCTGGACTCCGAACCACTTTGCTGAATACTTAATCAAGCTGCTCGCCTGCCTTTCCCAACAGAGGCCATTTATACAGCAAGAGAATCAGCTGGTCGATGAAGCAGACAAGTGGAGCAGGGGAGAGGGAGCAAGCTCTTTGAATGGGATGAGAACAGAGCCACCGGCACCTCAAGAAAGTTTATCTGTCTCCAGTGCCAAGCACACACAGTGCTAATCTTTTGTTGCCATGAATATTCAAGCCCAGCTGCCAGCAACAGAGGGAGCAGCTGCAGTGGCAGAGCTGGCAGGTCCCCTCGTGGTGCCCTTGCTTGCCGACCCTGGCATCTGGGTCTGTCTGGGTGTGGGGAGGGGGAGATGCTGCTTGCATTGCAGACAGCAGACAACGAGCCATTCAGCAGCCCAGCCCCACGCTTCCTAAGCAGCAAGAAGTCAGGGACACACTCCTCACCCTGGAGAGCCCAGGACTGTCCTCTCCTGCTAACATGGGTATGCCAGATGCTCCAGATGTCTGGGGTCATGTGAAGCCCTGGAGGGAAGAGGTGAGTCTGGGATAAGAAAGAGCAACAGCTGGGGCAATGTAAGATTGAAGAACGTCTGCTGCTGCTTGGAGAAAATAGTGAGACAAAATCCCACAGGCTCCCTGGAAAGCTAGACATGCATAGCCCTAGGCAGATCACAAGTCTCATGGCATATTTGGCAAAGGTGGCTATTTGTCAGCATGACAGGGTGGGCTGGTGAAATGCCATTACAAGAATGCAGCACTGGTCACAGACAAGCTGGCAGGTGAATGCTGCTGCAGTGTCATGGAAGAGCTGAAGGATTTTTGCCATGTGAGATGGGAAGCAGCAGTAGGAGGAAGTATGAACTTTCCTCAGATGACTAGTTTGTGCTTCTCCACAATTTAGGGCAGCATTCCAGGGACAGGGCAATGTAAGAGCAAGTCTTTTCCTCAGCATACTCCACAGAGGCAGGTAAATGCTCTGGTACAAGTGTCAAGAGACAACAGGTCAGAGCAGACATCCACGCTGCCAAGGCATGACTCTGCCCAGCACCAAAGTCATCAGAGACTGTAATTACCCTGCCTTGGCATGGAAGATCACTGAGATCCACTTTGCTTAGATTTTCCCTGTAATGTAGTGAAATATGTTAGGGGAAAAAAGAATGAAACAAACAAACAAACAAAAAACCAGACAAAACAAAACAAAAAAAACCAACTAACCAAACAAACAACAAGAAAAAAGAAGAGATGACCGGGGAAGGCAAGACCAAGGTTCAAGAAGCACCTGAGGCTCAGATTTCTTGCCACCACAGCCAGAGTGGTCACTGTCAAAGAGCTTTGGGAGGCTGGAGACTGCTGCTGAACTTTTTACTTCTGTATGTTGAAGAAGGTGGCTCCTGGAGCCCTTGCTGTGGTCAGCTGTCCACTGCTGACATTCAAAAATGTTCATTCCCATTCTTCTGAGGCTCTAATTCCCTTCAGGAGAACAGAGCCTCAGAGCAGCATGGGGGACTGGAATTTTCCAGAAAAGGATCAGACTGATGATCTGGGGGTTTGCATCCCCAGAACAATTCCTGTAGGTAGCCCATAAGGAAGAATGAGCCATAGACCTACCTTGGGATTTACATTTTAGAATACCACATGGACCAGGGAAAGCACTCTTAAGCAAGTAGCAATGTAAAGAAAAACAATGTGATCTCTTGATGATGCTGAACTTTCCAGTCCTCAGTCCTGTTTCTACTCTTCCAAATTTTTAAAAAAAGTTTATCCTAACTATATCTGCAAATAGGGCATCTCAGACAAAGAGAGGAAAGTAGAAATAAAGGCAGGAGAAATCACATCTATCAAAATGTTTCATTTCATGTTTTCTTTGCCTTTTTTGGACCAATTTTTAAAACACAAACTAAATTGAAAATGCTAATGACATATTTTACATTTAAGTAGGAGTCTTAATGATAAACACAAATGTAACAGTACCTACTTGAATAATCTGGGTTTTGCCTAAATGCAATTTTTGCAATTTTCTGGCAGAACTCTTCACAGACTAAGAACCCAGCCACCCACAGTCCACTTGCCTGGCACACATCCCATTCAGTATTAGAATGGACACAGTATATAGGTGCTTCACATAGATTTATGGCTATCTTTGTCCCTAGATTGATAATAAATGATAAGCAGTTTGTGGAAAAGAGCTTTATCCACAGTAAATCCACCTCCGCCTGCTGCTGCTTTTTCACACTAAGAGGTCAAGGGTTTAGAAACTGATTTCAGACTCCCAAGCTGTTACCGACAAAGTGCTGATATAGCAGAAGGAAGGGCCATGGTCACAAAAGGTATCTTTGTTTGCAAGAATTTAAAATCCCTTCTCATATTCCACTACTACTGCGTTTCCTTCCTCCAGGTTTCACCTTGGATTGAGCTACATCCTTCTGGCCTTAGTATCATGAGATATATTTTCCTCCTGTGTTTTGTTTTTCTGGATTTGAACATGGTGGTTTGCATGAAATTCAGCAGCACCGATCTGTGCTCTGCATGACTTCAGCCAAAGTGCTCCTGATGATCCCTCACTGCTTTGAAATGCTGCTCTGCACCCCCAAACCCATCAGGTGTGCACCCAGCACTGCTGCTGTGCCACACAAGCACATTACAGACCAGATGAGCACAGAACAAGGATCTGATAAAAGGGAAAGGTGGACAGAGCTGTACCTGGGCTCCCCTTGCAGCACAGTGCTCTGGACAGATTCAGTCTGCTCCAGACCTGGCCATCATTTTGACATTTATCATGTACAAATTCATCTGATGGAGTTGTATGCCTGATTTAAGACTACTTTGGGATAGGAGAAGGGCCTATCAAGCAAGATACATTCCAAAATGAGAAGCCCCTTCAAACTCTCATCACAAACCACTGCAGAGGGGAGAAGGGTTTTAATAGGGAGAGAGAGCTGGAGAAATCGACAATGTCAAGAAACAGGTGAAGGGTCCTACATATCAGATTTAAGAAAAGATGGTCAAGGGAATATTTAGACTTTATTTTTACCTCTATACTACCAAAAACACAGCTGAAATGCCACCAGTGTATACCCAGAACCAGGTGCAAAGGGTTTTAACCCCATCTGAAGGAAGCTAAGGGACTTGGTGTAGCCACATCTAATTCCCTGATGCCCAGCATCCAGAAAGGAGTGCAGATCCACAGGCTGGGGAGGAACTCTGTGTCTCCTCACAAGACTTCTCCACCTTGCAGATGTAAATGAGATCCCCTGGCTTAAAGGGGAAGTGTGCACTTCACACACAGGAAGGCAGCTCAGCAGAGAAAGCGGTTTGGACTCCCAAGGGGATGCCAAGTGAGGATCTTCTGGTTCAGTGAGTGTTGGGTTCTTTCCCATAGAGTGAAACTTTTTAGTCGGAGCCATCAAAACTCTTCCCCAGCATCCTGTGTCTTTTCTCACAAACACACACCTGGGAAGGGGTCAGGTGAGCTCTGAGGAAGGCAGGTACTAAGTTGTTCAGAACAACAAAAACAAAGCTTTTTCTGGGCATGGAGATTGCTTTTGAGGGTGGAGAAAAAAAAAAAAGAGGTGTATTTTAGCTAAGTGGGAGAGAGGAGAGTAGGAATTTCTGGGTTTAGAACTTGAACTCAACTTCCTGAATTCTGCTAAACAACCTCTTCAAACTCCTACCTCTTTACTTGGGCCAAACAAATAATGAGTACAGTTAATCAGCTATATTTGCAATCTGGGAATAGTTTGTGCATGTGCTGTGGTGGGAGGGACAGTGTCATGCAGAGACTTGCAGACTTACCTGTGCTTGGCATACACACTTCCCTTCATTCCTCCAGTTTGACATAAGATTATTTACACAGAATGGAAGCGTCTCATCTTTTGGTGCTGTGGAACTTCTCAGCTCTGCATCCCACCCTCTGCTGGGGGCCAGTGCAAGCAAGGACTGCTGGGGGTGCAATAAGCTCGAAGCCACCAGCTGCTCTTGGCATATTGGCTGTCCCAGTACCTTGGGTGGTGAGAGATCTTGTAGCAGCCCTGACTTGAGGGCAATCAGTGAGAAGGGCACTGATTCAGAGGCCTTTCTCCTGATGTGCTCAAAGGCAGGAACAAACCATACAAGCAGCACTCCATTCTGTCCCCTCTCCTGAAATCCTTTACAGGGAAGCACGCTCTGCTCTCTGGAAGCCTCTTTTCCCAGGTGGGCTGGAAGCACTCCCTCAGCCCACTGGCCATTTAAGTTTGCTAAGCCTCCCACTGCTTCCTGCATGTCTGATATCTTCCTCTGCCAGGCTAGCATCTGGCTGCTTCTCCCTGTTTAAATACAGGCAAGATGTTTTTCTGGTACTTGTTTTGTAACAGTTTCTTAAGATATTTCCTGTTTGGTTGTTTTTTTTTTAATTTTTTCCTTTTTACCACAAATTCAGTTTTAATGCCTATGCATTCAAAGCAAGAACCTGCCCAACCCACAGGCCAAAGAGCATCTGTCTTTTTCCAGGTGCCAGAAACAGCAACTGGACTCTACCCACTGCCTGGTGGGTAGCAATATTCTCCACAGTTTCTACAGCGCTTCAAATTTCCAGTTTTTTAGAATTCCCTCCAAGTCTGCTGTATAACACAGATGCTGCTGCAAATCACTCTGACACTGGTTAAACATCTTTAGTCTTGTGCTAGAGTGATCCAGAGAGCAGAGGGTCTTGCTGGCAAATTTAACTGGGCCTTGGCACAGAAAACACAAAGACCCTAATTCTAGATTTTCAAATGACCCTAGAGACTTCACATAGTAAAAGGAGATGTATAATAACATCTATAATTCTTTCTGTTGCGCCCCCTCATTTGGAGTCCTCTAGAAAATCTGTGCCCAGAACAACAAATATGGCCAAATCCATACTATAGTTGTACATATAACAAAACAAAACCAGCAGCATAAATTTCTAGCCAAGACTCATACAAAAAAATCCAGTTCTGCCCCAAAAAAATGGACAGATAGAATTCCTTGAGCCTTTCTATTGCCAGAGGAACAGGCTGGTGTTCTGTGGCTTTTGTCCTCAAAGGAATATGGGGCCACTACTTTCTCAGGTGCTGGGGAGGACAGGCTTTACAATGTGCATAAATTAAAGAAGCTTTAGGATGCACCCTCTGCACTCCATGTGCCAGGCAGTACTGAGTCCTACATTATGAGGGGACAGCTCTTTCACAATCATCAGTTTGGCTGTTGGGCCATGGAATACCACAAGCCAGCAACCACCCAGCACACATGCTAAGACAGCTCAGGGCTGCCTGCCTCTCCCAGCACCCCTTCAGACCCAGGAAGCTGCTGCTGCATCTCCACGTGGACAAGCAAGCAGAGTTTGCAATCTCTAGTTTTGGTCACAACCCTGAAAGCAGCTTGAAGCTCTGGTGGTGGTGACGGCTCAGTGAAACTGTCTGCAGCACTCAAGAATGCTTTGGATTCTTGACAAGTGACAAAGCTTCCGTTCAGGCATGAGAAAAGGATGAGGGTGCATCTCAGGGCTGGAAAGGGAACATTTCAGGTACTCTTATGCCATCCCTGGCTATTGTTATCTGCCTTACAGGTGATAACTGATAACTTAACTGCTGCTGTAGTCCTTTTAAGCTCTGTGTTGCTCGGGTCTGTGTTTTTTAACTTGTGCTATGTGTTTGGTTCCATGATCTCTCCTTTCTCATGGCAAATTCATCAATAAGAAAAGTTTGGAGACATCTGTAAGATGAGGACTTGAAACTGAACTCAGCCCCAGTTCATCAAAGTACTTACAGTGCTTGCATTGAAGTGGGGCCATAAATCATAATACAGTAAACTGCTTCTAGATTGATTCCTGTCCAGTGTAACACTGTGCAATGACATTTTGATAAGCACATTGATACCTGGCATTAAGAGCTTCAAAGATTAAAAAAAAAAAAAAAGTGGGGCACCTAAACTAGTGATCATTTTTGAGCCTAAACAACACATCCAAATCTCTGTTTTGTTGCTCTCTTAATAGTGTAATTGTGGCCAGATGTATGGTGCCTATTTTCTCAAAGTAAACTGAGTTTTAGAGGAAAAAAATCTCATTTCGCAATTTGCTGATGCAGTACCTCAAGCTGATGCCAGAGAAGATTGGGCTGACATGCAAATTTTCCAGTTCATGCATCTTACGGGTAAATTACCATATTTAGGCTTCTATGCTTAGTTCAATACTAAAAACTTTTCTGCTGGGTCACTAGAAGACTTCAGAGCATGTCTGAGCAGTGACCATCTGATGCACAGTGCGTCCTGCCACTGGCACACTGCACTGCACGTACCACGGTGCTGGGCACAAAGCTGTGTCCCACCCAGGCCCTCCACCTGGAACCTCAAAACTCCCAGCAGTGGGACAGTAGGAACCTGGCTCTGGAGGGGTGAATGAACCACAAAAGGGGTAAAAGCATTCCCTGCCAATACACAGCTGCAAAAACGTGCACCTGAGCGGGCCAAGCCAGGGAGGGGATGGGAGCCCGCCTAGCCTTGAGCTGCAGTGGAGCTCTAATCCCAGCTGCCCCCGTGGCAGGTGACAACTGAGGCAGAGACTGGGCTATTTTGTGTGCCTGTCAGTCATGTGCCATCGCCACAAGAGCAGATGGGGCAGGCACGGCACGCAGGGACCTGCCTGTGCGACGAGTAAATACACAGAGCTCATTCAAGGCTCTTTCCTTGAATGCGCTCGCTCGGTTCACCCTCAACCCAGTCCCGCGTGTGGACAGTCGGCAAATTTGGCCTCAGGCCCAGCCTTGAGGCTGCTCTTAAAATTCAGCGTCGATGCAGCGACAGTGTCAGCTCCAGCAGCGCTCGGCCCAGGCGGGGCTCCCGCTCGTGCGCTGAGCAGCGCCGCAGGCCGCGCTCCACGCGGAGACACCGCCGCGTGCTCTCTCTCACGGCCTTGCCATGGCAGGGCAGAAGGAACCACGCTCCTCCCGACAGAGCAAGCTGCATGGAAGCAACGTGTGGGCTTACCCCAAACTGTGAATCACTTCTGAAAAGGCAGACCTCTTCCCGGTGTGTTTATACATATAGAGAATCTGCATAAACATGCCACATGTCTAAGCACATGGGCTCAGCCATATGCACCCGTGAATACACACGCGCTTCCTTCCGTGTGCGTGCGTGTGCCTGTGTATCCCTCTGCCAGCACCAGATTTCTGGCAGGAGCTCCTTCTGCCCTTGCCCCACAAACAGCAGGCACTAATTCTCCCATCTGCAGGCTTCACCCTTTTCCTTGCCTTGCTTTCTTGCCTGCCAGCAGACACGCCCTCTCTTTACCTAGCCAGTCTTGCAGTCTCCCCACCGCTTCCTAAACTGGTGCTTTTTATCAAGCAAATTCTCTGTTGAAGCGTGGTGTCATCAGGAGAAGAGCTGCAGGGGCCAAATGCTGCAGGGATTAAGGCAGCATGCATGATGTGCCGAAGCCTGCCCACACCCCACCTCTGACTGGCACTCCAGAGGCACAGCTGGGCACACCTGAAAACCCCAAACCAGAGAATGACATACCACTGGCTCTGCCTTGGCTTATGGTGAATTGTATTGAGAACTGAGGATAAAAACACCGTAGCAAGAGATTGCAAACAGAGTTTAAAATGTGCTGATTTCTAGTTTTCTTTTGTTTTCTAAATTTGTCCATAGGTTATTGTAATTCTGTGTAGCACAGTGATGCTTTGGCTCGAAGCCAAAGGCGGTAGAATTTTGAGGCAGCTGACTGCGAGGTTAGAAATTGGGTTAATACATTTTTAAAAACAGCTTTAATATTAGGTGGTCATCTGCTTTCCCTATTAGATCAGTCTTTCTAATCTTTAGCTATGCTATTTAGCTGCATGCTATTCATGAGATTTCACAGTTATTTGAAAACCAGACTTTGTCCCAGCACTTCTATCTTATGTGTTTCTAGAGACAGCTTCAAATCTAGCCTCATCCACTGAAAATATTAAACCTTCATAGAGAACTGCCTTAGGTTTGAGTAAAGTAGAAATACAATTATACTTTCTTTTCCTGACTCTTTACAGAAGTTTTTTAAACCTTACAAGTGTTAAATTCAGTCTGCAGTGAAGCTGGTGAGGATATTTGTTCTGAATGATTATTCACTTTTTACCACTTTCACATAAGAATGACCAAGTCCTGTAATGTTTGTTTTGACAGCACTGCTGAATTAAAAAAACTTGAAGGACCATCCTGATATCTCTTCAAACCACCTTTGTATAATTTTGAGACATGCTTACCATGTCTCTTTCTAGCACCATCTCCTTAAGAAAACCAGTCAGAGGCAAAGGAGAGTAAAAAGAAGTATGTAGATGAGGAAAACTTCAATGTTTTTTCATACAACAAAAACAGCTCCAAAGCTGGCTAGTATTTCTCTCTCACATGCTTTATCCTCTCCCCAAATCCTTCCTAGGTTGTGCCATTTTAAAAACCTGCAAGCTGGGACATCAAAGAGAGTCCAGGCATAAGAGGAAAGCAAGCATGGAGGCACTGTAAAGAATTAATACACAAAGATCTGTGGGATTAGTGCCTGGAGATTTAGGTCTGTTCACAGCCACAGTGGAGACTGTGCAGGCAGGGCATGAGAAAAGATTTGCCTCAAATATCAGTTTCCTGGTCAAGGCTTTTTTCAGCAGCTTTGCCTTGCAGGATGGGAAGGCAAAGTCAGCACAAGCAGATCCACTGAAACAGCAGCTGAGCTACTGCCTCAACACAAGATCCCTTGCTCCCAGTCAGGGCTGTCACAAAGGCTGGGTTGGTTTTGTTGGGGCAGTTTGTTTTGGTTTTGGAAGGATATTGCTTTGTCCTTGAGACTTTTTCTTGTTGGACAGCCAACCTTTGGGGCGATGCCATAGATTCCATCAATGCGGGAGCCTGCTGCGCCTTTTCTTTCTGGACTGAGCCCCCAGCCTGCGAGACCAGCATGGTGTCTCTTGATCCTTCCAAATGAAATTAGGGAAATGGGCTGGCTGACTTGCATCTGCCCCACGCTGCATGAACGGCCTCGCAGAGAGGGCGCATTTGCTAGGAGAAGTAATAAATGTAATTTCCTCCCTGAATTAGCTGTGCCACACTGGCTCCAAAGGGGTCGAAGGGAGAACAAGAAAAGAGCCACTGTCTGTTAAAATACCAGCCCCTGACTTATCAAAGGAAGTGGGATATCAGGTCATACTTCAAAACCTAATGACAGCCACTCAGGGGATTTGACCAGACCCATTTCCTTCGCTCAATTTTTACGGGGCACTGGGTACCTTAGAGTGAGCACGGAGCCCTCTGTGCCTTTGAGGAGAGGTGACTGAAGCACAGACCAAAGGGATGGAGGGCAGGGCAAAGCAGGGCACCAGCTTGTAACAAACTGGCTCTGTTGGTGCCTAAAGTGACCTTGTGTAGAAGCAGGAAGAATTTCAGGTCGGCAGAATGTAATTACTCTGGTTGGAAAGTTGCCAAGATTCTGGCATTAACATCCCTATGCCTCTCAAAAATGCCACAGGGCCAGAACTATAGATTTCTCCATGGCTAAAAAACAGCACTGGAGAGGTAGAGGAGCCTGTAAGCTTTGTGAGCAGCTTGAATTGTTACATAGTGGGGGTTGCAAAAGCAGTTAGGTTTTCCAAATCTCTCTTTTAGCTTAAAAAACATGGCTAAACTAAAGTAAAATTGTGGATATTCCCTTCCACTCCCCGCCCTCAACCCCCTCACCCCGTGCCCTCTCCTCTCTTCGAGGAAAGCAAGAACAATCTCCCATAGAACTGTAGCAAATACAACCTGGTAAAATAGCACACACAGATTATTTATCTTCCCCTCTTCCCCCACTGTCATTGCTTTTTGCAAATCAATCTCATTCAGGACAAAGTCTACAGCAGACAGAACAACACTCAACTCTAGCACTATCCTGACACCAGATGAAGACTGAGGAGCTACAGTGCCCCCAACAACAGAAAAGGTGAGCTTCTTTTTCCTAAGCACCTCCTTCTACTTTGTGGCAGTTCAGGGGAAGCCAAACTGAGTGCCCTAAGCTTGGCCAAAGTTTAACAGGACATTCTGTAGCACAAGAGACAATAACACTATTACAGAGTAATGAGTCCTGCTGAGTTCCATTGCCAGCAGAAACACTTTGTACAACCAGGTGTGGAGGTTTCCTATACAGGTCTTCATAATCCAGGGGCCCCCATCTGGTGCCAGAGGAGAGGAAGGGACACGCTAGCACAACAGCTGTATTGGATTATATTCATAATTCTCAGAAATGTACAGAAACGCTTTCCAGCATGCGAACACTTGCGTTTCAGGATTAGTCTTGAACAGGCAGAATCGAATTCTTCCCTTTCCTGGCACTCTCCCCTTGACCCACAGGGGATCAATCAGCTTGTGAGCTACAGACGAAAATTTGCACACAATAAAGATTCTTTTCAGAAAGAGCATTTGGCAGGGGCTCATTAGAGGAAAAAATGGCACTGCTTTAGACAAGGAGTGGCATTAGCTTTTCTCGTTGCAAAAGGCACAGGTTATCACTGACACAGAAAACAGGCAAGAAGTTCTGAGACTTGGGGGCCCAATGGACAAGCCTGAGTGACTTTGAGAGCCCCATGGCATCACAGCACACTGCACATGCAGCCTTGTCACGTGGCAAAGTTGTGGCTATGCAGTATGACTTCACTTTTAGATCAGAGCTCTGTCTCTTTATGTGACAGTTCTACAGAAGAGCTTGAAAAAGCAAGATGGAATGGTCGCTGTTACCACTCTCACATCCTTCTTTTCAAAAGTTGTTTAAAAGCCCAGAGTCTGAAAGAAGACAATGATGAAATACTTGTATTTTCAAAGTTAGCTTCTGTCCTTTTGTGCTATTGAAGAAAGTCTAAAAAATGCTGGAGGCCCAAAACAGAAGCAGCAGAACCTCATTTTATGTGTCAAAATTTCTTGGTCTCATGCTCTCCAGCTGGCAAGATTGTTTCAAAGCCCTGGGGGCTTCTTCCTCAGGAGCTTGCTTGACCTGCAACATCTAAGTAAACATGCAGGAACACATTCTTTCATTGCTTTCCTACAACTTCTGCTCCTATAATTATTCATATTTTATGAAAGCTAACAAGAGAGATGAATAGTCTAATTCTTCATGAGGCCTGTCTTCTTCCCAGGGGAAAAATCTGTAAGTTTCCACAATGTTGTTGCTCTTGTTTGTACCTAAGAGGCAAATAAAAGTTAACCACTCCTGCAGATTTTTGGTGGAAGTGCATTTGCTACTTTTTATAACAAGGAAAAACAGAAGCAGACTGCCAAAGAAACTCACATGACTGACTGCAAGTGAATCACTCAGTGCTATTTCTTGTATACACATAAAGTGTTTCAGTCCCAGCATGCCCAATCCTCAGAGAAGGATCTCCCCCTTACTCTATTTTGACTCACTACAATTGCATTTCTTCTGGAGCATCAGCCCAAATTGAAGCCCAAACTGTTCTGCATGCCAGAGAGAATACTTCTACTGTTCAGATTAAGAAGGGACCAAAAAAGGCAGTCATGAGATGTCTCATATTATGCAAGGTGATGCCCTGATGTAATACAGAAAACACTCCAAGAAGAGGGTAAGTGGGGAAAAAAAAAAAAAGCTGAAAAAACTGACCACAAACTTGTATTTTATGCAGGGAAAGGAAGCTCAGCTGCTGTCATTCCAGTACAGACTAACTTTGTTTCACAGTTTAAAATGTGCTGTGATTGAAATAAAGCTGCCCATACAGGCATTGCCTGCCTCAGAGGTACTCTTTAGGTCCAGGCCCTGCTGAGATTGTGTGCTGCAATTGTTTGATAATGTTCAAGTAATACATCTGCACCCTGAATCACTGCAGGTACTGCTTTTATAAATAACAATTTTCAAAGACTGAAGTATATATTAATCAAGGCACAACACTGAATAGGTACTTTGCCCCCAGATGGCAGCCTTTAAAGTACTCCTCAGTTCCTGAGGAATAAAGGCATGAAGCAAGAGCAGCAAGAAATCACCAAGGACTTCCTAGGTGCTCACTGTAAGGTCACTGGATTGCAACATGATAGTCCCAGTGGAACATTAGGAAAGAGTATTTTCTTTTTTAGAATGACAACAGTATAATTTTCTGGCCTCCCCATGCATGATTGGAGGTCTCGCATTTCTGGATGATCTGGATTAGTGTAACTTTAATCTGTTGCAGCATTCATTCCATCACCAGCTCTGGCAGCAATCCAGGCAGAGGACAGAAAACCTCCAACAGACTTCCTTTGGGAGCTTTCTTTTCCCTCTCCACTTCATGCCCATGGTGATGGAGCTTTTTCTGACCCAGAAATAAGCCTGTCTTATATTCCTGTTGGCTCTGAGGGCCTGAGATAGCCACAGATCTACCTGCCACAGATACCATTCTTCTCATACCATTATGTGACTCAAAGGCCACAGACTAGGCAAGTATCAGAACCAGGAAGATATTCTGAGGTTTTTACACCTTCAAAGAACAACAGCATTAAGCAAATGGTAACTTACCATGAACTACTTTATTTGGTTCTGGTTTGCATCAGTTTTAAGAAAAAGGTGTTGATTGCATGAAGAGTCCTTTGTGATATATTACACTACAAAAAGAGGGGAAGAGAAAACAATCATCAATACTCAGTTAAAAATAGACTCCCCAGAAAAATTAACTTTGTTTTGGTGAACCCAGTAAGTGAGAGCAGAAAACGGAGCCCTGCTGAACAAAACCTAGAATTGTCATGTGTGGTGGCAGATTAAACTGTGATAGTTATGAAACAATCCCCCAATCTCATCCTGCAGCCACCCACCGTGTCTCCCTTGAGTGGGAAGCAGCATCCTCATTGCAGGATCAGCTGGTAAAGTGGCATAGCAGCTCTTCTGCCACCATCATGTATCAAAGTCAAGGTCACAATGTGGGGGTTTTGCTATCTCCTGCTAATTTTCAAGAGGTAAGATGTTCCTCACCACATGATCCTCTCTCCTGCTTAGCAGAGTTGTTCAGGCTGGTTCAAGAAGAGAAGTTCTCTAAGAGTGTGAGCACTGATTTTTCTTTTCTACTCAGATCTTCCCCAGCTAACACTATTGCAAAGCAACAATTTTGGGATGGAACAGAACAGCTGAGGATCCTAATCAGTTCAGACATCTCAGCTTGCTCTGTTACCTGTACACTACCTGCATCATCCCTACTCTGCAGCTCTTAGCACTCCTCTAGAGCTTTGGAGCATGGACAAGTGTCCTGCCTTATGATCCTGACCAAGACTCAGGATCTATAGCAGAGTGGAATGCTTTGTGGGGGACCCAAAAACTTATACCACACTGTGGCTGCAAGTCTTCCTGGCTGTTATTAAAGCTTAGCCTCTACAAGTATCGAGTCCTCTCAGAATCACCCCCACATCACACACAAAACACAATCAGTTTCACTCTAGAGCTGGGGCTGCTATGAACGAGCCCCTTTAAAGATGAATTAAAAGTGTGCCATCTGTAAATAAAGCAACCTGCACTTGTGAAGCCAGACATCTTCACTAGGAAGAAAGGCTCTCAAGTCAAAGGCAATAAAATATCTCAGTAGGACTGTTGCAGAGTTTAAATTCCCTCTTTGAAGTAGCGCACAGTACTGTTGTTATGTGTGCTAATGAATAGCTCAGCATTCTCAGACTAGTCAGTCAAGCACCACAAGGAATTAGAAATGCCTTGTGCCAGCCACTCTTTTCTATGAAGCCACTGGCAATGTTTTTGTAGTAGTTTGTCTCTGAAGCTTTAAAAGTGGCATTGATGAGGCTTCCCATAGAAGGAAGAAAGAAAGTGAAAGCAGGTGTACTGGATAAATAATAAAACCCCTGCAATTTACTTCCAGAAAGTCCCAAGACACTGTTTCAGCAGCAGTAAACACAGGTGTTCAGCAGCACTCTGGACCAGCACATGCAAATAAGGATGAGACAGAGACATGTGGAAATGTGAGTTCCCTATTCCCCAATCCCTCTTACTCCTTTGGGTTATGTTCATTTGAAAAAAGACTAAGGCCAGAGAAAGCAGTTAGGTATACTGCAATCAATAACAAATCAACCTTTGATTTGTTGTCAGCTTTTGAACAGGAAACTGCACCTCTCTGCTGTCTGAAAAAGCAGTGCACTGGGCATCTTTCACAGGAGATGCAGAGTATTATTATGTGGACCAAAGCCAGGAGCCAAAGCCAGGATAACAGCAGAGAGAGAATAACTGTGATAAGCTATTAACAGCAGTTCAGTGGCTTCTAAGCTTAGCCTCACTTTTGCCAGGAGGAAAGGTCCTGGATACTTCTTCATTGAACATAACTGCCTTAAGCAATATAGCCTCATTTATTTGAGCATCTGTTTCACCTGCTAAAGAGAAGTGGTCTTGGTCTTGTATAGACTTGAAGTGTCAGCAGCCTTGAGAACACTTCCAAGGAAATGTATGGAGAGGGATGCTCTTAAAAACATTAAAGCCCCTCTCCTTTTATTTCTGTACTCCAGATGCACTTCCATTTGTCCTCTAAATAAACCCTCACTCTCTCCATTCCCTGACTTAAAAGGTTGGTGTAGAAGTTCCAGTAGCTCTTTGAATCATTGTAACCAGTGTAACAGCCTCAATCTCCACGATCCCAGTCCCTGGGAACTCAGTGGCAGAAACAGCCCTGCTCAACCTCTCTGGAAGGAAGCGAGCTCAGCAGCCTTCCCCTCTGCCAGCAGCCAAGTCACTCAGCTCTACCAGCTAACAAATGCAGCTGTCTTTTGCAAAGATGAACGGGATGGGGAGAGATGGGCACAGCCCAGACTCCATCTCTTCTCCTGGGAAACCCTTCCCCACTTGCAGATACCCATAACCCAGCTAAAGAGGTCCCCTTTAAGATCAAGGGACGCCTCCCCTGTCTCTGCTGCCTGACAGAGCTCTGCCATTGCCAGCAGCCTGTGCTGTCACCATCTCCCAGGTGGCCTGTGCAGACCCCTGGAAGCAGTCCTGCCACAGAGTGCCTCTGTTTCCCACGGCAGAGAAGCACTAACCCTGCAACAGTTCTGCACCTTAAAGTCTGCCCACTGCCCTGCAGCCACTTAACACCAGGCAGGTCCCTGGGTACCAGCAAAGAAAGAAGTATTAACACACACTGCTCTCTGGGAGAAACATAAAACCCAAACCCAACTCCCCTCCACCCCCACACACTTGTTTTTACTTACACTCTGATCAGTTCCAAGAAGTCTGTTTTTCACCTAGCGTGCTGCTGTCAGGATACACACAGTCTCGCAGTTGACTCCCATTTGTCATGATTACTGTTTCCACCAGGAGAGATCCTGCCTTAGGAATACACATTATCTTTACATATCCAAACTCTCAGCAGCCTGAGATACACTAAATTAAATAGCTCACTGTCACTAAGAGATGAAAGCCCTTCTCCCTTTTCTCACCTCTTCCCTCCCTACACACACCTTGTCAGGTCTTGTTGCCCACTGGTGTCATCCACAAGCCAGAAGAAACAAATGCCAGCTCAGATGCATATGAAATCTCTGCCTCGGGCTTTTCTCACTCCCTGCAGGGCTTCTGGGCAAGACCCAACTTAATCAGGGGTCACCTGTTCAACAGAATGGCTAAAAGCTCCATCTTCCCTCACAAACATCACTCTCCAACACGGGACATGGTTCAGCCATTCTATTTCTAGAAAGCAAATAGAACATGTTAGTAAGTGTCCTGCAGGCATCTACAAGGATAGCCTGTGGTATTGCAGTGGTGCTAAATTAGGACAGTCATAGGCAGTCTCTGAAAAATACAAGAAACATGAGTGTTTTTTCCCCTCACAGGGCTAGTTTTCACTAACAATTGCAGAAGTCAAATTAAGAAGATGGCTGTTATATGAATTAGCATTTGAACTCTCATGTGTCCTGTAAGTTCCAGCATCAGAAGAAGTTTTTCCTCTGGCCACAGCCTCCCTTGTTTTTCTTTCACACAGATTCTCTAGTATCTCAAATTTTGAGCATATACCATGGGTGTTGTCTATAGAGTCACTCCCCATCACCTATTTTCAGGAAACTTACAGTAAGTCAGTAACTTTAAATGTATGTGTCAAATAAAACTGCACTTGGTAAATAAATTCAGAAATTATTGAGAAAAAAAACACAGACACGGAAAAAAAGAATATAACAAATGTGCACAAGCTCAGATGCCCAGGCATTGTTTCCTTAGAAACCAGGCTAAGGACAGGAAAATCCTGTAAACAACAGCAATGTCTGTAGCAGGGCCTCAAGATTTAATAGTAAAGCCTTGTCCTTTAGAGCATGAGCTCAAAGAAAAAAATCCTCCCTCTCCTCCAGGGGAGAGGATACACCTGCAACACATGGACAGGAGTTGATAGTGACTGCCTTGTGAGGTTCAGACACTAAAATTATTAGTGACAAGAGAATGTGATAAATGCCATCCTTGCAGAGAACTGGCAGGAGGCTGCTGCATTATCAGCACCCAGAGTAAACAGAAAGGTTTATCAGAGAAAATATCTGCATTTACTATTCTATGGAATTAAGTCTGAACTTCAAAAATCTCCATCTAGATATTAAACAAAGGAAGGGATTTCTCAGAGTAGAGGGGTTTGATGGAAACTTGTCTGCCATGTCTTCCAATCCACCTGGGGGATACATGGAGAACAGCCCAGCCTTAGCACCCACATGTGTAAGGCTGCTTTTTGAGAAAAGTTCTTCAATCCCAATCCTTTGCCAAAAGCCACAGTAAATGGCACCAAAATGATTTTTGAGTGAGTGTTACATGGCTCATTTCAGATAGGGACAGTTAGTAAAATAGAGTCTAAGAATCCTATCGATTTCAAATGGTGAAAACCTGCACTACAAGTCTTGTGCAGCAGAGGAAACCGGTGTTATAAGATACATAACTCCAGAAACACTGCTCTAGAGTATTCCAGAGAAGACTTCTTCCTGCAAGGACTCTGCAGCAGCTTAGATGTAGACTTGGATGTGCCTGTCTCAATGTGCAAAACAGCAGAATTTTGCTGAAGAACTCCAAAACACATGGAAGTGGGAAGTAATTTTTTTCAGACTAGGTATTAGATAGTGCAAAGGTGATGGTCCAAGGGAGATGAGGAACTTCCTGCCTTCTGGTGGAAGTGGGGGAAATTGTCTCAGAAAACAGAAAAAGGAAAGTATTTCTGACCACATTGGTCAGTTAGAGGTCGTGATCACAAGAGGACTGAATGTTCATTCCTAGCACTCTGGGTACAGCCCCTGACCCTGGCTAAAATCTTAATCAGTGTGGTGGAGTGTGTGTATCTCCAGAAATCTTAACAGTAGCTGGAAGCAATTGGTTCCTCCCTTACTATTTCTTTAACTCAAGAGAAGGTGTCTGGTTGTCCGACAGTGCAATCTTTGAGCCAGTGGAAACAGAAAAAAAACCATGAAACCTGTTCACAAGCTGATTATTATGCAGATCAGCAATCGTTATCCTTTCTCTCATTACCTCAAATGCTTTCTGCCATCTGTTGGTAACAAACCTGCATCTGGCAGATTACCAGAGGAGCCCTAATCAATGGGTAATTGGGGTAGAGGATTGTGCGGACAATCCTGGCAATGAAAGCACAGAAAAACTTACAGTGGGAGAAGAAAGTTTGCCCGTCACAAGTGTGAGATCCTACACCCAGCATTTCTCTCCCATTCTGACATAATTCCTTCTGGGTGGGAAGTGTGTGGAGGGTTTAGACACAGATTTGTCACAGGCAATGGGATGAATTATAGCAGCCTCTGTAACAATACCTCAAGCAAAAGGTTAATTTCTGACAGATTATGCCAGCAAGTGCTGCCAGGAGAGGCACAAGCAGAGCAAGCACAAACATGCATGAGTTTGCATTTCCACAGTTGCCTTTTAGAACCATCTGTTAATGAGACACAGAGGATGCTATGGACTCAGTCAAGTAATGGCTCCTGGTCTCTTAGTGCCTTCTAATAAGAAATGCTCAAAATATGTCCACTGCAGGTTTTACTTCTCCAGCCATGCATTCACGGTTCTGCTCCATTCCATGTAGCCCCAAGTCTTGATTACAGCATCTCAGGTCTAATATTCACATTATTCCTCTGGCTTCCAAAGGAAACAAAGCTCCTAAAATCCTATTTCTGGTGCTGAACTCCCAAAAGAGACATACTGACACATTTTAACTGAAATTTCAGAATGAGGCAGAGTTACCAGATTCCTACAGTTTTTCGAGGAAAATGGCATCTGAGTGGAACAGAGAAACCCAGCCAGAATCACCAGCAAGGGAAAGAAAAAGGGAATTTGCTGCTCTGCATTCCCATTGTCAGCTGGCTGGTCTGTCAGCAAATGCTTTGAGCTACTCTGCACATGTGGAGCTGTCAAGTAACCACCTCTGCTGATGTCCCTCTCTACCATGAGCACCCAGGAAGTAAGATGAAATTCTAAGTGGCAGTTGTAAAAATTTCTGTAAGAATCAGATTTTATTGATTCACCTTTCAAAGAATGGATCAAAACAAAACCAGTACTGTACTCTTTGAAAGTTCCACCCTTCTGCCACTCTATAGATTCAGAGGAAAACTAGAAAAACATTCAGGGCATTTGACTCTCTCTCTCTCACCACATTGTAATGGTGCTTGAGATGTCGAGATATCTGAGTTTAATAATGACACAATGAATCAACAAGGCTAAGTAATCTCCCAAAACTAGATCTGAGGGTGTGAAAAAGGTAGTACAGTTTTTTTCCCCTCAGTGCCTTGCAGGCCAGCGCTGTGCTAAGCCTGTTTGCACTGGCCCTGGCAGCTGGGAAGGTACATACACAACATCCCCTGCCCAGACACCACCCTAGGAGGGCTGCATTCACTGGCACATGGAAGAAATAAGGAATTCTTGTAGTAAGAAAGTGGCCCAAAGAAAAGAAGGAAGTAGAAATCCCTATAAATATCCAAGTGCTGTCAGTGCCCATGCATGCTGGGCTGGGATCCAAAGTAACTGTTTTGGGGTGATAAGAATCCATATTAGGCACCTGAACATGGGAGAGGAACACCAACACCCAAACTAAGATGTTAGTAAGACTGTGACCAAAAACCAACATCCTCAAGTGATCTAATATCCAAGCTGGGGTGACTAAAATGTGAGTATGTGAATTTTTACTATTCAAAGGGTCTAAAAGGAGACACAGGAATACAAGTGAAAGTTGGTTTTAGAAGCATGTTCCCAAGAGATATAGATCTTATTTCCTTCCTGCTATTAAAGGAAGGGAGACTTTGATATGTACTGGACTACATAAGGGCAGAGAGCAACACCCCCATTTATTCAAATCCAACAGCTTTGCTTTTTTTTAAATTCAGTGTTTCAGGGACATTACTGCAATCTCCATCCAACAGCTGCAGCCTGCGACATGTTGCGTTTATATCCCCACTCAGGAGGCATCTGAACACAATAACTTCTCATAGGCTACCAACTTGGACTGCTACCAAAACCCAAGGGGTTTGTATAGCTTGTAACCCAAATTAGCTAACTTAAAACTTTCACAGAGGGAACAGAAATAAAACTGGTTGAGAGAGATTTGCCACACTGCTTTTTCTGGGGGGGTGTTTCGAAATGGAGATATTGTGTGACCCACCTTGGAAGGGGGAAGAACAACTCAGTCATTTCTCTGCAAGATCAGATACCTGTTTGTCAATGGGAGGAATATTTTCTCCAACCATCTTGAGCCTCCCATACTCATTAATAGTACAAGTCAGAAAGATAGAGGCACAGCAAAAAGCCAAATCCTCTTCACATGTTATTTGTGACACTGAAAAAGCAGTGAAAAAAATACCAAAAAATCCAGACTCAGTTCTGTAGATTTACATCTCAAGCTTTGTTAGAATTGCAATGCTATTGCTTTGCTACAGAGACAGGACAGCTATGCTGGATGTGCAGGACATGACACTGAATTGTCCTGCTGACACCTCAGGAGTGACTCAACTGTGCAAGCATCTAAGAGCATTTTAAATATCCTGAGTATTTCCATATATACAAAGTGTTGTTTAGGAAAGAAAAGCACCTAAAAGCCAGGTATGACACTCAGCAGCCTCTAGGAGAGCTGTTTATGCACCAGTAACCCTCTTGAATCCAAGGGATGTTCTGTCCTACTCCCAAACTCCTCATTCCACTAATACAGGAGGCTTGTAGATCATCCTCTGTGTCTGCTGCAAATGATAGAATCTGAAACTTCTTTTCCTTCACAAACTTGTGTTGCTCCTATGACTCAGAGAAAAGTAGTACACTCTTCAGGAAAGAGGGACTGGCCAGAAGCAAGAATTTTCACAGCCTGTACGAATTCTGCTGTATTGCAATAAAGACTGCAATACATTCACCACAGTACCCTGGCACAGCTTTGGTCTGTATCCCATGTTTCATCCTTCTGAAATGGGAAACTCAGTGGGCCTCTTGTTACCTTCTCCATGCAATTCTCTTCCTTTCTTCCTTAGTTTTCAAGCTTAGTGGTTGGGAGCTTCACCACTCCGCACGTATCAACCCTTCCTCTATTTATGTCAGAATCAAACTCTTCAGCTCTTTGCTGAATCAGTGAGCAAAGGAGGTGAAAGAATCACGTGAGAGACAAAGGTGGCTGCTAAGATGGTGCCTGGCCCAGTGATAGAAGAATCAATAAAAATGATTTTTTAGGCATCACTCTTGAATCAGGGTCTCAAATGATGGCAGCCAGCTCCTGACTTCTGAAGAACAGGATAAGAAGAGATCACTTTGAACTTGCCGTGGTTTGACACTGGCCCA
>VZRX01004469.1:37437-49609 GCA_013398075.1 Notiomystis cincta | reverse complement strand
AGCCGCGGGCGGAGGGGGCGGCCCGTGCCGGGCTGAGGGGGAATGTCCCGGGCCCCAGCGGCACAACCGCAGGGGCTGCGCTGCCCCCCGCCCGCGGGTTTGGCGCCTTTGCGGACCTCGGCCCAGAGATCCGCGTCAGCCGGAGTAGTAAAAGGACTCAGGCTGGGTTGCCCACTTGGGTATCCAAGCCACAGCTCCTCTTACTTCTGGTAATTATCCGTCAAAGTCTTAGAAGGTTTTTGTTTGTTTGCTTTTACTCCATGGGCTTCTGCAGCACTTGCTGGAGGAGACAGCTGGTGTAACTGTCCGTGTGGGACCGTAAGCCATCAGGGATGCCTTCTGAAGCAAATCGGGCAGCAAAGAGGGCCAAGGGCAGAGGATGTATTTGTTTAGTATTGGGGGATTTTGTTTTGATATGTTTTTTTTTTTCTTACCTGAGAGGCAAACAAGACATGCAAAGCATTCATTTATCTTTAAATTACTTCTACCTGAAAAAAATTGCTCTAGAAAGAGCTGCAGCAGCATCTGGTTTTTTCCCAAGATTTGTTTTCCCCCCAGCGAGTTAAACTTAGAGCTGACAGGTAAAGACACCTCCTTAGCTAAGACTTGGCTTGTAGTGATGGGGAAGCCAACCTAGTAACACTGCAGGATACCTCTTCAATCTCACCACTGGCTTATAAACATACTTTTTAAAAATTCCTAAGAACTCTGATTTTTAAAAAGTTCCATGTGATGGTGTTTGTACCCCTTTGTATTCACATAATAATGAGTGTAGTGTAATAAACATAATTTATTAACAGATGTGTTTCTGTGTATTGCAGCCTTATATGCTGTTCTGCTTTCCTCTGTCCATTGACTTCAGGGGTTCCAGGTAGCTGAGATATTAGACCTCTTCCCTTGTGTCCTCCCCGCCCTCAGTCTCTATAGCAAAAATTTTGGGTTCTTCTTGCTAGCAAACTGGAGCTTCAGCCACCATATTTTAACACTTGGCTTGGATTTTTGGACATTGATCTAGAGACCTCCTAAATGACTGATAGTTCTGTGAAACAAAGAGCTCTTCTTGGCTGTTCTAAATACAAGAGAGAGAGAGCTGGGTGGTAATCACACCACGTGCTCAGTTTCTAAGGGTTATCTTGCTAGCTGGGGATGTGAATTGGCACTTTGAATGGCAAAACTGGGCAGAGGAATCCCCAAGAATAGAAACGGTGCTAATTGAAAAGAACATGAGTAGAGGCAGAGAAATTCTATGTCACATAAGGACAGGCCAAAAGGTAAACAGCAGACTGAAGCTGAACTGGGCTGTCAGTCTGTCCTTTCATCCCTGTTTATAAAATTAAAATAGAAATATCTGAGCCTTTGTAGTTGTAAACAGACTCTCAGGGATCTGCATGTTTTTTTCTTATTATTATGGTGCTTTTCTTGTTTCCATCCTTTTCAGCTTTTTTACCCAGCAGAGTATCATGTGCAAAGGAGGAAAGGTAGATTGTTTGGAGATTGGCATAATGTACTTCTGAGTTGGATCTTCTTGTAGTCCTGTCAGACAAGAAGCCTTGATTTCTGGGGTAGACCATAAGAAAGTATCACTTGATATTTTTCCAGTTTCATCCCCAAAAGCTAAGGAATGAATTTTCAAATGGACATGATTAAGGCACGTGTATTGTGGAGAAGGGACATAAATACATCCTGAATTTTAGCCTCTGTGAAGGTGCTAGCAAAACACTAGCTTTCTATGGCCCTTTGTCTGTTTGCAGAGACAATTAGTACACTGATCTGTAGAAGGCCTCATGGAAATAAGCACATAACAAGCCAGTGGGATGTAGTTTGTATTTCATAGCTGAAAACACGGAGGATGCATCACTTCCCTTCTTGACTATTGCTCGGATCCATTGTCTATTTTTCTGTTCAGTAAAAAATAAACAAGACAAGACATAGAGCCTGAACCCCGCTGGTAGTTTGTGGTCTGTATTTCTCATTTCCTGAGGGACTACCCAGCAAGTCTGCCTTTCCTTTTCATTGTCTTCACCTTAGCCCAAATGGCTTTGGCCGATTTTTTTCGCTCTTTGCCTTTACGTAAATCCAGTCGTCACAGCATCACAAATATCACCTCTTTCTTCCATGTCAATGGCTGAACTCCAGGAAGGGGTTAGAACTAGAGAAAACAAATCTTCAGCTCTGGAGGGAAACTGTGAGCTGGAAAACTGTACATGGAGCCGAACACTCACACAGTCCAGCCTTGACAGTGGAACTAGTAACTTCATGGTTTGTTTGCTTAGGTGAACTTGCAAAGAGCCAGCTGGTCTTCTGACTTGTGAGCCTGCTCCCTGTCCATTAGAGCACAATGACTGAATATCCTGCTTGAAATGAGTAATGAAACAGCTTATATTGCTTATTATACTCCATAGTGATTTTACTTTAATCTAAGGCAGGGTACTAATTGTCATGGAATTGTACCCAAGAAGGCTGTGAGAAGTCATTAGTGCTAATTTTGCACTGATTGTCCTGTTCAAATGTATACAGCCCAAAGAACTGAGTACTTTTAAACACTAGGCATCAGACCACAAACCATGATCAATTAATTACAGATGACACTAACCAAAGGTTTCTTAGAGGGTGTGGCTGCTGTAGCAGCAGTTGATACCATTCCACTTTTTAGCTAGACTGAAGGTGAAGGCCAAAAAGTTAAAAGATGTGTCCTGTGCTTGTACTGTAATTATTCTTCACTCTTCGTTTTTTTCTTTTGATTTAGGTAAGACTATAGTTTAGACTCAAGAGCTTGTTTGACTGACAACTAGAGTACGGAGGCAAAGAAAGGGTTGTTGGTTTTGATTGTGAAGAAGCAAACTGTCGTCCAATTTGTTTAGAAGCCTATTATGTTGGAATTGGCAAGAAATCTACCCACAGCTTTCTGCATGTACGTTTGACTCAAGACCCAGAAGAGAAGTCCTCTCAATGGAAGATGACAATGAACCTGAGCAAAGCTCCTGGGCCTATCTACCTGATGTCTGTCTGAGGCATGTCTTCCATTGGTTAGATGACAGGGACAGATCTCGGGCTGCCTTGGTCTGTAAAAAATGGAGTTGCGCCATGTACTCTGGATCTCTCTGGAGATGCAGAACCATCACATTCTATGGCCAACCATCAAGGGCACGCACACTGGAATTTCAAAGTGCACTGTGGTATACCAAGAAATTTGGCAAGTATTTGAAGCACCTTGAGATCAAGTTATCGAATCCTTACAATACTCCCTTTATCAAAAAATTTCAAGTGATTATGAGAGGTCTTCTTGCACACCTGAGTAAGTGTAATAGTCACCTAGTATCCCTGAGCATCAAGTACCTAGAATTAGATTGCTTGATCTGGAAAAATGTGGTTAGGGCTCAGTTTATCAGGAACTTAGCTGCCTTCCTGAAAAGAGTGAGCAATCAACTTGATTATCTTAACTTAAAAGGAGCAAGAATAACTCTGGAAGAAGGCTGTGAGCTTCTGAATTCTCTGAGCAGTTTGACAAATAGAAGCTTTATATCTGAAATCAATATTGAGGATTTCTTCAGTCTCCACCTTTCTGTCTACAGCAGTGCCTTGTTCCACCAGACTATGTCCAAGTTCCACAGCCTGACAATCCTGACTTTCAATTATAACTGCATCTCTGATGAACTGCTAGACATCCTGCGGGAGCACAGCTCTCATTCCCTGTGCACCTTGAATATCAAGTGTCATATCCATGACCCTCATGGGCAAGTGGTCTCAGGAATGTCATGGGCAAACTTGGCCAAGAGAGCCCCAAAACTGAATGTGAACTTCTTCTTTGAAAGAGTCATGAAGCATGATCACCTAGCTAGGATCCTGCTGGTGGAGATCCCAGTTAGGAGCATCAGCCTACGGAGCTGTTATTTTAGTGACCCAGACTGGACAATGAGACCTACCCTCACCAACCTTCTCCCAGCTTATTGGCATGGTCTACAGGTAAGGGAAACAATAGGGACACCCTACTGCAGGTACCACTAAACAAAGTAATCATGTAGGCCTTCTGCATAACAGCAGTCAGCAATAGAAGTTCCTGACTGCTTCAGTTTTACAGAGGGCAGTCTTCATAAGCGAGTAATTTCCATGTTTCACCCATAGTGTAGTTCCTTAAATTATCCTTGTCCCACCATAATGCCATCAGGCTGCTCTATTTTGGCAATGCACAAATGTCCTACAGCACATCTAAATTAACTAGTGCCTATGTCAAAGCACTTTGGTGTCACAAGGGATGTTTGCAACAGCTGACCCATGTACATGAGCATCAGGTCTTTGCATGCCAGAGGGAAACACATGGCCTTACACCTGATGGTTGCTGACAGCTTTCTGTAAGTCCTGTTCAATCACAGCTTTCTGTAAGTCCTGCTGTTGCCAGTAACACCAGAGATCTGTAAAGCTTTCTAAAAACCATCATTGGCTCTACTCTTGTCTCTGGGATAATTTTCGGTATATCAAATAAGATCATGGCATGACTGTGGGTGCAGCGTTTTCTTATGAATGCGCAAGGGATGGTCTCATCTTAACAGGAGTGTGATTTACGGTAGCACATGCACTGCTGTCATAATGCAAAACAGATTCTCAACTGATGTCAAGGTACAAAATTGGTCTGCTGACATTCACTTTTGTTGGTTAACTTGGAAAACTATTTGTTGAATTTTAGTTGCTGCACTCAACGTGTGTTCAGTAATACTAACAGTGTTCATTCTTTTTCAAGAAATTAACACTTGAATTGAACAATGACCATGAGTTGCTGGATGATGAGCTGCTACAGCTTATCTTGTCATGCAAGAGGTTGTTATTTCTGAAAGTCTGGGCATTTCTAAATGTGAGCTTTATGGAGAGGCTGCTACAAAACCGTGCAGAAAGGAAATGCATTTTGACTACCATAAAGGTAAAACTTTGTGCTTCAAAACTCCTATTCCCATTCTTGCTGCTATACTCAAGGGTCCCCATGCACAGGCAAAGGTCACTTACAGAAATGTTAATATTACTATCTTCCCTATGTAATGCCTTAGTACGAAAGAGCTTGGGAACCACTCACACAAATGGGGCTTTCCAACCTACTTGGCCACATATAAATACTATACAAGTTTATTATGAAGTCTGAAAAACTCCAGAAGCCCTTTCTAGACTGGTATTCCCTCTGTCACCTCTAGTTCAAGCCCTCTCCCACTCCTAGGGTTTCTCAGTCACCTCTCAGGCTCAGTGCTTATGTCTGTGCTTAAACCAAGGAAGGTGGACCGAATCCAACTAAACTGCAGAAAGATATACTTTTAGATAGACCCTTTACAGATCCTGTGTTGAACTATGGCTAGGCCACAACTGTAACTGGTGTAAATCATGCTGACATGCTACCTTGTGTGGTACAATCTGAATTCAATAGGTCCTCACAGATCTGTGCAGATCCCAGGGATGCATCAGTTCGGGGGGTAACAAGCTTTGCTCTTCCTTAGTCAGCTGACAGACAGACAGCCAGGACAACCACAAAACCACAGCTAAAAGACAAAGAGTAAATTTACTTCCCTTCCTTTGCTCATTGAGGGATCCCCAAAGCAACCCCCAGGCAGACACACACAAATGGAGATGCAGGCACAGTTAGCCTTGGTCTGTGCCAGAGGGTCACTGACTGATGTTTATTTATACTGGATTATCAAAGGCTATTCCAATCTGCAAGATCACCTGAATGATTTACAATCCTCCTTACTAGTCTTCCACTATTTAATTCATTTCTCCCTACATCTCCCAAAAATTATTTGGCAGGAGATGATGTTTTCAGTCAGTTGGGAGTGGGAAGACAGTAAAGCCTCAAGATTCTATTCAAATTCAAGGAATTTTGCTTCTCTAGATTATTAGTCACAAATGCTTCTTGTTGCCATGAGTTGTAATGGGCTGAGCTCCCTGTATCTGAGATGTGACTGTTGTTTGTGCATACAGGTCAGGATTTATACAGCCCAAGATGACAGCACTGAGGAGGAGCGGCTGTTGGCTGATATCTACAGGAAATTCAAGTGCCTGATTGACTCAGAACTTAATTATTTTGTCATCACCTACCCAATGGTGTAAACTTCAGGGAGAGAACACCCAGTGACATCTGCATTAATGGATCCTTTGGAGGGCTTTAGTAAGGGATTTGAATCTTGACAGCAATGCCTTTGTAAGGGAGTTATCATTCCAGCAAGAGTGAGGCAAGGGACAATTTTAAACTCCATGCATTAAAATGTTGGACTTGGGAACTGGACTCCTTTGTCTCCAGCATCATTTATTCTTACCCTTGCTTTGTTTTTCCTTGCCAGAACCAAAGGAAGCAGTGATCCCTTTTCCATCTTTACCGGCATCTCTGATAAAAATAAGACCCTCTTCCTTTTTCAGCACTTCTCATTATAGAGTTTCAAAGACATTACCGTTGAAGCTGTCTCATTGTTTCCATTTTACAAATAGGGAAACTGAGACATGGGGTGAGGAAGTGATTTTCCCAAAGTCAGCCTTGACTCGATCTCGATTCGGATGCAGACAGATGCACCATCTAGTGTATCAGGTTAAGTCCTATTAAGTTTGATATACTACCTAGTTCTTAGCAGCAGATGCTAAGATAAAAACAAAACATAGCATGGCTAGTCCTAAGAGACATCCCTCCCATTTGCCCAGCTTTCCAACAAGTGATTTAGAAGGATACTCCTGCTCTAGCTTCCACAGAGTTGCCTTTTGACACCTTTCAATGGCAAAATACATCATCGGTTACACGAGAGAAACATGGAAGAAGGGGCATTTCTCATTATTCTGGGATTTTATTGCCAAGTGGAAGATTTCACCAAATGTTTTAGAGCATAGATAGCTGTGAAACACATAACTGTAAGTAGTCGGTCTGTTTTAATTACCTTGCACAATTAGACAGCATTGAGCCAAGCCAAAAAAATTGGAAGTTTGTCAATAAAATTTCAGCAGGAGCTGGTTCTTTGGAGCACAATCTCCCATTATGATGATTTCAGTAATTGTTTATGTAAACAGACTCTCTCATTTGCATGCACAGCAGTTCATCAATGTACAGTGTATTCTCCTTGACCTTGATTTCTTCCTCCAAGGAAAGCTGTCGGCGGCTCAGGCCTTTCAGCTCTGTCTCAGCCTGTGCCAATGCATCCTTTAATCTAATAGGGAAAACAGAGGCAAGAATTAGTTGAAAACACATGGATAGGTTTTTTTTCCTCATATGAGTTAGGAATTCTGAGCAAGAAAAAGAAAGATGGAAAGGGATTCAGAGACAATATCCATGCAATTTCCCTTAAAATGCCCTGCCCTTAAGAGAAAAGCAATTCCTATCTTTTCAGGAAGAATAGCTGGGACCCATCATTACCCTGACACATTAAATTAACCCAGTAATCTATATCATAGATTCTCCTCCTGCATCACTTCCACTTGCCTTTGAATGTTTTTGGTAATCTCTTGAACTTCACTCATCAGGCTGCATTGCACTGTGTCATAGCACAATTCCACATTGGGACGGTGGTTTCTCGCTTCCAAGCGGGTTTGAGCCAGTTTTACTGGTCCTTCTTTATCAGCAATTGCTTTCTTTAAGTTTGCAATGTTTTTCTCCTGTGAGGCAGTCTCATCCATTACCTTAACAAATCCAACAATGAAATTCTGCACATTGCCTCTGTGTGAAATCATCATCATCTTTAATAGTTGTAACAATCACAGTAACACTCACTATGTTGTTATTTCATCAGACGATATTTTGCAAAGCTTAGCCAGGAGTATTATTCCTTCATTAGAAAGGAGATGACACTGTGCTGGGTGAACCCAGAAATTTATGTTCAGCAATTAATTTTTAATACTAATACTCAGTTTTCATGTGTCAAATTTTGAGCACATTGACCCTGCTTTTATCAATTATCAGGCTCTTATATCACAATCCTGAAAAAGCTATAGGACCCCCATGCAACTAAAAATGACAAGGAAAATCCTCACTTTACTGATGGCTACCGCAACATTTAGATTGAATGAGTGACTCCAGAAATTCATCTCTGTGGTGATGCACACAGAGCTAAGAAAAAAAAAATCTAAGATAACTTTTACGGAGGAGGGAGAAGGGAACAAAAAGGAAAATGTGGCAGATAACTGCAACCCACTGGGTTGGGAAAACTGGTAGATAACCCAAGCCAAGTGTGTCCACTTTTTCTCTGACTGTCCCCTATGATTTACCATTGCAAGAAGTGTCTCCAGCTTGTGCTTGGCATCCTTGACTTCCTTCACCCTATTTCTAAAAGCAATATTCACCATCTCACATTGCTTGCGCATGTCATTTGCTGTCTGCGAGAGGATGCTATCAATAAGTGCCTTCAGTGCCAAAGAATTGTTTCGCTGCTTGTCAGCCTTTTCAACATTTATGTTTGAGAAATCTATCCAGTCCTCAAGGCTAACAAAACTGAAAGAGATTAAAAATAAAAGGTCACCAACAGACAGCAGCAGGCCCTCTATGACTTCATAAAGCTGTAATTATGCCACAAAAGAACAAAGCACTACTTTTAACTGCATGCCCCAGTAAGTGCCACTTGTCCTGGGAATTCTACAGATACAAAAATAAAGACTCTGTCACAATCATTTTGTAATGAAGTAGATGAGAGTCAGATGAAAACAAATTTGCTAGAGTCATAGAGCAACTTTGCTATAACTTTCTTTACCCCGGCAAAGGATTAAGTTATTGGAGGCGGAGGGGGAACACACATAATAACCAAAATTTCTTAGAACATCTTTCATTAATAAAACTGTTACTATTAATAGCCAGTAGCTGTTTACACAACACAGTCATTTATTCTGTCACACTGTTCACCTATACAACACAGTACCTGTCTGGAGCAATAGCTGAGAAGCCCAGCCCCAGCTGTATCCCCAGAATTATAGGGTCATCCTTGTGCAGCTGTGGTTTGCAGGTGGGTGTTTGGAAAGTTCCTCAGAGGGTTCGTTCCTTGTTTCATTGGGTGGATATAAAAAGTTGTAATTGTCATTTGCACATAGCAGGCAACACCTGAGTGTGGTCTGAGTTACACAGCCTGTTGATGCACGCTAAAGTGCTGGCAGCAAGAGCTGTCAGCCTCTTGGTGTTGCAAGTTTGCCAGTTGTTGCATAGCAACAGTGACTTTGTGAGGCTCTCACACACATTGCTTTCTCAGTATAGTTCCTGTTTTCAGCCCATTTTTCTGTGATAGCTATTTTTCCATTTAAACCTTTCACACTAACTAACCCATGCAGAAGGGGCACATTTGACGGGTTAATGACTGAGTCAGAAACTGACTCCACACCTCATGTGTCCCAGTCCAGCATTCTCCCCACTGGGACACCCTGGGAGAGGAAAGAAGTTAAGATCAGTAAATCCATTCTGTGTTTAAAAAATAAATGAAATTCTTCCTTAGCTAACTATGAGCTTCAAAAACTTTTAGAAAACTGCAGTTCACTGGGAGCATAATTATTGTGGCTCATTTCACAGACATATTACACAGATACAAAAGTGATGGACAGAAGTATAAGAAACAATTAGATGGCAGAACGATAAAGCCTGTTTTCCACAAAACTAAACTTGCTGCTACTGTGACAGCCCGTATTATCTGTATAATTATCGTATGTTTGTTGAACTAAAGAACCACTTACTTTCCTTCTAGTTTCATTGCATTATCAGCATATATGACATGAGGAGTGTCATTTGTCAAGCTAGCACAGTAATCATCAATTGTCAAAGCTGTGAATTTGTCCTTCAGATCCATGTCCAGGTTGTATTTTGCTGAACGGTTTCGTCTAGGAGAAGAAACAACCAAAGTGTAGACACTCACAGGTGTCCGTAATATACATGCATTATGTAATTCAAATGCTGTTATGGAAATTCTTCATGTATTAACTCTTAGCTGTCAAGTCATGAAATCCACAGTATGAAGCTGCCTTTCTGTAAATTGATAGTACAATTCTAAATTAATGGTACAATTCTCATTGAAATTAAAGGCACAGGACTGGATCATGAGAAGGGAGGGAAGGAGGGAGGGAGGGAGGAAGGAAGGCCAAGGACCAAGTGCAAGTACTTTGTATTCTACATGCAGAACCTCTCACCATTACTGATTGAGTGGTATGAATTAGGATTGACTTCCTGCAACTATTTTGCATTGAAGATAACTTAGGACCTGTGCTCAGCCTGACCCTACAACTTCTCAGTATTAAGGCGGTCTTAATTTTCATCAAATTAGTGTTCTATTATGCTCTTTGCCTCTGCACCTGATTTGCTCATTGGTTTGTTCCAATGTACGTCCAAGTAAAGCAATAACACCCTGGATGACTTCAGCTTCCTTCACGAGTTCCTGTTCCACTTCATCATGCACCAAGTCAATCCCAACTCGCCTCTGCCTAAACAACAAAAGGAAAAACCATCAGCCACATTGTTCAAATACCTACATCTAACAGAAGCTGATGAAGTTCAGCTTTTCCCAGTGTTTTAACACCTAAATCAGACTGTGACTCCAGTGCAAACAGAGATGGTACTTTAGTTTGCAGTCTTTTTTCTTACTTGTTAAAGGTTCATTACCTAGATTTTTTTTCTCTCCTTGAATGCTCACCTGTACAGGAGACACTTTTGGGCAATGACAAGTTGTTCTTTGCAGCCCTCCAAAGCTCTCTCCAGCCTATTCTTGAAAGTCAACAGTACCTCTGTCTCGTGAACAATTTGTTCTATCTTGTTATCTAATTCTTGCTTCCAGAATTTTATTTCTTCCCGTCTCTGTTCTGTAGAATCAAAATAACAAACGTATATTAATATGGACCCATTTTATGAGCAGGAGGACTGTAACTCAGGTATGTAGCTTAGGTATGGCTAAAAATAGACTTATTCTATATTGGAGTGCCTATAATACTGTGGGATGTGTGGAAATAGTTTTACAACCCTGTGTCAGGAGGTTTGGTTAAAATAACTTTTTGAGTGTTTTGTAAAAATAAAGAGTCTGCCTCAAAATATTTTATAAAATATTTTCGATTTTTGCATTACATCAACAAGCATGGCATTGACATATACTCCTATTCATTATCAACTAATTTGCTAAGTCCATCTTGAACATATAGCTCAAATAACACATCTCGACCCTTGCAGAGGATATATGGGATTACCTATTTTCTTGTTGACATCACTTTGGGTTTTTTGAGTTGTCTTTTCTATTTCATCCACCAGCCTCCAACTCTCAGCTATCATGCCTTCTGACCTGGATTTCTGAGACTCTGTACTGGCACGCTGCATCCTGTTTGCAGTGTACCATTCTGAGGGATGAAGTTTAGATGAATCTTGTAACAGTCTGGCCATTGCTATTTGGAAAGTTTGTGGATATAATGCAGGTCAGTTCTTGTAATGTGGAACCTGAAAACAGAAACAGCATTATATTTGACTGCAGAAGCAAGAAGAGGAGAAGACAGGTCTATGAGGATGAGAAATATTTTGTTCTTTGTACCTTCAAAATGACAGTGGTATGAAAAGAATAGATTTCTTACTCGAAGTTCCCCAAGTCTTTGCTGATGTGTAGGGAAGAATGTGCTGATGTGTTTGGAGCCGGACAATGAAGAAACAGAAGAATTTGTGAGTGGAATTTAGGAGAAAAGTGGAACTGACAGGAAAAGATGGATTATGCGATAGGAAGGAGAAGAGAAAGGAGGAGGAGGAGGATGGAATTACTAAGCAAGCAATCACAGAAAACAAGAGAAAAAGTGAACAAATATAAAAGATAAATAGCCTCACAGAGGTTGGAGAAGTAAATACCTTTCAAGAATATGGCTGGAGAGATGGATACAACCTCGACTGTAAAAAGAAATGAAATCATGGAATTATTAAGGTTGGAAAAGACCTCTGAGATCATTGAGTCCAGCTGTTAATGCAGCACAGTTCTGTTCACCACTGAACCATATCCTCAAGTGCCAAATGCACATGCCTTTTGAACACATCCAGGGATGGGAATTCCACCACTTCCCAGGGAAGCCTGTTCCAATGCCTAATTAGGTGATTTTTTTTTAATGATAATTTGGGGGGGGGAAAAAAACCACAAAACCACAACAAAAAAACTCCCAACCCAACCAACCAACCTAAAAAACCACAACCACACAACAGAACGAAACAAAACAAAACAAAACCAAAAAAAAA
>VZRX01004469.1:1582-37408 GCA_013398075.1 Notiomystis cincta | reverse complement strand
AACAAAAAAAAAAAAAAAACAAACCAAAAAAACCCAACAAACAACAACAAAAAAAAAATCAAACAAAAAACAAATCCCAAACCAAAACAGGACCTGAAAAGCTGAAGGAGAAAATTTGGCAGGCAAATCAGGAAATGAGAAAGTCCAGAAACAACTAAAGCAGAACAAAGAACAAAGCATACTGGGGACACTTGTTTAATGGAGGATGAAACCAATGCCCCAAATTTATGCAAAGTAGTTTGATTATAAATTTTTCTATTCTTGCAGTATGCTCATCCAGAGTTCCTGAGACAGCTCCTGAGCCCAAATGCACACAGCTGCTACTCAGAAACACACAGCTCTGCTCACACTCCATTCAGCACAGCTACCCTTAACTTCCTTCTCCCTCACACACCTGTCCACTGATCTTGCTCCTCGACTGAACTGCTCTGAAGTTCAAAGCCTGGCACATCCTCAGTTCCCCTTCCCTAGGAAAGGTCTTTTAGCCTCAATCTCCTCAGCAGCAGCACAGTTTCTTTTTAAATGTGCGACTAAATATTGGAGAATGTGGCTTGAACTACACAGAAGGCAAACAAACTGGCTGCTGTGTGAACTACAGTAAGTACCACTCCTAGCAGCCTGGTGTTGTGGCACCGGGTGGAGGAGGCACAGCACACACAAGCCAGTGGTGCTTCATTTCACCCACTTCCTGCTAAGATCTATCTGGAAAAAAACACATGTTCTCTGTACATTATTTTTTTATAGTTCCCAGAGCTCTGGACAGTAATTCTGAATTGATTTGTTGTAGAAATGTAAAAAGATTGTGAAAGCAAATGAGAGATATGTTAAGTACCTAGCTATCTAAAACGTCAGTCATAAAATATCCTTAGAAGTATGCTCCATCTTTTTGTCAACAATATTCTTTCGGAAGAAGAGATACTGGGAGCCAGACAGAAGAGATGAAGGAGATAAAGAGCATGATATCAGATGGTACAGTTGTGTCCCCTCCGTATAGCTCTGCTATAGTTTAGATGAGAGCAGAGTTTCCCAGAGTGAAACGCGACAATGTTCAAAAAGATCATAAAATGATGAAGTAGTAACATTGGTCAAAAAGATGCAGAGCTGGTCCTGGACAGAAAAGCAGGAAGCAACTGCAAATTGTTAGCTGCAAAAAGAGTGCAGTGACAGCTAGAAAGCTGCTAATAATCTTTCTTCTCTTTCAAACAGTCGTCATTAAAACTGGTAATTACAGTGCCTTTCATGCCAGCTGACATGTAAACAGAAATATGCAAGTACTCCAAAGGGGGGAAAAAAAGGAGTTTCAGCTCAAGAAACAGTGTCTTACAGAAAAATGCAGGTATTTCAGAGTTAGCCAAATAAAAATACAGGCTTCAGAAGACAGAGTTAACGCTAGAACTGAATCCATTAGCCAGAGAGGAGGAGGACTTCGAGATTCAAGAAGCAGAGACTGGGGTGCAAGGTAAGCAAGGAAAATGAACTATATATATGCTAACTCATGCAGGAAAGCTGCAGTCACAGATATTCAGCATGCTCCTGATGCACATGGAAGAGCCAAACTATGATTAGGCTGAACAGTAATCAGAATCAATTACAAAGATTGAGGCAGACCTGTAGATCAATTTATATGGCACTACATACATCAAGTCTGCAACTATTTGCACAAAAGAGCAGTGCTTCTATGGGCTGTCCCTTGTTTGTACATTCAGGCCCTCCTTGGTCTAGGTAGACTTTTTTTTTAACCTAATGGATTTTTAAACAGATTATCTACATTCCATATTAAAATGAGCTAGTTAAAACCAGTAATTTTTGTTTTCCACATGAACAGGTGGAGCAGGAACTGGAGCCCTTCCCACAATAACTGAAAAATTTCCAATGGCTTTGGTAGATATGAAGTTAAAGCTAGTTCAAACAGAGGTTTACTTTGGCTTGCATGAGTCACAGAGTATGGATCAGGCTGCATATTAGTTGTCTTGCACAAAATTTTATTATCTCTATTCCCAGTAATATTCCAAGGCTTTTAGAATTATGGGCAAGTATAAGACGAATGACCAAATGATTCACGAAGAACCCCTGAGATAGCTGAATGGCAGTTGAGAACAACGAATGTCATGTTTCTGAAAAGGTGCTCCAGTTACCTTGAAAGCTGAGGAACCCCCCAGTGATGGTTCTCCATGACGTTATTGTGAGACCGGTGGGACTTCATGCCGTTTTGTTCTGAAAACCTAGTATCTCATGCTGTCCTGCCCCAGATTGTAGCGACCCCGTCACAAATTAAAGCTACGAACCTCAAATCCGTTCATCAGCGTCAGCTATCGTAAAAGACAAACTCTTTTAAACTCTTAATATGAAATTTACAACTGATTCTGCAATATGAATTATACGACAAAAGAAAGCTTTAGTTTTACCTCAGATAGTTTTCTCTACCGACTTACAGAGGTAGAAAACGTCTCCACAGCCGCCGGGGCTGCGCGCACCGGACGGTGCCACCGCGCGCCCCCCGCGCCCCGCCCGCGCGCCGCTCGCAGCCTTCGCGGCCGAGCCCCGCAGGAACCAACGGTCCCGGGCGGGCGCGGGGCCGGCGCGGGGCAGAGCGGCCGAGGCGTGGTGCCGCAGCGCTTGTCCACGCCACGCATAAGCGCCCAGTTACGGCTGGGTGAAAAGTAAGTCGTCTTCCGTGCAGCAGTAGGGGTAAGCTAACACCAGCTCGCTAAACACATTCCATTGTATTGCCTTTAATTAGGATTTTACAAAGGAGAGGTTCCTCACCTTGTGAATTTTGTCTGGATGTAGAAAACGGGTTCATTATTTGTGAAGTGGCTCAGTCCTCAGTCTGGAAAACACTCCTGTTTTCTGTGGAGAAGTCTGTCTAACCAGCATTAATGAGACTAGATCTAAATTAAGTATGTTGCCATGTTCCTTGTTTGGTGCATGAAAAATACCACAGGTAGTCTTATTCGTCAGAGAATCAAACTGTCAGCAGAACTGCTGCCACTGTGTTGAAGTAGGAGAGTTCTCTAGGTTGAGCTGATACTGCAGCATCATTAACTGCTTTCTTTCAATGTTGCTGAAATTGTAAAACAGACTAACGTAATAGCTCTGAACTCCGATGTTCCACTAGTGTCCAAAATAATCTATGAAGAAAGGCTGAGAGGGCTGGGGCCGTTCAGCCAGTAGAAGACTCAGGGGAGAGCTTACTGCAGCCTTTCAGTACTTAAAGGAGGCTTCTAAGAAAGATGGGGACAAAATTTTCATTAGGGCCTGTAGCAATAGGACAAGGGTTGACAGTTTAAAACTAAAAAAGTTGATTTAGACTAGATAGAAGGGAGAATTTTTTTTGTAATGAGGATAGCAAAATACTTGCATGGGTGGCCCAGAGAGGTCCCCATCCCCGGAAAAATTCCAGACCAGTTTGGGTTTGGCTCTGAGCAATCTGATAAAGCTGAAATAATAGAATCATAGAATGGTTTGGGTTGGACATCCCTGTTTATTGCAGGAGGGAATTGGACTAGATGATCACCACAGTGATCAATCCCTTCCAGCCCAAACTATTAGCTCAGTTAGTTTGAGCATGCTATAATTACACGAAGGTTGTGAGTTTGATCCCCATATGGGCCATTCACTTCAGTTGGGACTTGATGATCCTTGTGGCTCCCTTCCAGCTCAGAATATTCCATGATTCTATGTTAACTCCACTGAGGCTTTATGTAGACAGAGATGTATTTTAGCATAACTGAAAATGGCTTTTAAATCCATCTTACACAAAGCAATCCCATCTTTTATTTTGGACGCTTTAAAATGACCTCTGTAAGCCAGGCCAGGTTTAAATTAATGATACAAGGTTGAACTTTGGGATAGTTTTATACGTAATTACATACATCCAGGAGTTTGCAAGGGTTTGAGCATATGCTTAGATTAAACACTTTATTTGAAATATCACACAAAGGGCGAAGTGATGAAAGACATTCATCCAGTTATCATGCTTTAAAAGAGAAGGCTTTCCTGCTGTAGGAAGCTATATGCAAACAATCTTAAAAAGTGAATGATGTCTCTGCTGACATTATCTTGAAAATATTGCACAGAACAAACTGCTTTAGCATCTAAAAGTAGGATCAAGTTGTTAATAAACAATCATAGATATACTTTTAGATGTAATACAGAAATATTAGAAAACTTAAGAAACAGTCCATTTGTGTAAAATATATACTATGTCAACTTAATAGATTGTTCTTTTATCATTTTTGCTAAACACATTGTCATATATACACACATGCTCTGCTTTTTTTAAGAATGAAAATACTGAAATATCATTTGGGAGCATACATTGTATACTTTAATTTCAATTTAATCATACAATCAAATAGTTGAGGTTATCCATATAGAGCAGAGCTCTTAATGCACAAAGCTGTAAGTTTGTCTAGAAGTATGTCATAGCACTATATCCCTCATCTTCTTACACTGAAACCATCAATAGATCAACTCAGCTTATAGCCTTCCATTTCCCTGCAAACAAGTGGCTGGTTAAGTCCCAAGGTATCTTTACCATCACCTCTCTGAAGCTAGAAGACTAGAAAACCTGTACAACTACCTTGTGGGTAGCTGCAAAAACAAGCTGAATTACAGAAAGGGTCTAGATTCACCCTGGTGAATCAGCAATAATTTTACAGTCTAAAACTTCCTTTATATAATTATATGCAATTAGGCCTAAATTGGCCAAGCACTTACCTGAGTCTTCAGCACTCAGATCACACAGTAAAATCATCCATGACCTGGGACTGTGAAGGAATGTGATGTATTAAGCCAGTATTGCCCCTCTTGTGGTAGTTACGATGGAACTTGGCTTTGCTACTCAAGAAAAAGTATTCTACTTTTTAGTAAGAATGTAAATAGGTGCATTGTGTGTACCAGTTTTGCTTAATCCAAACTCCTCCAAAACAGAAGTACAATGTGTTCATCCTTACAGTGCATTTGGTAGAGCTACAGGTGCACACTTACTCCTCAGAATTACGGTCATTCAAGACAAAGTAAAAACCTGAAGGCAATGGCACTTATATGCTAACAAAGCAGTTGCTTCATTCATGGTTTCTTAAGTAAACTTGACTAGAAAGGGAGACTGAACTAAGATTGTATTTCCAATGCAATTGAACTTCTGTACTTTTTAAACTGAAATTTAGAGCACGCAGAATCATGACTGGAACAAAAATCTTTTAAGTAAAAGTTCTGCATTGTTTTCACTGATTTTACTTGGTTATCTGTCACATCATTCTAAAAAGATGCTATAAATCTGAAGAATGCCTGACATATTTTATTATAAATAGTCATCAATATAGAACCAAAGTAATCTTTGTAAGTATCTACAAAAAGCACAAGGGCAGGTTAAAAAACATTCTGTAGCATGAGCAGAGGATTTGTGGCTTTCAGTTTTTACTTTCTATGAGCCCGTTCTTAGGGAAGAAATAATTTAAAAGGGCTTTTTCTAAGTATGCTTTTAAGTGGTTTTAATGTCCACTCTAAAAACAACACTCTTGATTTATTTAAAGGAAAGTCAGAAAGAGTGACACACAACCATTTTGTCTAACAAATCTGAAATAATCTAACTGTAATGTGGTTTTAATGCTAATTTAACTTAAAACTGAAACTAGTGCAAGGCTTATGAAACTATTTCAAAATTCCCACATCTTTCATATATTTTTGTGTATTGTTCATCTGCCTCAGGGTCAGTATATGTACTGAACAAGTTGTAAAGAATTCACTCCTGTCCACACTGAAGAGCTGCTCTCCCCCTGAGTCTAGGTAAAAGCACAGTACAGACTTGCTTCTATTACAACTGTTCAAAGGATTTTGTACCTTGCTAGCTCCTACCTTTCCTGCAATCCTAAAACATGCAAGCACACAATCTCAGACACAGAACAGCCCCAGCTGTTGCTATTCTTATCAAGAAATTAATCCAGGACTGCTAGTAGAGGCTTTAGCAAGCCTCTCAGCAAATCACATTAGATTTGACCATTACAGACAAATGCCATTATGTAACATAGTAATCTGTCACCACACTCATCCGACAAGAGGTTATGTTCTCTTTATGCTTTAAGGGAACAAAACAATGCCTGTTTGATCTGTGTGTGTGTATGCTGGAGTGGAGGGGTAGGGTTGGAGGAGAGGCATTATTGCCTTAGTGGTTGATCACTCTAGGTTATTATTTGCTAAACAAAATTTTCGTTGTCCATCTGCTATTTCTTTTGTACTATGCTCAACAGAGAAATGAAACCAAAGGTGTTATCTTCTGGATTTTTACCTGCATTTTAAGATGGTACCCCTTCATAGCAGAATCACTGCATAAAATTGTCCTGAGCCTTACAGAGATAGAAGAAAATTTGCTTCCTGTGATCTTTAAACATAAAAATCCTAAAACTCCAACATACTACTAGCACCAAAAAGACAGTATTTGCCATTGCCAATGTCTTTTTGTCCTTTTCAAACCTATTTCTGTATTGCTGACACGGTGATGTGATCAACACTTCAAGGCACTGTTCAGCAATACTTCAGTCAGCCAGCCACACAGCTGAATGTAAGCAAAGGGACAGGAAAAAACAAGAAATAATATGGTGTTCCATTTGCAAAATGTCACTCTTCCCATTAGCATGCTGTACGTGACCCTTCTGGATGGAGAGGTCTCGATGGTTTTATTCAAAAAGTCGTAGATGGCTATACAGAGATTGGACATAGGTGAAGACACACATGGGATCTGGCTTGTGACCCATCACCATCATGTCTTCCACTTCTATCAGACGGTCACAGTGAGCCATTTTCCTGTAGTAATAATAAAAGAGATACAGCAAATCAAGAGTTATATAACGGCTTCCAAGATTCATTTGATGCTCTGATTTAAACATTGCTGAAACATTTAAGAAATCCTGAGGTTTACTGGCAGCATTTCATTTCACAATGAATTGAGCAGGGTCAGGCTGGATATTGTTATTTTTGGGACCATGGAATATTCCTGTTCTTTCTCTCTCTTCCTTTATGCTGAGATCTGATCTAAAGCCCTGTTGGGTTGGGGCTTTTTTCACTATCATTCACATTTCTTATACCTGTAGCATATAGCCAAATGTCAAACTACTCTGCCCATATCTCAGATTTTGGTTAATATATTGGGCGTTCCAAAAGAATGGAAAAACTCAGAAAGAGATGAGATGTGCTGATGAAGGCCCATGTGGCTGTGAATTGTTTGTTCTCCACTACCCCCTTATCTTCAAGATGTGAATGGTCTAGACCAGCAGAAAGGAAAAGATCTGCAGAGGATTAAGATGAAAAATCACAAGCACAGGAAGCAATTTGGTCAGCATAGCTAATACGGAGGTGAACAGCAATAACTGAGAAAATAGCATTCACTGGCACTTGAATAAATCCATTTAAGGCATTCATAGCAATGAATAGTAATTTCTGTAGATATCTCTCACCTAATGTTTCTTAGTGTTGTGTTCGTGGTGTATTTTGTTCTCCCCTAAACTTAGTGTTTACATAAACTGAGTTAAAGCACTGCAGCTTTTCTTTGAGAGTTGCAGATAGTTTTTGAGAGATCAATCACCTAAAAGTATCACAGAATCTCCTTCAACTCACTGACAAGCAACAACATTTTTTTATATATACACATATATGTGTACTTATAAAAATACTTGTAATTCCCAAATAAATTCCTTTGCTAGAGGCTGTAATAAGGAGAAATAACATTATGTGAAGAATTTTGAAAGTTTTTTTCCTGAATGGCCAATGGCAAATCCAGTTCTATATGTTACTGCATTAACCATATATTCCTACCATCTCTTATCATTTGGAAAAAGTGTACCACTGCATACCACATGGAGAGGTCTTACTGTAAGAATCATGTTGATAACAGCTCAAAATAGTTACTATTTCTGACTGGCACATTCACATTCATAATGACTTTAACAAGCAAGTTAGCATTTAATTTCCTGCTATACTGCATAAAAAAGAATCTGGATAATGTGACTGAGGGTATTAGCTCTGCCTATTTTTAGAAATGCAGTTACCTTGTTGAGATACTGAGAAGCTCTCAGCCCTGATCTCTGCTTAGCCTGAATTCAACCTTCATTCTTTTTCAACCAAAGCAACATACAGACAGAGGTGAAGTCTCCCACATGTTCTATGTGCTCTCTCTGCAGAGCTTTATTATATTTTTTGGCATGATACATGCAAGCTACTGATACAGGATCTACAAGAATAATAATGAAACTCTTCACCACTGCCCAGGTGCATTAGACTTGAACTGAAAGCACTCCACAGAGAGCTCATGTACTCACTCAGCCGTTGTGAAGGCTAGCTCGAAGTTCTGCTTGCGATTAGCTGGATCAAGCTTATTATAATCAAAAGCTTCAGGAAAGAAAGAATGCACAAGGGCACAGAATGCCATCCCATCATTCCAGCTTGAGGAGAAGTTCTGGAGATCAATGTGCTGTCGTGGTGAAAAAAACACACATTAATGCAGCACAGGGGAACAAATAAGAGCAGTTTCTTTTATTCAATGCAGTTTCTCTCTTTCCCACCAACAAGAGCAAAGGCTTTATTTTTTTTCTTCCCATCTTTGTCTATCCATTTCATTGCTGACATTCTGGGCAAAAAATGGCACACTTACCAATAAAAGCTTTTTGCCTGAAATACCCAGATGCAAAGCAGACACATAGTCAAAGTCCCTGATCCAAAGCTCACTGAAAATAATGGGAAGAATTGCATCAACACCAGTGAGCTCTGGAGCAGGCCTGATGCACCAGCTCAGTGTCTGTGGAAACTACGGACACTGCTCATATATAATCATAATCACCCTATGGAGGATTTAAAATTGAAGAACAGTTCATTTTGTGGTTGTGAGTCTGTATAAAGACTATGCTTGCTTGCTTTGCCCAATTCAATACCTGTTTACACACAGATAGAAAGATAGGAAGAATCATACCTACTGCACAATCTGATTCTTAAAATAAATTCTTATTGTTACTTTCAGCTGCCACAGTGAAAAGAAACATTTTTGTGCTCTTGTCTCATGCTGCTTTCCTATCATATAAAATTCAAGCCCCAGCTTTTCTGGTAAGCAATTAACAGTAATTTTAATCAGTTCTGCTTATTTATACTATAAAGTACGGTTTAGCAATAATTATGCACATTTAGTAACATTGAAAAACATACTACACAAACACAAAAATCCCTAGAAAAAAAAAATTCTGTATTTCTTGGACAATTGCAGTTTAAGGCCAGATAAAATCTTGACTGCTTTAGTTACACTGATGCTACCTCATAAAAGTTTACTCACAGTGTGATTCAAACTCAACCATTTAATACAAATTCATTTGTCAAATACTAACAGAGTACTTTGGTTTGCGTGTAGCAAAATGGCCATAGTCTCCATGTATTCAGAACTCATCATATATAATGTGAATGCAAAAATTACAGCCTGCAACTAAGAAAAAAAAATATCTGAGTGTATATGGAAGTTTATATCCATAAGCAAAAAAATGTAGGCTTTCAGAAAAACACTAATGCATTGGTTTGATAGACATACAGAATCTCATTCATACAATCACGGACTTTCTTGAAGTGCTGCCTAAGCAAACCGTGTTTGTTCCCACACAAAAACTGATGAGCTCGAGGAAGTTAAGTCATTCTCTAGCATAATTAACATTCACCTTTTGAGCATTTTTTTTTGCAAATTCTCCTGAAAAAAAAAGAGAGCTGAAAGTGCTAGTCCATCTTTACCTTGTATCCTATGGTTTTTGAGCGACACCAGTCTAACAGAATTTGTTTAATGCTGCTAGCACTGGCAACCCCAAAACTCAGTGACCTCTTCAGCTTAGCTCTGGATTCTCCTTTTCTTCTGGAAAATTAATAGAGACCAGATTAAATTACATTCTAGAAAAACTTAAACTTTCTTGTCAGGAACATCTGTGCAACCTTGCCCAGGTCAGCCCCTGTCCAGGTGATATTTGAGAAACATGTTGCTGAAACCTCAACTTGTTGGTCCTGCAAGAAAAACTAATTTTTATTTCACTGAAGCCAGAATCCTAAGGCCTCTTTTATTTAAATCATATTCCCATCAAGAAGAGTTCATACTTTTGATCCTCAATGAATGGCAACAGAATGTCACTATATGCACAGTCTCCTATAATGATGGAGAAGGCAGCTTTCACAGAACTCTTTCCTGATAAAAGGCACTTGCTGCTTCAGCTGAACAACTCCGAAGCCAGAGGAATCTGTAGCCGTGAATTTCCAAGGCATGGTCTAGTAAAGTTAATGAAACTTTAAGTTTGTTCCTTAGCTCCAAATCCTACATGGAGGGAATTCTCCCACTCAGCTGTACTCTGCTGGTAATAACTGACAAATCAGTTTCCCATTGACTAACTGTTCTGAAGACAAGGACTGTGACATACTTTCCATCATCGCGTTCAAATTTCTCGAAAAGCGCTTTCCTGGCCTGTGTTCCTGTAGTCCGCGGGAGCGTCTGAGACCGCACCAATTCTCTCCTCCTTTCAACTTGGCGATGGACAGTAGGAGGAGGTGAGTGAGAGCTGGGGGTCACATCACAGTAACTGTCAATGGCACTGGAGAAACACAATGTGAAAAATGTATAGTAAACAAAAGAGTAACTCTCTGCAGTGACACGAGCCAGCATAAAGGTTCAACTGTTGTCTCTAAACCTCCCAAAAGATACATTTCAAGAGGACCTGCATGAGTCAAAAGTAATTTTAATAAAAGTAAAATTATTATTGACACACAACAGCACTTAAGTATAAAAGACCCTAAGGTACTATTACAAATAAGACACAGCTGGACAAGCCACAAGCACTTCGTAGCACTGAGCAGAACAACAATTAAAAATCCTCAAGAAAAAAAAAAGAAGGAAAAAAAAATATTGTGGCCACACAAGAGCACTAAATCCCTTTGATTTCCAGCTTCAGGGTTCCCGGAGGCTGTCACATTTTTAAAATGAAACTTAAAGAAGAATTCAGAAAGTACTTTTGAAATTTTTACTTACAGTGCACAGAATTCTGAGCTTCTGTCAGTGTTGCTTTACTGACAGCAAGCTGGTAATTTGATGAGAAATATAGGATTATATTCTAATTTGTGTTTGTTTGAGCCATATACTCCTTCATCAGCATTAATGAAGTAAGCCACACATTGCATTTGGAAATATTCCCTGTGACAGAGATGAGGAAACAGACAAAGAACAATGACATAATTTCTGGTACAGATGGAGGTCAGGTATGACACCAAGTTCTCTAGCGTGCTCAGTGTATCATGACTTAAATATTGAGCTGCAGATGTTGGAACTACCTTGGAAGAAATATAATGCCTTAATTTAGGATTGTTTTCAAGGCAGATACAAGCCTAGTTTAAGAGATTTAAACTTTCTTCTCTCTCATTTTTTTCTTGGTAGATATGCTAAGGATGTCTGAATATGCCAGGAGTAATTGTGATACCATGTAATCCTTTATTAAGCAACTGCAACTCTGAGTTAATAAAGAATGTGTAGTAGTACTCAGCAAGGCATTTATCTACAAATTAAACTAGCCAAACTAAGGATATTTGATAGCAATCATATGTTGGTTTCCAAAAATAAGCCCAAAGTACAAATTCAACACAGATGAGTATTTTTAAAACTGTTTTCAAAGGACCTGACAACTTCCTCCAACAAAAATCCACCACTATCAGGCACTGAAAGTCTTACCTAAAAGTCCTAAAACAATGTGGAAATCTGAAGTTAGGTCTACTTGAAACTGCTCTATAAAACTTTTGTCCTTTCTCATCTCTGTTCCACTTAGCCCAGAGGAAAGCTCACAGCCTTTAACGAGCTTAAAATATAGCACCAGTGACTCTATTTGTTCTTTGGTTCACTGGTGGCTCAGCATGAAGAAGCCTCCCCCCAAAAAAGAACCAAATGAGCTAAGGCTATCCAAAGCTGTAATCACAGCTGTGATGTTGATGTATAGCCTACTAGATGTCTTGTGAAAAGAAAGGTCTGAGGATTAACCAAGATACAGCCCTGATATAGGAATCAGAGGCACAAAAGAGCAAGTAGTGCAGGGGTTTTAGGGGGAATGAATGGTCCTCAAACTAGACATGTAGCGTGACATATATAGCAGGTTGCTGATTTGTCATGAGAACTACAATCAATAAATAACCTGGTACATTTCACCCGAGAACATTCAGGGTATGTATATAAGCACTGCTGTGTTGAATGAAAATTACTACATACAGTACATGGATGGTTTTAGTACAGATAGTGTGATTATTCCAGTAGTCATTGATTGGTTATTCCCTGAAAGTAGAAGTGTGGTTAAGAGGATTATGCCCGTTTACGTATTGATGGACATAGCACATACATTAAATGAACTACCTAGGTTAATGTAAGAGATTATGGGGCAAGTAGATCAATGTACAATTATACAACCAATGCCTAAAATACAGTATCTGGGACTTGCCTGTTTTCCAAGTCAGCAGAACACCTGTTCCTTGAGACTATATTGAGCACAATGGCCTAACAAAATGTCATGAAAAATGCATACCTTTCACCGGATTTGGTTCCACTACGCAGCCCGTAGTTCACAGTTGAGACAGACTTGGTGACAGAAGTAGTGTTCTCTATATAAAACCAGAAAAGATGCATAAGTGCAGAAACTTTCCTCATGTGCTTTCAAATAGAGACTTCCCTCATGTGTTTTCCTGATGGATAGACCCGCATTGATTTTTACTCACCACACTGTAAAGCTGCAGGCCTCTATCTTCCACATGAGCTAACAAGTGGGGGAAGGATTTTCCCCTGTGGTTCAGTTCCTCTGTAAAATTGTTGCACTGCAGCAAGGATAGCGTAAGCAATTTTGATATAACTAAGAATCTGCAATCACTGATATGTATATATGTGTCAGATTGCTGTCAGTCATTCCTTCCTCCAAATGACTATTGGAACCTGTTAGCCAAATATCTGCCTAACTTCTCACAGGGCCTCCAGTCTCAAAGCACTAAAAATGTCTACAAATGTCATTAAAATAGCTGGGCATGTTTAAGAGATTCAGTAACTTAATGAATTCAGTAACTGTGCTATAAGATATGCTTCACTAAAACCTCAACTACATCAAGCAGCAAAAATTCTCTGCAGATGTGACATTATGGCCAAAAGCTCCAGCTAGGACCCACAGTATTCTAAAATGGAGTCTCCCACGATGGGATATATACAGCCATAGAAGCAAGGTTTCCTAATTACCACTAGGTTACCGGACAATAGTCATAGCACTCGCTGAAAAAAGGAAATGGGATGCAGCTTCAGTAAGTTACTTCTGTCTTTTTCACCTGGCTGGTTGGAAGATTTTACTCCCATCGTATTTGTGCTCTTGCCCTGTCCCAGCAGGCAAGAAGATGTATTAGTTGTTCCTGTTGAACAGATGTTCTCTCCTGAAAACTTCTCAGATGTCCTGGTTACTGCAGTAACAGGAAGATGGGGCATCTGTAAAGTGATGGCAGGGGCATGGGCTTCCGGGGAAGAAGATTCTGACATCTGAAAAGAGGTCAGTTCACGGGCGATTTTAGCCTGACCTGAATAAAAAACAGGAGAGAGGAAGTAAATTTGTTTGCAGATCTGTAACAAAGTTACAAACCAATGTCATGCAACTTTATTTTACAAGTCATTAGAATTATTCCATGTGAAACACTGTACCATTTCTGTAGCAGAAACAACCTTAGTGCAAGTGATCCTTGCAGCAATCACTTACTCTACATGAATCTCAGCGGGAAAAATGTCTTCAGATCATTAACACACTAGCATTTGCGTTTGGTAAGCTTCTCTTCATCTGTGCAGCCCTCACTCCCAATCTCCTGCCCTGGTTAAGGAAGCAGCATTTTTGTTCTTTCCATGGTTTTATGACACACTGTATGATTTTATCTCTAAAGTGTAAATGGTAAGTCCTTCCTCCGCTGAAGGATGATGGAAGCGGATGGGTGACTTGCAGGACGTTTTGGGATGCAAGACTACAATGGCACCCAGCATAGCAGCCCGTATCGCTTGTGTCCCAAGTCAACATGACAGTAATAGCCTCTAATTTATGAAACACCAGAGTATATGCTTAACAGTAAAGCCAAAGTTTAAAAGTTAAACTCCTAATTAGGAAATAAAGTATTGGTGCCCCAGGACAGTATCCAACCTGAAACTATAGCAGATTCTAAACCTTCCAAAATGTGAGACCTGCTCTATGACTGCCAGGATCAAGTATTTTACAAGCAGTGCTACTTCATTTCATGCCCTGTTCCTACCTGATGATGAAGATCGATGCCCATTTTCAATGATAGAAGAACTGAAAACTCTTCTAAACTCAGGTTTCTGATGGTCATCCAGGTCTACGCTCTGCCAGAACAGACAACACATATGACAACTAAATTTCAAACAGCAGCAAAAGTGAGAAGACTATCCAGAAACACCTGCCAAGAACAGGTCTTCCTCATGCAAGTGACCACAATATAAGAAGGGAACAGTTACCTAACCCCAGGAGCCAAGCCTGCAAATGAAGCATTGTCAATGCAGAACTTATATCAATCTTCACACACTTGTCCTTAATGGACCACAAGCAGCTAGGAGTTATCTTTTGTTAGGTAAAGGTATCACCATCCACTGTGATAGTGATAAACAGAAGACTCCATGTAATAGTGGAGAAATTGATTGAGATTGCATGGAATAATTCACCTGAATGTGAAGAACGCCTGTGCAGGCTGTAAACATGAATCTACTTTTATAAGCTGGGGAGGTGGGGGCGAATAAAATCATCAAATGACATGATCATTGCAAAGGTCACGTAGCACACAACATACTGTACTGGATTTCTAATGCAATGACAAGTGCTGCATTACCTTATTTTATGCAAACCTGACTACTACAGTTTGGCTAACAGTGCCAAAGGAGAAATTGATACCAGGCTGGAGAATGGGGAAGAAGGTCCACGTGCTGACAGAACAGTGGGAGGATCTGGGATCAGATTCTGATGTGCTTTTAGTAGTGTCAGGCTAAAGTACTTTCAAAATCCACTTTGGAGATGCCAAGCTTCTGACAAACCCATGTGTTTAGTAATATTACTTCTGTCAGTGCTGGTTACATAGATTATAAATAGCAGAGGGATAACTACATATATCTGTACTTAATAATAAGAAGTACTCATTTGTACAACTCGTGATAACCACATGATGATAACAACATGATGAAGAACTGGTGAAGTTCAAGAAGAGAAAGTTAACACTAATATTTTGCACGCCTTATCCAAGCTTGCTTTTAGAACTAATTTCTCTGTAGCTCAGAGGTCTCCATGTAATGGAGGTGATAATATTTTCCATAGTTGTTGGAATTCCCCCTTCCCTGCAAAGAAGTTATACTTTGGAGATCCGTAACTGGAAGCTGCAATAATTGCAAGCCAGTAGTGAAAATTCAAAGCATTCAGAAAAAGTAAGCAGAAGATCACAAGATTAGAAAAAACAAACAAACAATTTTTACTTATTCCCTGAACCTCTAAGGTGCGTGTCTGTTATGTCTTCAAGATTTTGTCTGCAACAAGGTTAAATTCTACAAGAATGACTGACACAAATGAGATTACTCTCTCTCAAATGAGAGATTTCAGTCATTCAGTGTCTTAAATAAAACCACCAACTATCACAAGGGTCACAATACAAATCACAATACAATCAGCTCTAGAAATGCTGTTTATCTAGGAGAAGTACCTCTTACATATGACAGATGAAATTGATGCTTCACTTTGATGAACAGTAGTATTGCCACTGACTGTTGCAAAGGCAAGATTCAACACCGTTCCTTGCATATATGGAGAATATTGATACATCAGATACAGGGAATGATGAATTTTACAGGGAATGATGAATTTTTCAGGAAATTAAAACAAGCCTGCTAGATACCAGCAAGAAGTGCACCACATTTACCCCTTAATTCTACTACTAGAAAGCCATTGTCCATCAGACAACACAAGTATTCTCCATCTGTAACTGACCCTGCAACTTGAAGAAAAAGTCTTGAACACCACGAGCATATTACAAAAGCTATTGCACTGAAGAAAAACAGTAGAAGTACTTCTCATAGAACATTTCTGGAAGTAAGGCTGTATATAAATGGACAGGAGGGAATGATTCTCCCTTAGCAGCTTGAACAGGGGCCTGTGGCTATGTCACAGTGAATTAAAACAAAACAAAACAACAACAAAAATAATCTAGATAAGGATCAAGGCAACCTTGAAATGTCACCATTCCAAAAGGATATTTGCAGGAAGTATAAGAGAATAATAAAATTAAACCAACAGACTTCCTTTTTCAAACATAGGAGTTGAGATAATTTAGAAATAGAGTATGTAATGCCAGGTGATTGTTGGATCATGTCACCTCCCTGTCATTATAGAATCATAGAATGGTTTGGGTTGGAAGGGATACTAAAGATCACCTTGTTTCAATCCCTTGCCATGCGCAGGGATTCCACACATTAGATCAGGTTGCTCGGGAGCCCATCCACCTGGCGTCAAACACTGCCAGGGATGAGGCATCCACAACTTCCCTGGGCAACCTGTGCTTCACCACCCTCTGAGTGAACAGTTTCTTCCCAATATCTAATCTAAGCCCACTCTCTTTCAGTTTAAAACCATCGCGCCTTGTCTTGTCACTATCTGCCCATATAAAAACAAGTCCCTCACCTTCCTTTTTGTAAGCCCCCTAAAGTATTGGAAGGACGCAACGAGGTCTCCCTGATGCCTTCTCTTCTCCAAGCTGAACAACCCCAGCTCTCTCAGCCCATCTTTGTTGGATGTAGGTCATTATGTACACCGAAGTCACGTCTTATGCAGTTACTCACAGGCTGACTAACTGTTGAGTGCCATCAAGTCACCAGGGAGAGATACCAACAGGTAATACTTGTTTAAACCTTCATAGGTGATCATGGCCAGCTATCTATCTCTCTGCGGCTTTGACCACTGCAGGCAGATTCTCTGCAGCTGTCTGTCCACATTATACAGAAACTCTTCTGACAGTTTTAAAACAGAACACCCTTAAAGTACTTTTAGTCCTCCCTCTTAAAAAAGGCATCATGCTCAATCACAAAAACTATGGAAATATCATAAGTGATAAAGCTCCTGCCAAAATGTAAAATCACATCAACAGAAAAAGATCAAAACTCTTCCTTTGTAAATGTTCAGTAGTGCAGGTATGGCTCCTGGATCCAGATCTTTGAAACTATTTCTTCAAACATCCCTTATTTTGCACCTTTGTGAAAGCAGCTCCCAAGATTCTGGCCTGGTTAAGAGACCTGAGTTGAAGTCTGATATCAAAATACCAGAAAGACTCACCTCTGAATCAGTGACTAATGGGCATTTAAAATTCCACCTAAACCAGCATTTAGACTGCTATAATACCAGCTTTCAAGGACATCATAGGAGAAAGTGCCCAGATTAGAATTAAAAGGAGATTTGTGTCCTTACTTCTGAACTATGCTTGGAACTCCCTGGATTAATTTTTTTTTTCCCCACAATGAAATTACCATGAAAAATAATTTAGCAATAGTTCAGATACCAAAGATGGTCAGAATCTCCAGTATCCAATTAATGCTGCATCGACTATACAGTAAAAAGGAAATCAACAAATAAATCTTTTCAGGAGCAAAAGAGCACATCTTGATTTGCTACTATTTCCAGGTCAATATTATTTGCTTCTCATATCTCACACTTGTAGAAGTATTTACTAAGACTAGAAGTGTCATCAGTTTTATCATAGATACTCGTCTATCTGAAATCGTACACAGTGCCATTTATGGTGTTCTGTTTCAAATGCTTTGTCATATAACCAGAAACTGGAATCAGCTGAAAGAACAGTGATCATTACAGAGAATCTGGGTGACTGGCACAGCAACCAAGGCTCTTTCTTTCACCATTTGTGTGCAGCCACATCAGAACCTGACCCACAAAATCATGTTTTCACTGCACAAATTTGGTGCGTATAGTTGTAGCTTGCACCTCCCATAGTTTTCAGTACTGAAATTCCCTTTCGGTCAGCTATGCTAACTTGGGAACTTCTCCAACCTAAATTGTTTGGAGGGCATTGAAGAACGATCAGTACTTAAGTGATCTTCCCTGAACTCTCAAAGCAAAGCAGGAAAGTTCCCATCCAAACAAAAGCTCATACTGTGCTTTAACATGGACTGATACCTAAAGCAGGATATTGCCATAACATTGATGCAAGACTCTTCACAGACTGTCAATGTAGACAGTGGTGATGGAGCAAGTGAAATGGTGTGAGGGACCACAATCCCTTGTCCCTTCCGTATCACTCAGCTTACTTCTATTCCCTGCAATACAAACAAGTGCAGATAGCTCCACAGAACAAAAAGGAACCAATCTGGAAGTTGTATGGGTGCTGCTTACCTTGATCACACACGGGGGAAAAGGCAACAGTTGCTACAATGTATCAAACAGCAGCTTTACCTTTTCATTTGCCTGGAAGTAGGAAGCCCTATGCCCCCATTCACAGGCCAGTAGGAAAGAAGAGGGCTGGAATAAAATACAGACTCTGCTCATTCCCACCAATTCTAGTGAATTTAATTTACAAGCTTTTATTTTTTAACCCCAAGCTTGGATAGACCACAGACTGGTTTTTTAAGCTTCAGTAGTTTTAAAACCCCCTTAAGACATACTTAAACAAGAGGACACGAAACAGGCTGTCATCTGTAAAAGTCAAAGCTCTGGCACCCCAGTTTTATGCGACCAAATCACAGTGTACTGTCTGGTTGCACTCTCCCGGCATCAAGAATTGCACAGGAGCTCTCAACTCTTCTCACGGAGACAGACACAGAAAAAGGATTACACAAAACATCTCGGTTTCTATGCACCAAATTACAACGCTCCCTTACACTGCAGGAAGTTTTATCACTGGGAGGAATGACTACGTTTTGCAAGTTTAGGTCACAGAGACCACGGCAGTTTGCGTTGACCTCTCAGGGATAAGCAGCAGCAGTGAGGGACAGTGGTTGGCAGCAAAACTGTCTCACTGCAGGATATTATCTTAGGGAAATGTTACTGCCTGCTATATGCTAAGCTATTCCCCTTTGTGAGCTTGCCAACTGGCAAACAACATAGTTGGCACAGAGATCCCCCAGAACCGAGTCCAGAAAGGATACAAAAATATTCACATACATATGTACATTGACAGCCAAGACTGCCCATCTTCTCTTTCTTCTAAGCAGGGGAGCTGCCAGGTTGCTACCACTTTAACCAAGATCCCGGTCTGACCAAACAGTGCCACAGTCAGGTAGGTCTCCAAGTGGTATCACAACCAAGACCATTTCTCAGAGCAGCTCCCAAAATACCACTAACCCTGCACTGCAAAAGAAGAACCCCGTGTCCCTAAACATTACCCCACGGCAACGCAGTCTGGCAGCATCCGTTCATGCATGTCCTTGGCCCTCCCTCCTACCAGGCCGCTTACTTGGCTCCGGCCAGTGACCGCTAGCTTGGCATGACTGGAGAATGTGCCGTCGGCCGAATCTTGCCTCGGTGAGCTGGGCCCCATGGCCTGAGGGCTCTCCGCCGCCTCTTTCACCCACTCCTGCGGCAGCCCCGCCGACCGGCCCAGGGCCTCCACCTGGCGAGACAGGCGCTCCAGCTGCACCCGCAGGCGCCGGTTCTCCTGCTGCAGCTCAGAGACAGCGTGTGCCAGGGGGCTGGCGAGGCGCAGCACCTCCTCCACCTGCCGGCCTACCCCCTGCTTGAACAGCTGGATGTCCACATGGATATCCCGGACGGCGCCCCGCAGCGTGTCCTCGTAGCGTCCCAGGCCGTCGCAGACAGTCTGCGCCTCCCGGCTGTTCAGATCCTCGATCTCACCGGCCATGGTGTCCGCGGACCGCCGGCTGCGCGGACAGCGACGCAGGGGGCTCGGGAGCGGCTAGCGGCAGACGCCCGATCGTCTCCCCTCTCGCCGCCTCTTCTCCTTCTCTCTGAGAACTCCCTGTGGCCCCTAGCCCGGCCCCCGGCGCCGCCGGGCACGGTCCGTTCTCCTGGCGCGCAGGAGTTCCGTGGGGCGCGCGCCGCGCCCGGGGCAACCACGGCACAGAAGTAGCGCGTGTGGTGCGGCTGCGCCCGGGCTGTCCAGCTCGGAGTACGCTCCTTCCAAGAGGGAGATGGAATTTCGGGAGGCAATGGTGGAAGAACCAGGGCGAAGGGGCGGGGGCACGGGCTCATTCACAGCTGTCCAGGGACTTTAGGGCCTGAGAGAGCCGGGCGCGATGGGCTGCGGGCGGGGCCGCGAGAGAGAGACGGTACGAAGCAGGCGGCAGCGCCGGCGTGGGGGAACGAAGAAGTGGAAGATGTAAGTCGGGAAGGGATAGGAGAGAGAGAATGAGGAGAGGAAAGGTTAGTACCAGATCCTTCCGGGGTTGCTTGGACGATGTTGATGTCAAAGTATGCACAGATTGTCTCGCGGGGAACACGGAGACAAAGGGAGAAGAGAAGGGTCTTTAAGGGCATAGAGACAAAAATGCACGCACATACACCCTTAGACAAACCGCAAAGGTTCTGCACATCAGCTTATACCCAGCATACTCACACTTAAGCGTTTCCCACTGTGGGATGCAATTCGATGGGCATTAGTATTGAGCTGTCAGGTCGTCCAGCAGATCCAATCTGTGCACGGGGGATGAAATACACATTTCTGTCAAACTAGCCAGAGCCACGATGCAGAACGCTTTCAGGTGTATTCTTTACTGCAGCACAAGACAAAAAAGCCTCACAGAAAAAGGGAATCTGAAAAATATTTTAAGCAAATCTGCATCATCATGTAGCCTATATTTGTCAGCATTTTATGTCAGGTAGCTACAACTTCTTTGGTACCATTTAGCAGTTGTCATTAGTAGTTCTCTTGAAGCAGCAAGTAGCTAAGCCTGTAAATCTAGAATGTGCAGGGAAAGTTGCATCCATTTGCCATAAGGCTTCTTTAAAAAGCCAGGATCATATTAAGAGAAAAATTGTTCTTAATCCCCATTAACTTGGATATGTTATTGGGTTCTGTGAACTGATCTTCCTGGCCAGCATTGTCAATGACTTTTACACCTGCAACAATAATTAAGCATTGCAGAACACAAGTTGATATATCAGAGGACTTTCCACATTCCACCCTTTGGAAGATGAGTGTTTCTGCAGGGAAGCCTGGGATCACGCCTACCATCACCCACTAGGCAATATCTGAAAATAGACTTCTGCCTGTTTACTCCCCTTGGCTAGAGAAAGCATTCCTCTGAACCCGATATGGTTGTACATGGGTGAAGCCAGTGTAGGAAGGGTAGGGAAACACACCTCACTGATTTCTGAGTCATTCTGCTCAGTTGAGGCAGAAGATAGACTCCCTTTCTTCTCACAATTATCTGGCAATTTGTAAAGTTTCAGCTGACCTTTCCATTCTTCATCGTCACTAGCCTTTCTCCCCAAAAGAAACATTGAGAGAAAAAGTGAAATACCATTTTTCCTTGCTTGCTTCCACAGTTTGCCTTTTCTCTCCCCTTCTTTCACCTATAGCCTTTTTCTCTAGTACTGTATGCAACCTTTCTCTGGCCTCACTGGTCCTCATTTTTCTCACTGTGATCTTGTCATTCCAGAAAATAGGAAGACTGTCTTTCATGCAACTTCATCCAGTAGTGTTTTAACATCAAGTTCCCAGGCAGAGGATGTGGGGGAGTGAGAAGGTGGGAGAGCTTGGAATGTAGGAAAAGAAAACTAAATTACATTGCAGGAGTGTCATGGAATAAACAGAATGTCATGGCAATTTTGGTTAGCATTCACTACATCTAACATGCTCTGACAAGAGCATGCATGTGTCCTTGTGTGACCGGTACTGTCTGCCCATATAACCTACATAGGTGTACGTACCCACGTGCATTCAGAAGCTGAAGCATGAACTGGGAAATCCTCACCTGATAATAAATTCTTTCTAGACTTATGTTAAGGCATACTCATTTCAGACCTTGAGAAAACACAACTTACTAAAATGTACTAATCTAAAAGCAAAGCAATCCACTAGAACTTATGCAACAAGTATTTAAAGAGGTGTCTTAGGTGTAGAAAGATTTTGTACAGTTTAGATATCAGAAGCCCATTCTAAAATGGGATAAGTTGAGTGCGTGGATACAATGGATACTGCTCAGATTAAGTTTCACAGCCTGACTGCATGGGAAATTACAATTTTTTAGCAACTAAGGAAGGATAAACATTCTAAATATAAAACATGAGTTATGTTCTTAGTGACTCATCTTGGTCATTAGTTCTAATTTGCAAAGCTTATTGAAAACAGCTGAAGATAATCTCTCCAAATAGGCTAACAGCCAAGAAGCCCCAGTTGTTTCTTATAACTGACAGGCCACTTTTCTGTGTCATTCTCACTTGTACCAGGAATTGTTGTAACATTGAAATCACGGTGGCAGAAGGTAACAGAGTGTGTGTATGAGATACATGTCTGCACATGCATGTGCCCAAAGGCAGCAATAGAAGCAGCCGTTCCCTGATTTATGCAAGGTATTCATCTCCTTTGGCCCTGTTCACTTGCCACAAGAAGGGCTAACAGTCTCGGTTACACCTAAGGATACCAAGGCCTGTAAAGGGTAACATTTAAGAGATGACAGTTGCTGCCATGGCTGCAAACTCTGTTTTCTCAATACTGATCTCGGGTATATGAGACCTTGTCATCCTCCTTAGCAATCTGATCATGTGTCTGACAGCATTCCACAGGCACTTCCAATTCTTTCCAGATCAGAGTTCTAGCTTTTCGTGGCATAAAGCAACCTGATACTCCGGGCTAGCTCCAGCTTACACGAGACTGCCAGCCAAGGGGAAGGCCTCAGCAATAGGACATTTTTTGTCAGCACCTGTCTCAAAGTACTCTATTACAGAAGAAGTGGAAAAAAATCTAGTCATTTCACCCAAACCAGTTCCTTAATCACACCTCCTCCTTAGCACCTCCAAGCACAGCATCTTACAATGTGGCTTATTATTTTCCACAGCACTCAGCTTACCCCATCTGGCAAGAGGTAACACCACTTGAATTTTTGAGACTGAGGCAGAGGTGGGCAAAAAGGAGAAGCAACTGTGAGACTTACAGGGATCTGGTGGACTGTGAGAGTGATTCAGGCTGAGTGTCTCACAAGCAAATCTTTTATTAGGAGGATGAAAACCTGCTATTGTAGTAATCCACCTTCGAGTTTTGCATTTGAAAGCAGTAGGACTGCCCAATACTATGGGAAGGCAACAGCACCCTGGCATTGTCCAGCTTGGGTACTGCTGCATGCTTTCATGGCTGGGGTGCTTTTGGCAGCTATGGAGCTGCCCAAAAATATACAAAACTCCAGCTAAAATGTTCCCAAATCAGCTAATTACAGTCTGCTTTTGTCTTCATTCTAAGAAGCAGCTTTACCAAGAACCTGGAGATTTTCAGGAATGTCAAAAGACCAACAGCAAGCTGGTTTTGCTCATTCCTCCAGTGTAATCGTCTGCTAGGTACCCCACTGTCTCACTTTGCATTATATTATGGAATTCTTCAGGGCTATTTAACCATTTACCAGGCCAGGGCTTGGTAATGGCTTTCCTGTCTGATAATGCCGGTTGATGAGCTCCTCAAGCATCCTTAAACCCTCCAACACATTCCTGTGTACCACATAAAATTCCCACAGTTTGGATAGCGGCCTGACCAGTATGTCTGTTGGTCTCTTTTCCTGACTGGGATTTGCCTTTTCCTGAAAGCTCCGTTTTTCCAACTTGTTATTCTTCCCAGCTTGCTACAGTCTGTCCCTCTCTTTCTTGTTCTACAGCAAACTGATTCCATTATGTCTCCTTTTAGGAGGGAGATCTGAGGTGTTAAAACATGCTTATAGTCTGTCACAAACCTGTACAAAGTTGATACCGAGCCAGAGAGCACTCAACTTCCTTCTTTCAACAGGAGACCTTTAGCCCTTGGCTGTTGCTGTGGCATTTTGGCCTGTGTGACACAGGTAACACAGTTAATGTTCATTGTATCATAGCTGAAACATGACTGTACTTAGCAATTGACAATAGAGTCAGACATTTGCCAAGGGCAGCCATGTAATGATGTCAGTACGGTTTCTAAAAGGCTTTTTCTAAAAGGTTTCTAAAGTCTTTTCCAAAGACTTCTACTGCAGATAGAACCCAGACCTGGCATTAAGCATAATGGAAGCAATGATCTGAAGCTCCTAAACAAGGTAAATATGCTAAGCTGGTAATGAAAAAGATAACAGGGCAAATTCCAGTCTCAGCGATGATACTAGCATTACTGTGAAATCATTCATTCAATTCCTGCAGTTACTTGATATTTACTGTTTTCTCTCTTAAATCAGAATGCAGGCCTTGGTCTTGATTTTGAAGATTGCCCATACCAAGTACTGGATTTTTTCTTTGTTTACATGCCAAAAAATGAGCAACAAAGGAAGGTGATCTGTACCTAGGCTTACAAGGACATTCACAAAAAGAGGCAGAGGAAAACATTTGTGTTTTGCTTCATCAAAAACATCCCAACTATTGTTCATTATCAGAGCAATGAACATGGAGATGCGGAGAGTGGCAGCGTGCTCAACAATGGCTTTGTTTCAACTCTTTCAATACAGAACCAAACTCATAACTGATTTCTCAGATGCATACACTTCTTATTGCATCACTAAGTTCCTTAAGCAAGCTAAGACTTTTTTCTTCTCTTTATAGACAGGACAGAAACAGAGGCATTTTCTGAGGTGATCTGTCTACAGCACCAGTGGTTAAACTGCTGAATGAGAACTGAGCTTTGTACAGTTCCCATCTGGCTTTCTAGCACCAGGCCTAAGCTTTGCCTCTCTGCTGCTTCAGCGAGTGTCCCGACGGCTGTGAAGGGAGGAAGCCAAAGCAGTGCACCTAGCCAATTGCCTCTCTCAACACCCTAAGCTATGTCCATTAGCAAAGAAATATTTAGGACTTTCCTGATAGTACTAAACCAATACAACTTCCTCGTATGTCACCTTAAAATCAGTGAAAATCTGGGGACCTTTCGTAAGCTTCTGGTTTAAAACTTTCCTACAAACAACCGCATCAAATCTTTCCAGAATCCCCCTACCCCTATTCCTTATGATGGGTTTAGAAAGGTGGTGTTTTCTTCCATAATTTTCACAATTGTGGCAGTTCCTTTACCTGTATCCTGTACTGCTTGGTACAGCTTGGAAGTTTTGCTGTGAAATAACTTTGCAAGTAATACCCAGAAGTGTTGAGATGTAGAGCAGAATAGCAGGCATTTGACAAGTGTTATCCTGAAATCAGTGGAATATACAATGCCTAGTTCCCCACCCTGCTATTGGATTCCTAATGAGCCTTTTACAGCGTAGACCAGCACTGGGCTGCCCGCACCAGCAGTGGACACTTGTGTCACGGGCAGCAGCAGTATGCCTCTTCCTACATGGCTTTCCTGTTATGTGCAAACCAGAAGTTTTGTCAATGTGATTAACCGGGAGTACTTAGCATCAGTAGTCAGGCCCTGAAACTTACCTTTCTTTAGTGTACATGCAGAGTAAACTAAGCTCTCCTTTGAGAGATCTTCAAAGATTTGCTAAGATTCAGAAAGCTCACAGGCAGTTAAATAGCCTGGCTCACACAACTAAGAAACATGCAACTTTGCTCCGAAGGTTTTTAGCAGTCAACAGAAATAGCGCTCGTTAAAGGTCAGCAACTCATCTTTCTAGACCTGATAACAATAACAGGGCCAGCAATGTTTTTCTGTGATGACACCCATGGTGTTTTATGACCTACAGGGGCTGTCTTAGATCAGGAGCACATAAAATACGGTAATGCTAGTTGCAGCTTGGAGGGGTTAACAAAACCTGCAGCTGAGGGTAGGGAAGGCTATTCTACCCTTGCTAGCTAATGTTTCTGTGTGACTTTAATAGACCCCTTCTCCCACAGAGAACCGAGATCCAGCAAAGCCAAAGAGTTTGGCAAGAAAGTTGTGAAAAGAGAGGAAGCTCAGCTTTCAATCATTACTTTCAGCTACACTTTTATGACCTGCAGGTAGTTCTTTTTTCACATGTATTTGTTGGCTGGGAAGAAGAGAAGATGACAAAATTGATAACTTGTGGACTGAATAACTTGGTTGGGGGAAATGCAGGGCAGAGTTGCTTACAGGAAGGACTGCTTTCTAGTTTTGTGCCACAGATGGACAGATGGGAAACTACTCCTGACAGCTGAATGCAATGGACATTCATTTACTTGCAGCTTTCCCTGGTAAGCATGACAGTGTAGCATCAGGAGTGAAGACTGAGTTGAAGAATTACCTCCTATCAATCAAATTACAAAAGGGTGAGAGGGGGGAGAAAAAAGACAAAAAACCCCAGTCGAATCTGCTCTTGTCTATGCCAGGTAAACCCATTAGTGGGACTAGAATCTATGAGAGACTGAAATAACAAGTGAGTGAATCCATCCTCTGTACTTCATCAGCACAGCTGCAGAACTAACATGCGTGGAAACAACTAAAGGAAGAACAGCAGCATTGAGAGCCTTGATGATAAAAGGATAAACTTGCCAGCTGTCACCAGCTGTCTTCCTATAACCCAAGTAACTGTCACTGAATGCTCTCTGGAGATGGCACATGCTCCACAGATAGCCTTGTCAGTCATGCTGTGTTTCTAAGGGTAAGCTCAGCCTTTGACCGTGTCACAATTCTTTCAAGAGAGACAATAACTGGCTCCAAATGAAGGTTCCCTCCAGAGTGGAGACACTAACTAAATGTGCAATGCAGAAAAGCTTCTGTGAGAAGGATCCTTTGCTCGTGTAACAAACTACAGCAGGTGCCTCTTGTGGGAATCTGGCAGTCAAGACAGAGATACACTGAAAGAAAGATACACTGAAAGAAAGATACACTGAAAGAAAGATACACTGAAAGAAAGATACACTGAAAGAAAGATACACTGAAAGAAAGATACACTGAAAGAAAGATACACTGAAAGAGCTCTTGGAAAAACTGCATTTAACAGCCCCATCAAGACTGTCTCTTACCAAAATAGGCCACTGACAGCTAAAGGAATAGCAAGCAAGAGCCTACAAAAGCCTTTCAGTTTCCAAGCTAAATACTACCGAACCTAGATTCCATGGACCCTCTCCGAAGCCAAGGCACAGCGCATAGGGAAGTCAAGAAGGGTGTGTCAGGGATCAGAATAAGTAGTACCTCCTTCTGCAGCAGCTCCTTAGACCACTTCCACACTGGCATCACCTAGTTTTGCTTCTCACAAAGGTTACCATAGCCAGAGCAGAGGTGTGGAAATGACAGTTATTTGGTTTTAAAAGAAAAATCTCCTCGAGTATTTTGTTTTACAACTCAATCACTTTATACAACCCCACAGAACTATGGACACTTAAGAACCCCCAAGGTGGGTGAGAGCCTCTTAATCTGGACCTACAACCCATAAAATAACCGTAATTGTTATATGCAGTGCAATGCAAGACAAAGAAAGTAGTCGAGGAACACAGCTAAATCAACTGTGCGACCGAGCCCCACTCACCTTGTGCAGCTACCTCAGCTCCAGCACCATCCCCGGAACACATCCCGTGGCCCCAGGGGATGCTGTCCCAAACAGAGAGCAATCAGCTTCCTTACTTCAACAGGGCTGTCCCCAGCGAGGAGCCTCCAAGCAATGGGGAAGCGAGTCATCTCATCAGTGGGGAAGCCAGCCTCTTCCTCCGGGGATTAAATCCATGCCACATCCCTTTATGTGTGAAAACATTTGTGAGTTGAAGGACGCTACTAATACTCCACATCAAACCCAGAGAAAAGGCAAATTTGTTGCCAGTATGGAAAAGCTGATGAAGAATTTCACTCAGTGGAGTATGCCTTGCTCCCAAATTGCTCCCTGAATAGTTACCAATGAGGCTTTCTCAGGTAAAACAATGAATTGACACAGAAATAGAAAAACGTGGGCCTGAAGAGGTCATGACAGAATGAAAAATTTAACACTGTTTCTAGAAGGTATCCATGTCATCATTTAAAACATGGCTCAAATAAAGAGCAATACCAATAAAGCCCACGGATAAAAAGCCTGGGGTCTCTGTGTTGGGTATTTTTCTTTCAAAAAATTCAGCTATCTAAAGTATGGTTCTGTAATTCAGGTGAGTTCGGCCTGCTAGTTTCCATGGAAGTCTACACTCTAAGATATAAAGAGCAGTTAAGTCTATTGAGGAGGTGGCACACACAGTATCATTTTCCCACTGAACCTTGGCCACAGGAGCAGCTTCTCCCTGTGCTGCATGGCCCCAAGACTGTCCAAGGGAATTGGAACGGCCATCTCACTCCAGGAAATAGAGCTCAGCCCATCCTATACAACATTGGCATCGCAGCCAACAGGGAATGCAGCTTTATTTCATGAAACATGATCTCAAAGAGCCTCAAGCCCTGGAACAAACTTGTCCCACACAGCAGTTGGGGTCCAGGTGTCAATGCTAAAAGGACACATGTCCCCCTGTGGATCCCACCCGACTCAGGTGACATCTGCGCAACCCTTGCCCCCCCAGCCACTCACCTGGACGCAGTGTTCCCTCATTCCCAGTGTTGCTACCCGAGCCAAGGGGATTTTCCCCATCCCTGGCTCAGGACAGTGCAATTGTCCCTGGAACAGCAGGAAAAGAGCAGCCCAAGGAGCATGACTGCCGTGTTCTGACCCGTGGGGCTCGCTCTGGTGAACACGGGAGTGGGCAGGGGCTAAACCACAGCCCCCGGTGCTGTGCCTGTCCTGGGGCCCCAGCGCTCCTGGTCCTGCATGTACCACGTGTGGCTCTCACTCCATCATCCCCACAGTCCCCACACTTCCCACTCCCCTCTCAGATGTCTCTGACAATCGGGCATTTCTGGGCTCTCATTCCTGTGTTCAAGAACTCTCTCTTTCAGGAGCCCAAGTGGGGTGCATCTTGGGGGGTCCTCAATCAGCTGCCCCAGAACCTCTGTCAGGATCTCCTATTGCAGCTAGAGCCTCTTGACCAGGAGTCTCCAAACCTCTCAGTAACCCCAAAGTCCCTCTCAAGAACCCGCAGCTCCTTCAAGCCCTCCTGCACCCACATCCCCTCATGCTTCAAGATACACCAAAATGCCCCTGTTCTCTTCCAAGGCACCCTAAAACCCCTTCCATCTCCTTCCATCCCCATGTCCCACATCTCCCTACAACCCCTCAGCCCCTCCAGTGCCGGGGAGATGCTCTGGATTTGGAGGGGCTCCTCCGGGGGTGACTCCAGCTGGCTCATACTTACTGCGCTTTTTGAGCAGACGGTGCCCCTCAAACCATGAGGGCTTGCTTAAACCTCATACACAATTTTTGAAGATCCAGAGTGGGTGAGGACTTTGTCTTGTTGCTGTAGTAGGGAACGGAATGCAGAAGCTTCCTGCAATATTTACACTGAAGTCAGAATGTTCAAGGATATGGATGTGATGGTTCTCAGGGATGAATCTTGCTCCCAGCAGTCTGTAGTGTGGTAGCATCGAACATGACAGAGCAGGGTGTGAGGGGCAGGTGGGGCAGGAAAAGCAAGGTGCTTCGTGCTGGAAGCTCAGTATTGGGTTGCTGATGTTTTCAGAGCCAAAGGAGATTGATTTAGTTCTGGTGCAGTGCAACAGGACCCAAATGTTAGAAAGCATTTATTTGTCTTTAGGCTGAAAAAATATTGCTGTGCAGCACTTGTTCACTAGCACCTGCAGTTCATTGTGGCAAAGATCTCTTTTAGTGAGGAAATGTTGTTGTGGCTGGTGCAGTGAAAAGCAGTGAAAAGAGTNGCAGTGAAAAGCAGTGAAAAGAGTTCCTGGTGAGATCAGCTTGGAGAGCGTGAGTGCCGGCCCAAACCTCGCCGTGTTCCGGTGCGGTGCCGCTGCGGCAGGAAAGAGGGTGAGGTGCAAAGCCCAGAGCAGAGTGGTGGGAAATGGGAGGGGAGGAAGAGTATCACAAAATTTTCAAATACCAACGGAATCCAGTTTCAAAATACCAGATAGGTAGTTACAAAGTACCAAAATATCCTGGTTTCAAAATAGCAGAACACCAAGTTCTGAAATACCAGAGTAACCCAGCTTCCAATTACCAAGTTCCAAGATGCCAAAAGAACCCCATATCAATATACCAGCAAGTTCCAAGATATCAAAATAACCCAGTCTCAAAATGCCAAGTTCCAAAATACCAGAACGCCAAGCTCCAACATACCAAAGTAATCCAGTCTCAAACTACCAGAATACCAAGTTCAGAAATACCGATGTAACCCTGTTTCAAATTACCAGGACACTAAATTCAGGGATATCAAAGTAACCCAGTCGCAAACTTCCAGAACGGCAAGTTCAGAAATACCAACGGACTCCAGTTTCAAATCACTACATTCCAAAATACCAAAGTAACCATGTTCCAAAATACCAGAACACCACATTCAGAAATTCCAGAGTAAGCCAGTTTCAAATTACCAAGATCCAAGATACCAAAATAACCCTGTGCCAAAATACCAGAAGAGCAAGTTCAGAGATACCAAAGTAACCGTGCCGCAAAGCAGTAGGACAGCATGTTCAGAGATATCAAAGTAACCCTGTTTCAAATTACAGAACACTTAAGTTCAGAGATATCAAAATCACCCAGTTGCAATTTGCCAGAACAGCAAGTTTAGAAATACCAGCGGAGCCCAGTTTCAAATTACCAAGTTCCAAGTAGCCAAAAGAACCCTGTATCAAAATACCACAACACCAAGCTCCAAAATACCAAAATAACCCAGTCTCAAAGTGCCAGAACATCAAGTTCAGAAATATCAAAGTAACCCAGTTTCAAATTACCAGGGCTTCATAATAACCCAATTTCTAATTTCCAGAACAGCAAGTTCAGAAAGACCAACAGAGCCTAGTTTCAAATGACTGCATCCCAAAATACCAAAGCAACCAGTTTTCAAAACAACAGAACACCAGGTTCAGAAGTTCCAAAGCAGGCCAGTTTTAAATTACCAAGTTCCAAGATGGCAAATTAACCCTTTGTGAAAATACCAGAATGCTATGCTCCAAAATATCCCAGTCTCATATTACCAGAGCACTATGTTCAGAAATACCAAAGTAACCCGGTTTCATTTTGTCAAGTTCCAAAATACCAAAGTTTTGAAACCCACTTTCAAAACACCAGAATACCATGTTCCAAAATANAATGTTCAAGGCTATGGGTGTGATGGTTCTCAGGCATGAATCTTGCTCCCAGCAGTCTGTAGTGTGGTTCTGTAGGACACACCAAAGCAGGGTGTGAGGGGCAGGCAGGGCAGGAAGAGTGTGATGCTTCATGCTGGCACCTGAGTTTGGTTCTGGTGTTGTTTTCAGAGCCAAAACAGAGTGATTTGGTTCTGGTGCACTGGAACAGGACCCAAGCCTTAGAAAGCATTTCTTTGTCTTTAGGCTGAAAAATATTGCTGTGCAGCACTTGTTCCCATAGACCTGCAGTTCATTGTGGGAAAGATCTCTTTTACTGAGGAAATGTTGTTGTGGCTGGTGCAGTGAAAAGCAGTGAAAAGAGTTCCTGGTGAGATGAGCTTGGAGAGTGTGAGTGCCAGCCCAAACCTCGCCGTGTTCCGGTGCGGTGCCGCTGCGGCAGGAAAGAGGGTGAGGTGCAAAGCCCAGAGCAGAGTGGTGGGAAATGGGAGGGGAGGAAGAGTATCACAAAATTTTCAAATACCAACGGAATCCAGTTTCAAAATACCAGATAGGTAGTTACAAAGTACCAAAATATCCTGGTTTCAAAATAGCAGAACACCAAGTTCTGAAATACCAGAGTAACCCAGCTTCCAATTACCAAGTTCCAAGATGCCAAAAGAACCCCATATCAATATACCAGCAAGTTCCAAGATATCAAAATAACCCAGTCTCAAAATGCCAAGTTCCAAAATACCAGAACGCCAAGCTCCAACATACCAAAGTAATCCAGTCTCAAACTACCAGAATACCAAGTTCAGAAATACCGATGTAACCCTGTTTCAAATTACCAGGACACTAAATTCAGGGATATCAAAGTAACCCAGTCGCAAACTTCCAGAACGGCAAGTTCAGAAATACCAACGGACTCCAGTTTCAAATCACTACATTCCAAAATACCAAAGTAACCATGTTCCAAAATACCAGAACACCACATTCAGAAATTCCAGAGTAAGCCAGTTTCAAATTACCAAGATCCAAGATACCAAAATAACCCTGTGCCAAAATACCAGAAGAGCAAGTTCAGAGATACCAAAGTAACCGTGCCGCAAAGCAGTAGGACAGCATGTTCAGAGATATCAAAGTAACCCTGTTTCAAATTACAGAACACTTAAGTTCAGAGATATCAAAATCACCCAGTTTCAATTTGCCAGAACAGCAAGTTTAGAAATACCAGCGGAGCCCAGTTTCAAATTACCAAGTTCCAAGTAGCCAAAAGAACCCTGTATCAAAATACCACAACACCAAGCTCCAAAATACCAAAATAACCCAGTCTCAAAGTGCCAGAACATCAAGTTCAGAAATATCAAAGTAACCCAGTTTCAAATTACCAGGGCTTCATAATAACCCAATTTCTAATTTCCAGAACAGCAAGTTCAGAAAGACCAACAGAGCCTAGTTTCAAATGACTGCATCCCAAAATACCAAAGCAACCAGTTTTCAAAACAACAGAACACCAGGTTCAGAAGTTCCAAAGCAGGCCAGTTTTAAATTACCAAGTTCCAAGATGGCAAATTAACCCTTTGTGAAAATACCAGAATGCTATGCTCCAAAATATCCCAGTCTCATATTACCAGAGCACTATGTTCAGAAATACCAAAGTAACCCGGTTTCATTTTGTCAAGTTCCAAAATACCAAAGTTTTGAAACCCACTTTCAAAACACCAGAATACCATGTTCCAAAATACCAATATAATTCTGTTTCAAAATAGTAGATATCATGTACCAAAACATCAAAATGACCCAATTTCAAAATATCAAATTGTAACATAACAATTTTCACATCCGGCAGTATTCCCAAACCCCAAAAAATGCAATATTGTCAAACCGGGATCCGTGCCACCAAAACGGATCTTTTCTCCTCCGAAAAGCTTTCCCTGATGGCCGTCAACACACGTATTTATTTTGATCATTTAGGCAGATGCAGTAAGAGTTTTATTTTAAAAGCAAGCACTCTTAACACTTTTCACTGAGATCATGCCTGAGACAATTGGCATTCGGGCCCCAGAGCTGCGGTCGGGAATAAAAGAGGGAATTTATCTGCGACCTGCAGAAGCACAGGGAAAGACTAAGTAGCAGGCAAAGGGAGCATTTATAAACCATATCAATATTTCACCGAAATTCAAGGCAAACCAGCAAGGGGGGCACTCGGGTTTGGTCTGGATCCGTCGGGATTAGCCATAAACCGCCCAGCTAAACCCCCGACCCCTCGAGGGTACGGAACAGCGCTTCGAGGAAACGCCTAGGGAAAAGCCCTCGCGCCAAGGCGCAGCGCCTGAGCAGGCAGGGCGACACACATGGTCCTCTTTCATCTCGTCAGTCCCTCCTCAGAGCCTCCAGTCCCTCCACAATACCCCCCGAAAAGATAGGGGTTATTAGGAGAAGAGGGCTTTGAATTGAGGGAAAAGGCTTCCTTTTCCATAATTGTCTGTATTCAAATTGCAGAGGAATCGGCTTCACCTGCAATTTTAATGGTGTTACTTGAAGGAAACCCCGCCTTTTCCATGCTGTTAGATATTAATTAGCAGGGAATCCCCATTTTCCATTATTTTCCACTTTAAATGGAAGGGGAAAACCTTGACAATGCTATTTTATAGGTTTGAATTAAGGGTAACTCCCCCCTTTTCATCATCTTAACGATGCCTTAGGATTTCAGCTTTAATATTTTCCATCTATTTATAATCCTGTAACTCTTTAATATACAGCTCAAAACTCCATATAGCACCTTAGCTACTACTTTCCCTTTTTGGTCAGGCAAAACAGTTCCCCTCTAGGCCTGGGTATCAAGGACACCTTACTGCCTCAGGCCCCAAGAAATGTAAATAAAAGCGATGGGGGGGAGAGTAAACTTTGGGTAAATGACTTCATTACCTGATGCTGTAATTGGAAAATTAACATTCAATATGCAAATGAGCCAAACTTATAAAAATATGAAAACTCATGACCTATTGCCCATTTCTAGGTGTAGCCCAGGGAGGGAGAGATGGCTTCATCTGCCCAAAATGTACCTGAAGGCCCTTTGATAAATACAACTGCTTTTTATTCCCTTAATTTTGTCTGGCCTCTGTTCTTAGGTAGTCCTAGAAAGGCATCGCTAAAGTATAAATTGAGGGGGAGGCCCAGTCGTTCCTCCTTTTTAAGGGTTTGAATCGATGGAAAAACCCCCATTTTCCAATCACTAGAGAAATTTAAAGTGAGGAAAACCCCTCTTTGTCTAATAGTTTAAGGGCTAAAATTAAAGAGGAGAAGCCACTTTTTTACCATTTATGAGTTCAAGTGGAGGTAATCATCCCTGATTCCCTCATTTTAAGAAGTTTAATCAGAAGAAGCTCCCCCTTTTTCAGCTTTTTAAGGGTTTAAATTCGCATTTCAGAGCACTCCTACCCACATCTCGGTACTGAACATCGCACAGGAGCAAGCCCAGCATGTACATAACCCTAACGCCGCTTGCAAGTCTATTAATTTTTCTTATATTTATTTATAATGTATATAGCACTAATTAGAGGTCCCAATGAGTTACACCATTCATATCATTACTATTCTTCTCCACTCTACTTAGTCACATGTGGAGTAATCGCTTAGGAATGATTATGTAAATGAGCAATAAATTATGCAACTTGCCTAGCTATGCTACCAAAGTCTCAAGTTTTGTTTTGTCCAAGTTACCTGCCCTTTTACTCGATGCATTTATAGAAATAAAAAAAAAGCAACATTATTTCCCCAAAGAGCCTTCTTCTCTTCCTGAGAATACAGCAAACCCTTTACTCACCTTGAATTTAAGTCAGAGGAGCCGAATAGCTGCATCTCCTCTGAGGGCTTTTATACTTGGTGGTAATCACCTGCTTCCTTTTCCAGGGCATCATGGTAACGAGAGGCGGGCCCAGCCGGGGTATATTAACCCCTGCTTTGGCCAAAGGGCTTCATTCCCTCTCTGGGAACCACAGGGATAAGAGCTCTCCTCTTATTTCAGTGAAGAGGCTCTTACAGCTTAGCTTTTTTCCCAGCAGGTGCTTTTGGCCTCTAAAGCAACTGAGGCTTTAAAGATGCCACAAAGAACGTAGCACTAAACACGGGGAGCATTCAAATTTGTGATGCTGGGCTGAGTGTTCAGGGGTGGTAAGGTGCTTTCATAATTTCAGATTTCCTGTTTTGTTTAGTTTCTTGTTTTGTTCTGTTTCATCACAACTTTGAGATTGCAAAAAACTCCAGTTTTTTTTTGGCATGTCCATCATGTCTCAAAAAGGGACCCTCCTTGTGTTAAAGATGAAGCTTCCTATAGGTAAGTCGTGGAGCACAACTGGGAGAGGGAGTGTGAGGGTTATGCTTAGGGTTGGGAAAACCAGAAACCTCCTGGATCCAGGGACACTTCAGCTTGAAAGGGCATGCCAAGGCTAGCGCGGTGCTGCCCTAACATTGCTGCCTCCGCGCTTTTTCCCCCGGTGGAGCACCTCCGCCCCTTGGCTTTTGGCTCCCGACCTAGGGTTAGGGTTATGCTTAGAGTTAGGGTTGGGAAAACCAGAAACCTCCTGGATCCAGGGACACTTCAGCTTGAAAGGG
>VZRX01004467.1:26805-48788 GCA_013398075.1 Notiomystis cincta | reverse complement strand
TTATTATTATTATTATTATTATTATTGTTATTGTTATTGTTATTGTTATTATTATTATTACTACTACTACTACTACTTATTTCCTGTTCTGGGGGTGTGTAGTGTTTGCTGTTGTCTCTGCCCTCTGGTGACCCACGGGAGCTGTGTGCTGACATCAGCCCTGTCACCCCTCCCTGTGCTGCTGAGAAAACCTCTCCTCCACCCCAAACAAGGGATAAATTACCAATATCCCTGTGCAGCTTCCTTCCCTGGACTCCTCAGTGATGTTTTCCCTGTTCCCTGGGAGATCTCCATGTTCTGCTGTGCCCTGCACCCCCTGTAGGTGAGAGCCCAGGGAAAGTCGGATTTCCCTGGGGTCTGGAGCATTCCCAGCTCCTGCAGGACAGGCTGCAGCTCAGTTCCTCCTTCCCACCTGGCTAAAATCCTGCTTACTGCTCTCTCCTGGCCTCTTCTCCTTACAACTCCCTGGAATTCCAGTGACGAGGCACAAATGTGATCTTACAGAGCTGAGGAAAGTACTGGCAAAAATCAGATTTACTTCTTTTAATGTAAATTTGAGAGGCATCCGTGACTTTTGGGCTTTTGCTGCCTCCTATTTCTGATTCCTGGTGTGTCTCAGACAAAAAGTGAAAGCCCAGCTCTCCTGTCAGGGTGAGTTCCATACTCAAAGTCCCCTTTCACTCCTCTCATTTCCCACCATGAAACATTCTGGGAACACATATTTCTTTTCCTCATGTCATTGCAGGAAAAAGAGCAAACCACACAAACCATTGCATATTTTAATTGAAGGGGATAATTTTCCAATTTTTTTTTTGGTCAGCCTGCAATTGACAAATCAGTTTTTCACAGAGCCTTAACTTGAGAGACCAATTCATCACTTGGACGTAATAGGAGAGGGAAAAAAAATCCCTCTTATAAATCAATTTTAATGGGTCAAAACTGTAATCCTTTCACTTTTTCGTTCCCTGGAGATACCAAATGCAGCTGCTATTTAAAAAACAAACAGGCAGCTTGCTATTGACTTCAGTCAGGGCCAGATAAGACTCTATCTATGCATGAGCAAGAAAATTCTTGCAGGAGATGTAGAGTATAAGACAAGTAGATTATCTCCCATGCAGAGTTATTTCTCCCTTTAAATAATAACAGATTAGCATGCCAGCTTCCAAATCAATAATTCCAGTTTAACTTTCTCCCAAAGTTCACTCAGAAAACCTCCCAAAGGTTTTTTTGCTGTTGTGCCAAGATAAAATGTGAAAGCACCAGAATTTGGTTTCTTGAAAAAAAAAGTGCTTTTACCTTTATTTTGTAGAACTTAAATTGTGCTTATCCTTCAGAATAACAGATGCTTAATTTATGAATTTACCTGAAATCTGTAGATTTTATAGGGGCTTTGATGTAATTCTTTCACATGAAGAACCCCAAATATCTGTGACATTTTGAATCAACCTCAAAAATCGCCCTCTTCTCAATTAATACTCAAATTGTTTTAAGCTTTAATAACAAATCCACTAAATTTGGAATGCACATGTTTCTAGCAGCACCTAAAGGTGAATTTAATGCCTGGTCAGTTACTCCTTTCTGCACTTAAGGTGTGGAGAGCTTAAAATAAAAAATAAAATAAAAACTCCCAAATTTTGTTAACAAGAGAAAGTTTAAAGAATTTCTCTGACTGAAGTCCTAAAGTAGAAGTTCTTTTATTGTGCCCAAGACTCTCATTGCTGATTTATCTTCTTATTACCTTAAGTGACTTAAAAACAACACCAAGAACAACATCAGCAAAAAAAAAAAAAAAGCCCAACTCACTAAAAGACACAGAAAAAGAACCAAAAAGAAAGTTAAAAAGATTTATTTGCAAAGTTTCACTTTCTACAGTAGGGCTAAATCTGCACTTTTCAAAACTCCAGCTGAGTAACGAGCTGAAGGTCGAAGTGGAAGCTGCTGGAAGAGTAAATAAATTAAACAAGCCCGAGTTCTTTAATTGTTGAATCTTCTCTTTTTTCTTTCCTTGGTTCAGTAAATCACTTTTTATAGCTGGTAAAGATGCAGAAATTTACATCCTGTCCCAAAAATAAACAGGCAGCAGGAGTAAAAGCAGGAATGAAATTTCCTTTGGTCCTTCCCTCCTTTTCCCCTCTTTCCCTTCTCTTTCCAGTCACTTGATCTGAAGAAATAATTTACTGCCACATTTGAAATGCCCATTTGTAAGAACCCTCAGCCTATCCTAGGAAAAATAAATAGTGGGATGGCAAGAAGTAAAATAATGGGATGGCATTGATTTCTTCAATAATGTAATCCTTGCCTTGCTCTGTTTTGGTGCAAGAAATTGTTTCCAGAGAGGAGAGTCTGCAAAAAACCCACCCTCAGAGCCCTGGGAGGGGGACACTGAAATCATTGCATGGAAAGGCCTCAATCCTGGGGATCCCTGAGGATTTGGGGAGGAATTGGCTCAGATTTACCAGGGCTGCTCCTGAATTTCCTGAGAAGGTCACATTGGGAACTTGCATAAAAATTTCAAGGCTCTGCGTAACTTTTCCATGTTTAATTCATCTTTGGTCTCTTGCATTTCTTTTCTTTATGCTGGGTCCTAAACCTTTCAACTGGTATTATAAAATCTGGGCTGAAATGAGTGTTCTGAGCTGGGAACCAATGAGAGCTTGTGGCTGAGATTTGGAAAGATCAGCATTTAATAGTTGTGCCTATTATCAGCTTCGATGTGGGCACTGAGAAAAATAAAGCTGCCTTTCTCAGTGGACATTAACTTCAGCTTAATGCAACACAGCAGGAGTCTGAAAATCCCAATGTTTGGCACAAGAGGTCAGGGGAAAACTTCAGAAAAGTAATCCTGAGCTCATTCACACGCCCTGTAAAATGGTGGAGAATTCCAGGCTGTTTACAGCTGCCAATGTCTGCTCACCTGAAGCCCAGGGATGTCTCCAATGCACTGGAATTAACTTGTATTTTCCAGATATTAAATGTATAAAATAAGCCAATAACTCAGAGAAATATTGGTATTGCTTACCCAGCTGTGCTTGCTTGATTTCCCCCTTCCCATATGATGTGTTCCCAAAAGTTAGGTTTTACCAGGCTGGAGAGGCTTTAAAATATGCAGATATCTGTGGTTTTTTGTGCAAATTTGGATGTGCCTGTAGGTGCTTAGTCACAGGCAGGTCTAAGACTAATTGTCTTTTCTAAAAATAAGGGAATCTACCCCAGAAGGGGAGGCTCAAAGGGCTTGTTAAAACACTTGCAAGCTAAAGCAAAAGTTTCCCTGGAAGGAGCCGTGTTCAGCACTTATTTGATGGGTGCTTGGGCAAGCAGCACATTTGTGCTGCCCAGGCACTCTGAATCCTGGTGATTTTTGCATCTGCTCACTTCAGAGGGATCTGCAGAGCTGTGCTGCACATGCTGGGTGGTCAGGCCAGGGATGTGCACAGTGAGGGTGGCAGCAGAGCTGAGCAGCAGGTTTGTTGTCTGAGGGTTCAGGTGCTGCTCATACCCAGATCTCAAATGGTGTCAGCCCCACATCGAGCACTTTGCTAATAAAAAAGTGGTGGTGCTTTCCAAAATAACACAGGAGGGGAAATTCCATCTCGTGGTGAGCTTTAGAGTGTCCATGAAAGTACCAAACAAAATTAGGGACAGCAGGCTCTTAGGAAGGGGAGAAACTCAGCTTAAATTGGGGAAAAAAATAGGACAAGTGCTTAGGAAAATTCAGTAAAAGGTTTTGTGAGTGGGTGAGGGAGATGTAGAAAGCTCAGTCTCACAAGAGAGGAGAGAAACATCACTTGATTGACTGGGGCTGTTGGGGCTGGATAACATCAGCAAAAGCAGGAGATCTCAATTCCAAAAGTGCTCCCTGAGCCAGAGAGAGGAGAGCTCTGTTCATTTGTTCTGGAGAAAGAGTTGCCATGAAGTGATTTAAACTGGAATAGCCCAGGGTTAGGTTGGAATTGGGAAGGAATTCCCAACTGGGAGGGTGGAGAGGCCCTGGCACAGGGTGGGAACATGGGAATGTTCAGGTTGCTCTGGAGCTGGGCTGGGATTTGCAGCTGCACAGGAGCTGAACAGTCCTTGGAGCTAAATTTGCTGAACAAGTTCAATGGCAAAGACTGAGGGAATCTCAGAGAATTCCCTGGCCCCTGGAAGAACCTACTGGTTCCTCATATCATGGAGAAAGACCTGGCAATTAAACCTAAAATATATCCACAAAGGAAACAATTAAAAATATTATTTGTTTATACTAATGCATTTAACAGGAGGACGGGTGCAAGTTCTCCTCAACTCATAATTATGATGTATTGAGCAAAAAAAAAAGCACAGTAGCTAATTAATAGAAATAGAAGCTTAGATAATGTGCTAGAGAACGTTTTGTGGTATTTTAGTGCTGCAAAGTGTTTGGGATTTGAGAATTGATTTGATGAATGCACAGGGAGGTGATACAGACATATGGATTCAGGACAGCTGACAGTAAATAATGCAAAAAAAAAGCTGGAAATTAAAAATAATTTCATTTTTGTTATAATGCAATTAAGCAGCCTTTAGTACCAGGCTTAATTCCTTCAAACTGCTCTTCTCTGATCTCCACAGAAGCTGTAAAAGAGTTTTGCTAAAGCCAGACCCTTGCTCTGCACATCTCTGGTCAGAGTTTTGCAGGGAAGGCAGTAAATGTTGCTGGGAGCTAAAGGAGACAAAGAGTCTTTGGTTGGTGCAATTAAAGATCAGCTTTGTCATAATCATAAACCACAGTTTCAAGGTCCTGGCCATTGGCTGCTCTGTCTTCATTAATAAATGATGGTACTGACTGCAATGTTTAATTATTTGCAAGGGTCTTTTCTTTCTCCCCTCTTTAGAGTGAGGCTCCCACTCTGGAACTGGTGGGGGAAAGAAAACAATCCCAATTTCAGCTTGTCCAGGGGTTCAGATATATCAAACCACATCCTAATGAGTTTTGTGTTTAAAATTTTATATTACCCGGCTGTAACATTTCAGGACTGTGCCCTTTGGCTTCTGTTCCTGAGGAAAGTGCTGGGCTGGAGGTCGGGAGCACAGGCTGGGTCAGCTTTTCTGCTCACATTTTGTCTGATTGGCACAGAAAAGTCGTTAAAGGAAAGCTTCCAGAACTCTGAGTTAAAAGTTCATCCCCAGAGTTGTTCATCAGGAGCAAGAAACGTCTCCTGCACTCCCTCCATGAGAGTTATGGGGCAGGGAATCATAAAGGTGTCACAGAGAGGAGTTTTAGTGCCTGAGAGGCTCCAGCTTAACAGGAATTTTAAGGGATCCAGCCCAGAAAGACTTTCCCAACCCACAGGATATTTTCATCCAATATTTGGGAATAGAAATTGTTAATGGGAGCAAATTGCTGCATGGTTTTGATATTGTTCTACTGAAAATAGAAACCCAGATATTTGGGAATGGGATGAACAGACGAAAAGTCAGCCTGAGATTCCTTCCTGAATTATTTAGGATATTGACAGGAGGAAGGAACTGCTCAGTAGTTTCCCCCATGTTCATAATGCAAGGTGAGCAGTAAATACAAGCCCTTCTTAACTCAGCCCCCTGATTTATGGCTTCATTAATGAAATGGATGGAATTTCTTTTATTCATTACTTATTCAAATAGTTTGGAGAAAATATATGTTTTAAATCAAATGCAGTGGAATTTCTAATGAAGCCTCTAGAGAAACATGGAGTGAATATTCAAAGAAATGTCTATATATACTGATTCTGGAATAGTTAATATATTGGTAAGGGAAAAATAATTCATCTCAGCCCAGTCACATCATGCAGGATTTCTAATTCCCTAATGGGATGGATAGAAGGAGTGTTCAGTTACTGAAATAAAAAATAATTTAAAATAAAAGATGAAGTATTAAATCTATGAGGTTGTTTTCTGTGGGTGGTACAATCAGCAAGAAAAGTCCCAGGATCATGGAGAGTGTCTGGGTTAACAAATCCTGAAGAGAAGAGATCCAGGGAGCACAGGTAGGATTTGTGCTTTGGTTTAGTTTGGGTGCTTTAATTATCATTTTTATTTAGTGATTTAAATCTGGCACAGGAGGAGCAAGCAGCACCTCTGGACCCCTCTGCTGCTCTCCCTCTGGAAGGTCTGGGGGCTCCTGCAGCTGGGATAGAGCTGGACCAGGAAACAGCATTCCCTAATTACAAAATGGGGAATTTACAGTTTATGGCTGTCCCTCTAGGAAGGATTTGTGGGGGCAAGGATGGTTCCAGATGTCCCTGAATTGGGCTGGACAGAGCCTGGAGCAACCTGCTCCAGTGGCAGGGCTGGGAACAGGGAATCTCCAGGGTCCCTTCCAGCATAAACCAGTCTGTGATTCCAGGAGAGCTCATCCATCCAGCCTTTTCCCAGCCTGTCTGTGGTGGGAATAAGGGAGGCAGTGCAGAGCAGGTGGAGAATTCCTCTTCTCCAACAGGGGAAGGTTTCTCTGGGGCCTGATGCAGCAGCTTGGAGAAAACCAAACCTGAGACCACTGCAGGATCCACCTCCATCACACAGAGCCCAGTTTAGATGTTACTACTAAGGGAAAGTTCAGGGGAAGTTTTGGGAATGTGCAGAAGGAAGGACAGAACAGCCACACCAGCAAGCATTCCTTGGAGCAGTGTCTGCCCTTATCAGCCACTCACACATGCTCCTCCCGGGAGGAGAAAGGCACAATTCCCACGTGGTGTTTATGGCTGTAGTCAGCCCTCTGGAATGCCCCTTTCCCGAGGGAGCAGAAGGCCTTATCAAAGATAAGATAAGCAGAACAAGTTGCCCTTTATGGCTCTGCTTTACACCTGAGTGGGGGTTGTACCTGGAATCTGGATCCTTCCCGGCAGCATCTGGAGGCTGCGGGCAGTGGGAAGAAGAAGGAGACAGGATGGTGAAGTTGAGCTTTTCTGGGAGTAAATCCCATTGCTGTGCAGCTCCTGGAGCAGCTCTGGCCCTCCCCAGTGTCTCTGAGTACGTGGGAAATATTAAATGGAATATTGTTGGCATTTTCCGTGGGTTTCCTCCTTGCAGTGGAGCTGAGCACGGTCTGTCCATAGAACACAATCCCTGTTCCTGCACATGGAAACTTCCCTGGGCTGAGCTTTGGAAGGAATTTTCCTCTGGTGTGAAATGAGCTGGAGTCCTGCTCTCCTTCACTGAGCAGTGTTCTCCCTAAATTGTCCTCGGAGCTGTGTTTGCATATATAACAACCTGTTTCCACTAATTAACAAAAAGTTAGGAATGAAATTCCCAAGGGGAATTAGTGTCAGACTCAGTTGATAGAAATAATTTCACCTTCTGCTTGATCCCATTTCTGTACTATTAAAAATCCCATTTCTGTACTATTAACAATCTATACAGTTTAATTTTAAGAATTTCTGGCATTGGTTATTTTCATGCTGGCTGGAGCTCTGTTCTGACACACTGACAATGAAAATATTTTTCCATAGAGCAGCTAAACTGACTTTTCACCTGCAGAGGGAACTTCAAACAGGCCGAAATTCTATTTTTTAATTACATTTTGACTACTGAGGTTGTATTTTCTTTGGTCAGACATTAAAGGAACAGCTTTATGGCATTGTCAGCCTTGCTGTGGCCGCCTGGATATGAAATGGAGCCACTGTATTTTCCTGGTGAGGAAGGGATTCTCAGCTGGTTTGTACTGCATCCTTCAGTAAAGGAATGGAGCAATATTCCTAACTCCTCATTATCCCCATTTGTGACTTTAATGGGGAAAGCTTTGGTGTTTGGGGTTCCAGCTGCAGCTTGATACGTTTCTGGGTGTTACATTTGTTTGTTTGTGCGTTACCATCACTCTGGGTGTGAATCTTGCTGTAGCTCAGCCAAGGCATGGAAAAATGCAGTGTCTCAGAAGGGGTGAAATTCCATGCACGTTGTCTTGGGGTGATTCTGTGGCAATCCTGGATTCCCCATCGCCTGCTGGAAGTTTTTTGTACCTTTAAACTGCAATCAGGAGGACTCTTCAGAGCAGCTCATTGACCTTGCAGCCAGAATGGTTACAGATTTTTACCTGGCTTGAGATTTTTCCCTCTGCTGGCAGCAGAGGAGGGAGGGTTTGCTCTCAACCTTTCAGCTGGAGGGGGACTGAGCTCTGCCTCAGTGGCTTCTATCCCTTTTTGGACTGTTTTTGGCTCATTTCTCCATCCCAGACCAGCTCACCATCTCCGGGACGCTCGGTGGGACTCTGCCCCAGACCTGGCAGGGCTCAGCTCTGCTCAGCCCTTGGGACTGGAAGCTGAGTGAGAGAACTGTGGGGAACCCACCAACCTCCACCTCTGGGGCAGGAGGGGGGCTCAGTGTCCTTTTCTGCCCTGTGCCTGGGGGAGGGGGAGCTCTCTTTGTTAAATAAATAGGTTTTTTCACTTTCATTTGAGAAATTCTTATCCTGAACCCGTGGGGAAGAGGCTGCTGGGACCTGCTTGCCTGGCAGACAGGAGGGAGAGAGAGATGAGAGATCCTTTTTGGGTTGTTTCCTCCTGAATTTGTGTCCAAACCAGCACACACATGGAGAAGGATTTGGGAGTTTGTTGGAGGTGAGAGGCAGGGGGGTGGCTGTGAAGGTTGGAATGACTTCCTGAATCTTTTGGCTGTGGAATCTGCATTTCTGCCTCAATCATTATTTAACTCTCTCCCATCAGGAGAGGGCTGTGTTGGGCTGGGAGAAGGGAGCTTCAGGGATATTAAATATTAGAAAGAAATTGCTGTTAGTTTGGCCCTCCTAATATGAAAATAAAAGCCTAAATTAATACTCAAATCATAGAATCATTAAGTTTGTTAAAGGCCAAAAGTCCATTGAGCCCAACCACTCCCCTGGAGCTGCCAAGCCCACCACTAAACCACGTCCTCAGGTGCCACATCCACAGGACTTTTTTGGGATCCACACATTTTCCATCGAGCTGGAGGTCCCACTGGTGATTTGTAACTCTGAGTCTGTCCCAGCTGGGGTTCAGGATGTCTGTATTGCTGGGAAGAGCAGAGGTGGAGGTCCCTGTGTCCATGAGGGCAGTGTGGGGAGGCAGAAGGGGTTTTCCATTGCCTGTAACGAAGCCCAGGTTTTTATTTTGGTGCAAACCCCACTGATTTCTTCATTCTTTAGAAATCCAGAGTCAGATTCCTTTTAAATTCTTGAGACTTTAATAAATGAACCAATAAGAGAGAACAAGAGCTTCTAGAAAGAAACACTACAACTCATTTTAAAAATCTTTGTTGGTTTTTGAAACATTTTAATTAGTGAGACACAATACAGTATGATAGTTTTAATGGTTTTTTTGGGTAACTGCTAAATTGTCCTCTTTAAATTATTTCCTTTTAAATGGCAAAGCTCTTTAAGGATGATTACTTTATTCATCTACAGTCTGGGAGGGCCAGGCATGGAGTGAGAAATTAAAATTGAAGGGGGTTTTGCAGATAGGCTGGTCCCAGTCCTCCTGCACATGCCAGCAGTAGCCAAATCAATTTCCAAACTTTGATTTGTTTGTAAAAATTATTTTGACAGATGGCATGTGCAGGGGCAATTTAAAACCCAACTTTTATGGTGTGTTTATGATTCTTTGTAAATAATTGCATAGTTTCTTCTGAAGAAATAACATCTTAAAAGATGATTACATCTGAGGCTGTTCTGCTTAGCTCAGTCTAGCACAATTCACAGGGGCTCTCTATTGCAGCCAGCCCTGCTCGTTGTGGTTTATTGTGCAGCAGCACTGCCTGGAATGACCCTTCTGTGCTGGGGCAAAGTGGGGCTGGGGGCTGAGTCCTCACCACCTGCCACACTTCAGGCACCAGTGTTCTTCTTTCCCTTCTCCTGCTTTCCCTTCTCCTCCTTTCCCTTCTCCTTCTCCCTTTCCTTCTTTCTTTCCTTCCCCTTTCCCATCCCCCTTCCTTTCCCCTTTTCTTTGCCTTTCCCCTTCTCCCTTTCTTTCCTTTCTTTCCTCTCTTTCCTTTCTTTCCTTTCTTTCCTTTCTTTCCTTTCTTTCCTTTCTTTCCTTTCTTTCTTTCCTTTCTTTCCTTTCTTTCCTTTCTTATCCCCTTCCCCTTCCTTCCCCCTTCCTCTCTCCTTTTCTTCCCTTTCCCTTTCCCTTTCCCTTTCCCTTTCCCCCTCTGGAAGGAGTGCCCAGCTTTCATTCCCATGGACTCCAGGGCTGGAATGGGAGGAGCTGAAGCAGGAGGGATTCAGGAGAGCCTTGAACACCTGATGCAAACGAGGGAAACCCCAAGCTGTGAACATCCCCCGAGGTGGCTCCTGGCTCTGGGCAGTGCTTGGTGCCAACTGGACCCCACTGGCAGCAGTTTGTCCTGACAGAGAATTATATTAAATACCAGTTTCATCTGTTAGTTAAGAGAAATCTGGTTGGTTTGGAGCTCCTGTCTCCAGGTCCTTGCTCCCCTTTCCTTCTCTTAGGATGGAACAGAACTGTTCCAAGTGGGAGAAGGGATTTTCCAGGCAGTTTTAAACACCTTGAGGTGGCCCTGATCCTGCAGGGTCTGTGCCCTCCCAGGTACCTCTGAACCCAGGGCTCTGAAAGCTTTTAATTGGGAAAATATCTGTGCCTTGATTGCAGCCCTGCCCTGCTCAGCCCGTTCCAGCCTCACCATTCCTGCCAGGAAGAAATTTTCCCTGATATCCCAACCTCCCCTGGCCCAACTTGGGGCTGTTTCCTCTCCTCCTGTCCCTGGGAGGAGAGACAATTCAGTGTTGGCATCAACATTTAATAAATCCCTGCAAACTGAACCACATCAGCTGCCCTGGGGCACGGGGGTCAAAATCACTTTGTGGGAAGCTGGGAGGAAGCACCAATTGAGTAAAGGGTGGGCACAAATTAGGGAATAAAGTAGATTTTAATCACAGGGCTGTACAGCCCCACAATTCCTTGGATTCCTGTTTTATGATCTGCATCTTGTTAAATCCCCTCTCATCCAAGAAGCACTCAAAGCATCACTTCAGGTGATGAGCTGACAATTCCCAACGGAGACTATTATTTATTACGAGGCGATTAATTTGCATCTACTGATGTGTGGCTTTGGAATTTGTCCCTGCACTGTTAAAAACAAACTCTTCTTAATTTGTTTCTCCCAGCACAACTTTTCTCCTTAAAATCTGATGCAGGCCTTGATCACTGATCTGTGAAATCCACGATAATCCCTTTATGACAACGTTGTCTCTTGAACTGACCATTTAAAGGCCTAAGGAACTGCAGAGAGCTTCTAATTAACTTGTCTGAGACACTGTTTATTCCATTTGTCTTTTTTTTCTTCCTTATTTTTCAGTGGCACCGTGGCATCTGTTTGTTCTCAGCCTTTCTTCTCCCCCTGCTAATTATAGGCAGGGGAAATAAAAACCGAACCTTGCTGGAAATTTGTAAATATTAAAATATTCCCCCAGATGAGCCTGTAAATCTCTGTGCTGCAGTTTGTTGGTGCTTTATTCAGGAATTCACCTTTGGAGTGAATGCAGATCTGCAGGACAAATTAGTAACCTTTTCTTGCCTATTTAAATTTCATTTTTGACTCCCAAGCTGGATTAAAATTTCTGTTTTCATGCTGAGAATTGACAGGGATGAACTGCTCCAAACTTAAGGTAAAATGAACAAAGAACTTTTAAGAAATTCTACTGTGATTATGTCCTTTCAAGAAAAGCTCAAAGTTATTTTTTTCTGTTATTATAGGCATTATTAAATGTATGTCCAGCACTGTACAAATACAGAGGTTTGGGTTCTAAAAACCAGGAATTAGACAGAAATATCCTCACTTGGGAGACTTTTCACGATGATTTCCTTGGGACTTTTTTGAGTGAGATGAGATGAAATTTTGACCCTTTGCTACAGGTCTGTCAGCTTTTCTTCTGATTAAAAAATACAAGTTTAATCAGAAAAGATACAAACAAAATAACCCAACTGAAATTACATTCTGAATTATTTAAGAGGGCACAGGAGATGAAAGCTGCTTAGGAGTTTCCAGGTTGGAGATAATGCATCATGATCGATAAATGAACACTGTCCTTCCTAACCCCAAATATATTTGGCATCCATTATTAAAGAGGTATAAAATTGTCTGATTCCATTATTAATGCAGGGCTCTGCTGCTGCTGATGTGTGGAGCTCAGGAGGTCACACAGGAGCAGCTTAGGCTTGGATTCAGTGGGTTTATTTTTTAATTATTTTAAAGGACTGTAGAAGACCAGGTTTCAATCTTCACCTCCTCTTCAAACTTTTTGTCTCAGTTAAATCCTTTTTACCCTTTGGAGGGAAATTCCTAAATTTGGGAGTGCTCAGGGTCTGTGCCTTCAACAGATTATCCCAAACCCCACAGAGCCAGAGGACAAAGATGGAACAGAAGTGTTGACTGAGCCTTTATATTATTTATTCATATAAAAACATTACAATTCCTAAATTTCCAAACTTTTCCACAGCAGTTCTGCCTTAATTTCTGTAGGATTTTCCTCTCTGAACCACTCTGATCTTTCCCTGCCATGTCTGCCCTCATCTCCTCTTCCCAGAGACTGCAAATGTCAGCAAGTCCTTGCTGATAATTTGCATTTTGAGGCTTCCTGACTCTGGAACAAAACCCTAATGTTTATTATGGAACAAAATCCTAATGCTTTTCATGGAACAAAATCCTAATGCACATTATGGAACAGAACCCTAATGCTTTTTATGGAACAAAATCCTAATTTTTTTTTATGGAACAGAACCCTAATGCACATTATGGAACAAAATCCTATTTTTTATTTATGGAACAGAACCCTAATGCCCATTATGGAACAAAACCCTAACATTTGTTATGGAACAAAATCCTAATTTTTGTTTCTGGAACAGAACCTTAATGCTTTTTATGGAACAAAATCCTAGTGTTTGTTATGGAAGAGAATAATGCTTTTTATGGAACCAAACCCTAATGCTTTTTATGGAAAAGAACCCTAATGTTTGTTATGGAACAAAATCCTAATGTTTGTTATGGAACAAAATCTTAAATTTTATTTATGGAACAGAACCCTAATGCACGTTATGGAACAAAATCCTAATGTTTGTTATGGAAAAAAATCCTAATACTTTTTATGGAACAGAATCCTAATGCTTTTTATGGGACAAACCCCTGGTATTTGTTATGGAACTGAACCCTAATGCTCCTTATGGCACAATTGTGTTCCTCCAGTGACTCTGTTCCTGCCATCAGCTAATTCAATTTAATTTTACAGTAATATCAGGTATCTGTAGGTATTTATAAAGTTTGGGATGTTTTTGTACTGGGAATCCCTCCATGCCAGGAATTCTTGACATAACCCTGAAGACTTTGTGTTTTGAGCATAAATAAGTTGTGTTGTGCTGCTCTTAGGCAGAGAATTGTGGTTTATTTCCCAAAAAACCCAGATCCAATGAGTGAACTGAGCTGGAACTCAGAGTTGGGCTCTGGGCGTCGTTTCAGGGTTTCCATCTTCACAGTTTGCTGTGATTTTACAGTAAATTTTTGAGTTTTCACTTGAATTTTACTTTCTCTGCCAAACTGCTGTGGGTTGTGAGTCTGTGTGTTTGTGGCCCTGAAATTTGGGCAGTTTCTCCACTCAAACTGAGGATTCCTCTGCAGTGAGAGTGGAGCAATCCTGTACAACTTTTTAATTGATAATGACTCTTTTAGGGGAGAAAAGGTGTAATTATTTCTATACTTCCCACCTCAAAAACAGTAGGTAAGTTACTTAAATATTTTTCTAATTTGCATTTTAATATTCAGTGATGTGTTGGCTTCTGCCAGCTGCATTCCAGACCTGTCCCATGGAGCTCAAATCCATCATTTCCTGATGGAAATAATAGAATTAATCCTTTTCTCACTCCAAATAAGTGAGAATCCACTTGATCCTTTTTCTTGTGGAAATCTTTGTCATTCAAGAGATTCTCTTTAGGTTCCAGTACTTCATAACCGAGTAAGAAATTGTGAAATCTGCTTTTCTTACATGATATTTTCATAAACTTTTACCTTTGGTGTCAACTGAAGCTGTGCCTCTTGGCCAGTTTGACTCCCAAATTCTTTTATTTAGTTTTTTTTAGCTCTGCAGAGCAAAAATCTTGTGAACTTCTCTCACAGATCCAATTTCCAGGTCTCTCTTAGTGACATTTACAGACTTGTAAATCTCATTCCAGGATCATTCACAGATAAACTTCACCCTTTACTAGGAAATAAAGAGGTGCCACGTTGATTATCTTCTCTTTTATAGCTTCTTCAAGGCTTGGATCTCATTTCCCACACAGGTGAGGTCAGAATTCTCTCATTACCCTGATAAAAGTCAAACCTATTGAAAATCAGCCCAGATGCTGCAGTTTATTCAAGTGTAATAGCAATATTCTCTCTTGTTATTTTTAATTTTCTTTCACTCCACAGATTGAAACCCCAGTTATTTATCATAGCTCGATGTTGATTGTTCTAAATGCTTTAGGTGGCATCTGTGTGCTTTTACAGGGATAAAATTATTAATAGAAGTACAAACACTCCCAGAAATAAAGAAAAAAAGCTGCATTTTTCTTTTCACCTCTCTCCTTTAAAGTACTTTCAGCTGTTCCATCTTCTCAGGAGTCCCTGCATAAATAACAAACAGAAATACAAAAGGAAAAATAAGCAGCACTTATTGTTTTTTTCCTCACCTAATTTATGTTGTGGCTCTCTTTTAGACTTGTGCATCCTACTTTTTATTTTAGATGTACTTTTGGAAAGGTGAAGTCATCTCTGAGCAGGCAGATGAAACCAGATTTCAAAAGTGATGGATAAAACTGATAAAGTGTTTTTACCAGGCAGGATCAGCTCCAAGTTTTGTGGCTGTTCCAAGGCCACAGCCCCTGCTGGAAATAGAAAGCAGCAATAAATTGACAGAAACCAATGTTTCAACCTTAAAATTCCAGAAAACATGAGCAGAAATCCACCCCCAGCTGGCAGCAGAATTTTGTGCACATAAATTCCTTTTTTTTACATTAAAGTTTAAGAAGATTTGGAGCAGCTCTTGTATAAAATATTTCCTGTCCAGAGTACAGACAGTGCAATCCTTAGCTCTGTCAGAATCCCAGTCCTATCACAAATTCATCTGTGTAAACCACAGGATGAGATTTCCAGGGGCTGGATCTTTCCATCACTGGATCTTTCTATGGGCTGGATTATCCCATGGGCTGGATTTTTCTATGGGCTGGATCTTTCCATGGGCTGGATCTTTACATCACTGGATCTTTCCATGGGCTGGATTTTTCTATGGGCTGGATCTTTCCATGGGCTGGATCTTTCCATGGACTGGATTTTTCCATGGGCTGGATTTTTCTATGGGCTGGATCTTTCCATGGGCTGGATTTTTCCATGGATTGGATGATTCCATGGATTGGATTATTCCACGGATTGGATTTTTCCATGGGCTGGATTTTTCTATGGACTAGATTTTTCCATGGTCTGGATTATTCCATCTCTGCCTACTCTGGGCCAGGCAGGAAGAGTTTATTTGGGAGAGGGACCCTGGCACCACTTTTTAAGTTCTTCCCACCAGGAGGAGTGTGAGGAGAGGAGTTCCCTCTCCATTCTGACCTGCTTTTTATAAATAAAATCAAATCAGCCCTAGGTTCAGTCCCTGGAAGCTGCCTCTGGTAATCCAGCTTTCCCCATGCCAATCTCTCTATTCCCATCTATTTTTGATCTGGAATGATGTTGGGAATGTTTCCTAGGAGCTCAAATAAAAGGTGGGGAAGATCTCCTTGAAGGATTAGGACCAACCTTTGTGGGAGCATCAGGACACCTTTTAATTTCTGTGAAATTCTCTTTTCTGTCCTTCACCTCTTGGGACTGATAAATGTCATTGTTTGCTTTTAAACATTTCTCCTGGAATTTCTGTGAAATTCTGCTCCTTTCTGCTCCTGTCCTTCACCTCTTAGGACACCCAAGTTTCACCATTTCCTTTAAACATTCCTCCTGCCATCAATAACCTCATAAAAGCTGGCAAAAAATTCCCATTGAAGCTGCATTGTCCTAAAATTGAGAGACCAAATCTGGCAAATCTGGGGGAATTAACAGCTCTGACCTGCACCTGCTTCATTCCTGCAGTGCCTTTATGTGGGAATCATTTTCCAGATGAGCTTCCAGCAGCCTTGGCAGTGCCAGGCTGGCTGGGGGGGATTTCTGCCTCTCCCCCTGTGTGCCCAGGGAGTGCCTCATCCTCCTGGACAGATGGTTGGATTATTTGCAATCCCCACAAGATTCCCCTGATGATTTCTGCATCCAGCATCCATTGCCACGTTTATTTTTGGTCCTGGATTATTGCCTCGCTTTTGCCAGCTCTGGGCTTTCTTTATCCACCCAGAACCCAAAATCTGCTCAATCACTGAAGAGCTGCTGGCTCTGTGGTATTTTATTCTTTTTGTGTAATTGTTAAAAGTATTGTTTTCATTCAGAAAGTGCCTTGTTTTTATCCCAGATAATTCCAATGTGCTGACCCAGTAGCTTTCCTTTAGATGTTCATTTTCTCTCTGCCATCCTGCTGTTTGCCAGTACCTCTGGCCTTGCCTAAATCCAAGAATATTTTAATGTATCCATGGGAATTCATATTTTTCTGCTTTCTGCAGCTTTCTTTAAAGTACAAATAGGGCTCAGCTGATGGCCCAACACCTTCTTTCCCTTTTGAATAACAAACTACTTCCCTGGGCTAGAGAAAATATTCCCTTTTCCCCTCAATATTTGCGTTCACACAAACATCTTCTCTTTGAATACTGATTTCTCTCTTAATATTTGGGGTTCTTCTGGAGTAGAAAATCCAGTTAGAGCACAGTCCTCCCTTGAAGCAGATAATGGGATTTATTTTATTCGTGCAGACTGGGGCTGTGTTACAACACTGCCCCTGAGTCAAGCTGCATTTTAGACATAAAAATAGGCCTGATTAGGTACTGTGGTTAAAATGTGATTTAGCTACACCTCAGCTGCAAACAGTTTTAGCCTGGGCACAATCCCATTTTGGTGGGGCTCAGGTAGGGAGGCTTTATTTGTGTAGCAGCACTGACCCCAGGGCAGAGGCTGTGAGAGCTGCTGGGCTGTATCAGATAAACACCTATAAAGTGCTTGTTTGCTCCTGCAAATCCCCTGGAAATTTTCTGTCAGCCTTTACAAGTCCTCAGAGCCTCAGAGAGAAACCTGGTGAGTGCTGCTGCCTCTTCCCATCTCCGTGGGGCTCTGCATGGACTGGGAGTGACTGGCCTGGAGCACAGGCTTTGGAGATAACCTAGAAATTAATTACTGCTAATTAAGAAGGATGTAGGGTTAAAAATCCACGTGTACCATCACTGGAAAAGATCAGAGAATGGAAGCAGATCTGCTGTTTGATTTCTCTACTTTCTGTGCTTCCTTTTGAGGACAAGAACCTCCATTCCCTCATTCTGTCAAAGTCTTTATTTAATGTCTGCAAGGACTTGGGAGAGAAATTGCTGCTCAGAGTGCTCCCCCCAAATTATTGTTGTTCTTCAGCAGGAAAATATCACCTCACTAAATCCACTCCATGTTTTCAGAACTGGGATCACGGAGTGCTTGCTGTAACTCTGGAATATTTCATAAATACACTCTTCCAGTTGAAAACTCTGATACAGCTTTTAAAAGCTGAAGGAATTCTCATCACTCTGAACTCCTGGAAGTGAGATGTTTGTCCTGAGTCTTTTTTGGGGTGTTAGCAGTGACCAGCAGCAATGGGAGTGCTGGGAAGGGAAAATTAAAAGGCTCTGTAGGGATAAGGGAAGAGTATCATGAAATGATGGGATTTATTACAGGAGTTCCTGTCCTGCTCTGACCACGTTTGGGACATTCCCTGGCAACAGAGGGTGGAACAGGGCAGCAGAACTGTGAAATGTGTTGGATAATGACATCAACCCTCGGTGTTTGAGCTTTTTCCCTGTCTGGGATATTCCTGCAGTCTCCTGGCTTGTGCCTCATCCTTCTGGATGATGTGGCATTCACCTGATGTGTTTGTGGTGTGGCCTGAGCTGTGTCTCACCTGACTTCAGTCTTCTCCTTTGGTTTCCCCTGAAGGGAGGATGTTCTGTGAAGTTTTTCTGGCCTTCTCCAGGTTTTTAGTTTTGATTGAGATGTTGACTCAGGTTCATCACTGGATGTGCTGGGTTTTGGCCTCATGTTTTTGGGTTTTTATCCAAGCCCCAGGACTGGATTGCTTTTTGAATGGAATCCAACTCTCCTGTGCTGCACTCAACAGTCCCCAGTAAACCTAATTCTGATAGTTAATAGCATTCAGATAGTCAACAAACCTAGTTCAGCTAGTCAATAACATTCAGATAGTCAATAACATTCATATAGTCAATAAACACAGTTCAGATAGTCAATAACATTCAGATAGTCAACAAACCTAGTTCAGATAGTCAATAACATTCAGATAGTCAATAAACACAGTTCAGATAGTCAATAATATTCAGATAGTCAATAAACACAGTTCAGATTCAGTGATGTCACAGCCCTAAAATTTGGCACAGGATGATTTTCCATAGCAGTAAACACCATGAAAATTCCCAGATCAAGAAAATTCCTGCAGGCACAGGTTGTTGTTGTTGTTGTGCTCTCACTCCTTTTCCTCTCCTGTTTTGAAGGCATTTGCAGGACTCAGGTTCCCTGTTGCATTTTCAACATTCAACAGTTTCACTGCAGTACAGAAAACACCTTTCCACCCATTCAGCCATGGAGCTACTGCTGCCTCAAATGGATTTTTCTGGGGACATCCTCCCACAGAGCCAGGTGTGGAGCACATCAGGACATCCCTGGAAGGAGCTGCTGTGATGCTGCCTCACCTTTTGTTTCTCCTGTGCCACCACAAGCTCTTCTTCCTCTGAAATGCCTCCATAAGAAATCCCCCTAAATCCTGAAATTTTGTGTGTCTTTAACTCCTTTGCAGCTCCAGCTGCCTCTGATGTGTTTCACACAGCTGATCACCGCTTTGGGCTCCTGGTGTTCCACTGGAGCTCCCACAATCTGCCCAGATTATTCATCATCCCCAGACCATCCCTCATCCCTCTACTCCTTCTGCTGGCTGCAATTTTGGCCTTTTCCATGAGTGTGCCAAATTTCTCCTTGGAAAATCTCAATATCCTTTCACAACTCCTCTTCTAAAGGAGTTCCACAGACCCATTTTTGATTTGTGAGCCTTTTTATTCCTTTGCTTTTATTCCTTTGCTTCTCTCCTGTGTAACCAGTGTAACCAGTTTGCCTTTTCAGAGATAAACCACAATCCCAGACAGATCCAATCCAATCTTCCAATCTGAACAGTGGAAGTGCCTTTTTTTCCAAAGGCAGAATGTGCTGTAACACCCAGACAGAGCTGCTTGGCTTTGAGATTAACACCAATCCCAGTTATTTAAACTTTCCCTCACAACTAACAGGCAGGGTGATCAGGATGAAGAGTTTGCAGTTTATATTTATAATTCCTGACTTCCTGGTGATAAATAATGTCACTGTGCTAAATGGAGACAGGGAACAGGGAAACAGAAAGGCCCAAAGAGTTAATCACAAGGAAAGGCAAAGGAAATAGAGATGGATGGGATGGATAAAAAGTCAGCAGTAAGGAAAAATTCATGAGTGGAAAAGCCTGAGAAGTTTTTGTTGTTGGAAGTTCCCTCTGTGCTGTTCAGGAGGCTCTGCAGGAGAAGGGAATGTGGGGGTGAACATGGTGCTGCTGGTTGGACTCCATCATCTTTGAGTTTTTTCCCATCCTAAATGATTTTGTGCCATTTTGGGGGTGTTTGGGTTGATTTTGCCACGATAAGGGATGTGACTGAGGGATGGCAAAGCCACATCTTCCCTGGAAGCCCTGGGCAAAGGGACCTCTGGAAGGAGAGCTGTGCCAGGTGTGGGCCTTGCCTATCACCTGCAGCTCTGAGAAAGGTGCTGAACTGGCCTGGGAGTCCAAAAATACATCAGAAAGATGAATGTTGTGGAATTATGATCCAGATTTATTTAAAATTGGAAATTTAAAAAGTAACATCTGCCTTTCCAAATGAAGGTACCACAGCTTTCAATTTCTATTAAGGCAATTAAAGCCTTTTTGTGTGTGTTGAGAGGAAGTTTCCTCTCAACCAGTGAACAGCTCATCCTGCTTATTCTGAACTATGCAAACTAAAGAAGAAAAAAAGAGAAAAAAACAGAATAAAACTTGGATCATGTGATTCCCTGGAAGTTTTTTGCCAGCTGCTCCCACTTTATTGAGTAATCTATCATCAGGCTGGTGCTGCATTTGTGGTGATGCATTGCACTGATGCATCCTTAGGGGAACTGTATCCTTTGATGTATTAGTCAATAAAAGTCCTGAGGAGGGAAATATTTGGAGAAATCAAACTCCAAAATCTGATTTCTGAAATGATCCCTAAGTGCAGTGTAAATGGAGGATATTGACAGCTCGTGTTCCTGGGTCTGGGAGGCTCAGTCTGCCAGGGACTGGTGGAACCAGCAGCATTGGGCTCTGGGATAACTGGGAGTGGAGGGAAACAGGAGCAGGAATAGCAGGAAACAGGAGGAGGAGGAACAGCAGGAGACAGGAGCAGGAACAGCAGGAAACAGGAGGAGGAACAGCAGGAAACAGGGGAAGGAATATCTGAAATAGGAAAAGGAATATCAGGAAACAGGAGAAGGAATAGCAGAAACAGGAGAAGGAATAGCAGAAACAGGAGAAGGAATAGCAGGAAACAGAAGGAACAGCAGGAAACAGGGGAAGGAATATCTGAAATAGGAAAAGGAATATCAGGAAACAGGAGAAGGAATATCAGAAACAGGAGAAGAAATATCAGAAACAGGTGAAGGAATATCTGAAACAGGAGAAGGAACAGCAGAAACAGGAGAAGGAGAGGAAAGCTGGGAAAGAGCAGGGAGGTCCCTCCCAGACCAGCCAAGCTCAGTGTCTGGTGCCCTTGCAGGATTTGGCCCTGAGTTCTCTATCAGGGTGCAGAAATCCTTTACATTTCCTGTCCAAGGGATTTTGGAGGAGGAGCTGCCTTGCCAGGCTGCCACCCCTGTCCCTCCTGGCCAGCTGGGGCTGGTGACAGTTTTGGGCTGTGGCACAGCCCTGTCCCTTATCCAGGCAGCTCTGAGCTCTGCCTGCAGCTTCTGGAAGCACAGGGAGAGATGGAGATGGATTTTCAGCAGTGTTCCCTCTCTTCCAGTGGGATGGGAACTCCAGGGAACAACAGCAGGTGCCAAAAAGCTCAAACCCCTGTTTAGTTCATCATTCAGAACACCCTCATTCCTGCTTTTCCCAGTTCCCAAGGTTAGGCAAAAATACTTTTTATTGTCTAGAGATAAGGATTTAACCTTCAATATGTAAATTATTTAATAAGCAGCATGACCTTATTAAAACAAAGTGCTTTGCTTTCATTCTTGGCTCTTTAAAGAAACACCATTTAAAAAAAAAAAGACAATAAACTGATTGTTCCTCTATGGTTGTGCAGGGGAATAAATAACTGAGGACATGAATAATCTCATCTTGGGCTAAAATCTTTTTTTTCAAATAACTTATTTAATTGCCAGAAATGTTTGTATGTTTGGTTTGGTTTGTTGTTTTTGTTTTTTTTAAATACTAAAGATAAATATTTGTGAAGTGCCAAAAGGTTAAATTAACATTTATTTGGGATTTTTTAAGGCAGTATTTTTACAGTGGTTTGGGAGCTCTGAATGAGGATTTATAAAGCCATTCTTGTTAAAATTTTTGTTGTGCAGAGTTCTTTCTGTGAGTTGGGGAAATTCCCACACCAGTGGCAAAGTTCAGGATTTGGAGATTGTGATGAGATTGTGACCATTATTTGGTCTCAGGTTGAAGGGCATGAAAATTCTGCTCTAGATTTTGACTCTCAGAATCTTAATAAGAAAAAAAAAAGAGTTCTAACTATACCTGCATATTTATTTTTCACTGTGAAGACCTTGGGGTTGTGTTACTTAGGTTGGAAAAGTGGGATTTTATTTTATTTTATTTTATTTTATTTTAT
>VZRX01004467.1:100-26708 GCA_013398075.1 Notiomystis cincta | reverse complement strand
ATTTTAATTTTTCCTTATGCTCATTCTTCACTAAATGAATCTCAGCCTCATCCCAGGATCCACAACTGCCTTGTCACAGGCAGGGAAGGGAAAATCCAAAATTGAATTGCAGTGATCTCTCTACCTTTAAAACCAAATGGAAGTGGGAAATCATTCATAATTATTCAGCTTTTCTGTTTTAGAGGATTGATAGCAAAGGTTTCAACCAGAAAGGGAGAATTTACAATAAATTATGTTTTTTTACAAACACCAAAGTTTTCTGTCAGGTCAGCCTGAATTTTCAGTGAAATGATGTAGTCAAGAAAAAAACAGAAGGAGAAGAATAAATTTTTGTGGTTAAAGTGAACCATGAAAAGAGAAGAATAAATTCCTGTGGTTAAATTGGACCTTAGGAGCTGACAGCAACATTTATTTGTAGTTTGGCCACAGGAGATTTCGTGATCCTGAATCTCAGAGCAGTTCTGGGTGTGCTCAGCGTGGTCCTTTCCATTCCCTGGGAACAGAGAAAACCAGGAATGACCCCCTGCAAACAGGAGCAACAAAACATTAACCTGCATAATCTGGTGGAGCCTTGACAGAATGAAAACTGAGCAGGTTTTTCCTGGAAAATCTCTTTAGTCTGGAGTTCCAAACACCCCTTTTCCTTCGCTGTTGGTCTGTGTGTTCTGAGAGCTCACCCCAGCCCACACCAACAAGAATTCTGAGCAAACCTCCCTTCCTCACTCCATGATTTTCCCCAAATTCCCTTGAATTATCCCCTCCTAAACACAGAAATCCCCAGCAAACCTCCAGCAGTTCCTCATGTGAGAAAGAGACCGAAATTGCCAGAAAAACAGACCAAACCAACCCAAATCTCCCCAACCCATCAGTGTCTCGTTCCAGCTGCCCAGAACTGTTGCTGCTCCCTTTGCCACCTGTGGTTGCTGTAACCACTGTCAGCCCCAAACTGAAATGTTTATAAATAGACAGTTATTATAAATGTTTATAAATGGACAGTTATTATAAATGTTTATAAATGAATGGTAATTTTATGGAGGCAGGCTGAGGAGCTGGCCAGAGCTGCTGTGGTTTGTAGGAGCACACAGCTCCTCACTCCAGGTTTGTGGATGTTCCTCCCTGAGCATCATGAGCAGGAAGAAGACTCTGATTCAGGACATGAATTCTGCAGCAATCCCTAAGGATAAAAGAGTTCTGCACCAGCTCAGGCCCTCCCAAAAATCAGATTTACCACTCTGGGTCACGTTGTTCTCCCACCTGAACCACTCCCTGCTTTACCCAAGAATAATAACACTCATTTTGCTAAAACTTAACTTGCCCTCTATTAATTACCCACCCTAAACCATTTTTGAACTGAATTAAATTCTTTCCACCTCCTTTTCCCTGCTTTATTTACCTTTTAGCAGACGAGATGCAAACCAAAATTCCACCAGGTTCACAGAGAAAGCTTCGTCCCCGCTCAGTGTTTATTTTGCTGTTTAATTTTGAGATTATCTTTAGTGTCTTGGCTCTCCAAAGCAGATGGGCTGTAGGCTTGCTGTAAATCACCCTCAAAGGAGCTGTCTCTTAATGCCTGGGGCTGTAAAATGTAGGTGCTGCTGGAGCCCACACTGCACCTTGCCCATTTTTGCTGGTGTTTCTTTATTCGCCTCAATCCCAACGTGACTTCACTCGCTTTCCTAAGGACTAAAAAAGCGATTTTACCTTGTTTGCTAAATATTTCCTGTCCCTCTGCACCCCTTTGCAGTGTCTGAGGGCTCAGGTCTTGCCTCTTATTTTGCCTTTCGCTGAAATTCTTTTGGTTCTGCCCTGTTCCCGCCGAGCAGTCGCTCCCATCCCCACCCCAGGTAGGAAACAGCTGCTCTCCCAAAGAAATCAGGAAATTCTCTGCTCTTCCACAGCTCTAGAGCCGACAGCACAGGACCCACAAATCTCAGGGTGCAGCTGGAACTGCTCCTTAAGTTATTTATAATGTTGTTGATTGAAATGTTTTTATTGTTTGTGGCTTTTTGAGGCCCTTTTTCCCCCCATCACCTCGTTTTTAGCAGAAAATCCCTCCCGTGACCTTCAGGCTGAAAAGAATCAGCTGGGAAAGGAAGGAGCTGCAGATGAGTGACATGAATAACTTGGGACAGAGCAGTCCAGGAGTGGCACAGAGTTATCCATCTCCTCCTTTTGCCAGGGGCTCATCATTCCAGGAGCTGCTCCAGGGGAGGAGAACTTCCCTCAAAAATAAAAACCTTCACTCAAACTACTGAGGACTTCCTCTGTTCCCAGCACACAGAACTCGATTTGGAGATGGAATTTGACTTCCTCACTTTGCTTTTGGTTCTGGTGTGCCCTCGAGTCAGCCTCAAACTGGGTGGTTGAGTTTTAATGGGCTAGGTTTGGCTTTCTGGAGTTGCACAGCAAAGTTTCAGCAAAGTCACCAGCTCTGCAAGCAGGGCTCTGCTGGGTATTTTTAGGAAGGGCTCCATATGTGTGAGAGAGCTGCAGGAACATCTCGAGGATTTGGGAGGGAGCAGAAATTCCCAACTGAAATTCCCATCTTGGAATTCCTGCAGAATTAAGGGAAAAAGTTTCCCCCACCTCTCGTTTCCTCTGCTCACCCCGTGTGTGCTTCACCAGGAGCCCAGGGACACCCTCAGCTGCTCAAATGTTACCCAAATTAGGGAGAAAAAACAATAAAAAAGGTTTGGTTTTATAAAAAAATAACTTAGAAGCAGAAATAAAATTAAATAATTTGGGGGGAAAAGTCACAGCTTTGGTGAAGCTCTAAAGGAGAAAGTTATCCAGAACTCCAGCAAAATAACAGGAATCAAACCTAAGCAGAAAATGTGGGAATGGGAGGGAAAAGAAAGGAAAATGTGCTCAGCCACCATAAAAATGGGGCTTAGCTGCTGTAGTTTAATTATTGTTTCATTGTAATTATTCAGCTTTATTTAAGAAAAGTCTTTGGAATTTTTTTTTTCCTTTGGAACTTTTAAAATCTTTCTTTGAGGAGAAGCTAATTCTCTTTCTCCCTAACAAAAAGCCTCAGAGTGACATTCCTCCCCTTTTCCAGAGGTTTACCTGGTTTTACTGCTCATGCATTGAGCCAATCTGCAGGGAGAATTAATATATTAGATATACCAAGCCAGCTCATTTTTCTTCTGTCACTTTTGCCATGATTAATGATAGTGAGAGTGTGTTTAACTCTGTTCCAAATGACACTTCTGCTATTGCTCAGTGCTGGGATACTTTTTGAGTCTGTTATCATTAACTAAAAATAAATCCCAGTTAAACTGCAAAGGCAGATAAAACCATTTCTTTCGCTCTTTCCTTCCCTTTCTTGTTTATTCTGGCTTTGTCCTGTTGGAATTGCTGCTTTTATGCATTTAAATATTGTGAACATTTCCAGCAGCTGTAAAGATTATGCAATTCAGTGGCATTTAAGCTTCCTGTATTTTATAAATATAGAGTGATGTATTGATATCTCCTTTAAATGGACAGTTTCAAACTCATCATTGTGCAGCTACTAAAAGCTCTGGGCCCTGAGGTGGCAGGGAGATAAAAATCTCACTGCTATCTGATAAACCAACTTTAAAGGGAATCAATACCTGAATCTATCACCTGCTTTTATAACAATATCCTGCACTAGAGCACAGCACAAAAAGTAGCCAGGAAACCATTAAGGGCAGGAAGTTCTTCCAAACTGGTTTCTCATAAACCAGAGAAAAGGGTCAGAGGGGAAGAGGATAGGAAGGGATTGTTGCTAGAGTTGCAAAGAAGTATTTTAAGGCTACAAGGGATTTTTAAGAGTCTCCTTGCAGAAGAGCCCCTGAGTGTCCCCAAGGCTTTCCCAGCCTCAGTAATTCTGTGATTATCTTGATTTTTGCTCTCTCATGAAGGTGAAATAATTTAAAATTTTATTCCCAGCAGCAGGTGGGAGTAGAAATTCCCAGTGTGGGTCACGAGGAGAGGGAGAATTTCCAGTATTTATTTAGGCACTGGAGGAAGTGGTTGGTGGGTGAATCCTTCCAGAGCTCCTCGTAGGAAAAGCAGGGAGGGGATTGATAGATTCTATTTTTAGTGAATATTTGCAACACATGGTGAGTCTCTCTGGGTTTTGAGTCACTGCAAAGCAAAACTACCTATTATCAAAGCTTATTATTTCATAAGCAACCTGCCCATCAGCCACTTAGAGGGGGGAAAAAGTGGCATTATTAATGCAGATTGGTATTGCTGTGTGGAGACTGCTCAGCCACTGTGAAAACTGCTCAGCCACCACCAGGCAAAAAGAAAAAAAATTGAATTATTAATGTGTATTATTAATTCTACCCAAAATCCCTTAAAGGGATATGAAAGGTTTCAGCCTTTCTTCTGAGGAGATTTGAGAGTGGTGAAGCCGGGGTGTGCAGAGCAGCTGTCTCCAGCATATTAAAAGAACATAAATAATGAATGAGTTATGGAGAATCATCCCCCAAGAAAAGCAAAATATGCATTGTTAATGTCTATTATTTGTATTAAATGAAATCCCCAGGATGAGGATTCGAGGAACTGCAGAGTGTCTGTTGCAGCTTGGTGCAAAATCCATGGGCAGAAGGAAATCAGGGATCAGGGATGGGCTGTCTTCCCTGCCAGGGATCAGGGATGGGCTGTGTCTGTCCTGCCAGGGATCAGGGATGGGCTGTGTCTGTCCTGCCAGGGATCAGGGATGGGCTGTGTCTGCCCTGCCAGCCTGGCTTGGGGAGTCTCAGAATCCCATTTGGAAGTGTCATAGAAGGGCCAGGAAGGGACCAGGTGGAGCCCAAGGGATCAGGGATGTGTTTACTGAAAGAAGAAAGGAAGGGGACACAAATTTTGGATCCATGTTGAGGTGGCTGCTGAGATCAACACATTTTGTTCTCTTTTTATGACAAGATGCAAGAAAATAGACAGGGAAGGTGATGCAAAAGGTGAAGAGTGATGTCCCAGCTGGACCTTCCTTAGTTTTGACTCTTGCTCTCCCCTTTCCCCTGAGGTTTATTTAGGGAGAGCCTTTGGCTTTAGCTGGAAACAGAACCAAACATTCCCAGGTGTCCTCTTTGCTTCATCTTCGGAGGTGTAGAGAACTCGACCCAAGAGCTGCAGCAAAGCCATGAAAACTCGAATTTGTGTCGAATCTGCTGGATCAAGAACATGAATGAGATGCATTTCATGCTCCAGAATCTCTTGGTTACAGGTCACTGAGCCAATTTTGTAAAACATGATCCATATTTGAGCCCCTTTTGAAGGATCTGAAGCCATCACCAGATGTACTTGGTAGATGAAGCCTGACTTACTTTGATGGTCTAACAAGTTGTAGTGTTTTGATTGAATATCCAGTCAGCTCAGGCAGCAGGAATTTGGGATGGGAACTCTTCCAGCCCAGATTTGGTGGGGTGTTTGGAAGCCTGAGTGTGGCAGCAGGGGTGCAAAGCAGTTTTTTAGTGTGGCTGTTTTGTTAACAGTGGGTACACAGCCCAAACCCATCTGTGAGCAGGTGTGTGGAGAGCCCTGCGTGGGGTGATCCCTGTGGTTGTTCCTATTCAGGTGGAACATTCCCACACCTGGAGCAGCAGGATCTGGAGCAGCAGGAGCTGCTGAGCCTCACGCTCTGCCCTGGCCCTGCTCCAGCTGCTGCCTGTCCTCCCGAGCCTGCAAATGGTTCTGTGGATCTGCTGAAAGGATAATTTGGAGATGGATGTGGTGTCATCCCAGAGGGGATTATCCCTCCTCTCGGCTTGGCTCCAGCTTCCCTTCATCCCCTCAGCCTGGGGGCACCAAGGCACGGCAGGAGGAGATGGTTTTTGGAAGGTTCTCCAGGAAGTTTTTATTGGGAAAAACAAAAACAAAGCCTCAAGGTGTAAAATAAGTGCGGCAGTCACTGCCCTGCCTTCCTCTCCTGAGAGGAATTCCTATGGATAAGGGTCAGAGAGCAAGGACTCGTTAATGGCTTAGGGGAGGATCTGTCACCTGCTCAGGAGCTGGAGAACAGGAGACTTTCTTTGAAGACAAATTCAACCATCAAATCTTTAATTTTGCTCTTAAATTTGTTTTGCAGATTTACTTTGGTTGCATCAAAAAGAATTTATTATTATTGCTGTTGTTGTTATTTTATTATTATTATTATTATTATTATTATTATTATTATTATTATTATTATTATTGAAGGAAACTTCATTACCCAGCAGATTGTCAAAGCTTTAAACAACACAACATTTGAGACTTTACACCCTTCTTCCTGCAGACCTGAACAACTGCAGAACAGATGGTTCAGCTGCTGGTGGAGGTAAAAGGCTCTGCAGATTAAAAAATTGTTGGCTATTTTTATGCCATCTCTGCTTTGGCATTTTGCCTCAGTTTTGCATCTTTTCATAGCACATAAAACGAGGCACTGCTGAATGTTTTCAACTCTTTAAAACTTCTAACAATGCACAGCTTATTCTGTGTAGCAGCTCAAAAGGGAGAGCTGACCCAAAGAAGGAGAGTTAAAAGTAATGGAATCTCTTTAGAATTTCTGATGAAAGGAATATTTTGGTTTAGGATTCTTTCCTGCTTTCATTAAAGTCACTTTCCCTAAACAGCCTGTGGTAAGAATTTGCTCCTTGAAGATAATTTTGTCTCAACACATTTTAACCAGTGCAATATGGACAGAGTGGCCTTCTAAAAGGCAAAATTCAATAACAAAATTAACTTTTATTGGGGATTTAGGATTAATCCTAAATAAATCCTTATCAAATTAGGATTTAGAGAGTTAGAAAAGCCCCGTTGATGATATTTGTGCCGCGTTGTTGTCCTTCAGAAAAACCTCTTGCTCCTTTCAGTCCTCTCAGGTGGTTTGGCACGAGGTACCTGTAAATAGCCAAAACTCAGGATATTTACCTGATTTTTAGCTGTGGGTGTGCCCAGCTCAGTGCAGTGTCCATGCATTGAAGGGAAGCTCCCACAGAAATTTGGCAGAACTCTACGAGCGATGGGCGCCGTCTCCATCCCGGAATTCCCGAGGGCAGGCAGGGCTTTTCCACATCCTTTAAAGACCAGGAAAGATGGACTTCTCCAGGCACTGGCTGCTCTGCAGGTCACCCCCAGCTCTGACACCCATCAAAGGGGTTTCATGTTGTCCTGAGTGTCAGATTTTTGTGGGCTGGCGTTGAGCCCACAGCCCAGGATGGATTTGGGATTGGTTACACCAAAGCAGCCGCCCTGGGGCTCCCTAGGGATGAAGTTGAGTTCCCAACTCCTTTTTCCAGAGAGGAATCCTCCCTGCCAGAGCTGACAGGAAGGGTCTCCAGTGTTCTCACAGAGTGTCCAGCTGCTGCCTGGAGTTCAGAGGGGTTGGGGCAGTATTGGGTTGGAGACTCCCAAAAAAACCCCACCTGCTTTTCTTGTGCCTGCAAAAAGATTCTGGCCTGACCCCTGTGCCCCACCACAAACCTTTCACTCACACCTTCTCCCCCACCACCTGCACTCAGTTGTTTCTCTCTTTCCCACAGGTACCAGTTTTTAATGATCAATGTGATCTCCACGGGGACAGCATTTAAGGAACCGTAATACTTAACAACCTCCTTACCTTAATTGAGTGTTTATCTCAGCTATTAAATATTCTTCAGAGTTCTTTTAGAGGAAAAACCTTGAGGTGCTCATTAAAATTAATGTGTGTGGTTTGTTTGTTTAGCTGCCAGAAAAAGAAAGCACACAAGGCAAGTGTTTCAAGCCTGGTAATGTGCAAAGGTGAGAACCAGGGTGCAACTGTGAGGGGTGGGAAGGAACTGGGAACAGCAGAGACTGTTTCCCTAATTTCCTGTTTTCCTGAGGTTTCAAACCTACACATGGTGCAGCTCAGGGTGATTTACTGGCTGAAGTATTTTTATTAGAGAGACTCTGCAAAATTAAGGGAAAAACAGGATAATTAAAGGTAAGTCCTCAATGTTGATGCTGTAAATTTAGCAAGACTTTTGAGTCACACGAAGCAGGCACAGGCAGCTGCTCAGCTGGTGCTGGAGCCCCAGGTCACAAAAGATTTGAAGCAGCATTAAATTACACTGCTGCCATGGTAGGCACTGGAAAGGCCAAGAAAAAATAGATTCTGTGGGTAGGGATGAAATATTCCAGACAAGCTGATTACCTCATGCGAGAAAATGAGTTAATACTTGCAGCAACCCTGGAAATTGTTTCTTCTTTTAGGAGTTACTTTCAGCTTTTGTGTTATTTGGGATTTAAAGGGCTTTTGTTGGTGGGCTCTGGATAGTGCCAGAAATCAGATTTGTGGAGCACAGAGTTCACATTTTTTCTTTGACAGTGGAAGTGGAGGCCTCATCTCAAATACAAGATTTGCTTAAGAACCATGGACAGGGAAACGGGAGCACTCTGATAATGGGAATGCTGTGCTTCTCCCCCTGTGTGAAATGGGCTCAAGAAAAGGCAAATATTAGGAAAAAATTAGGATAAAATTCCTCATGGAAATGTTGTCAAGCACTGGAACAGGCTGCTCAGGGAGGTGGTGGAGTTTCTATCCCTGAAGTGGTCAAAAAACATCTGAATGTGGCATTTGAGGACGTGGTTTGGTGGTGGAGAGTTGGACTTGAGGAGCTCAAAGGTCTTTCCCAACATTAATGATTCCCTGATTCTTTCTGAGATTGCAGTATTTAGTGAGGAAAAGCTCAGGATCAGTCAAATAAATTCCAAAGTGAGAAAAGATTTCCATAGCACAAGGGCTGGGCTATGAAAATCACTAATAAAACACATAAAATCCATCTATTGTTAGTGTGGGTCAGCTTTAGGCAAAATTGTATCACTTTTTCCTTCTAATATCCAGCTGATTGCAGGGTGTTCAAGCCCAAACCAGAGATGTTAAGTGGAGGAACTGGACAAAAAATAAAAAAGGATATTAAAAACTGTCTTACAGGGGTTTCTAATGTACTGATTTATGTGGGCTCAGGGGTGTTTTTGGAAGGAATAATGGAATTATTCCTGGCACTGATAGTGCTGACAGCAAGGCTGATTCTAGAATGATAATGGAAGATAAAGGGAATTTGGCCTTCATGTCAATAATTGGTTGATAAATGCAAAAAAAGGCAACCAACAATTAAAAAAAAAACTTAGTGAGTTTGAGGATTTACATTAAACAGAATACAGAAGAAAAAGGCTTAAAAGGTTATTATTAAAAAGAAAAAGTAAATGGTCTAAATGAAAAATGGGATGAATAAGAAAGTTACTGAAGTATTAACATAGCAAAATGATCTCACAGGGAGTAGTTTGAGCTCTCTTTTAAGGTTAGAATATTATGTATTTCTTTTGGATTCCAATAAGAAAATCAGCTCTGCTGTTTCAGGGTGACTCTGTTGAATTGTCTGCAAGAATATGAGAATTCAGGCAGCATGGTAAAGGTTTACCAAAAATAAATTAAATGCAGAAATTTCACAGATTCCAATGTCTGGAGCTCGATGATTTGTACAGAGCAGCAGTGAGATTTCAGGGCTCAGAGTCACCTGTGGGTCATAAATTTGTGGGATTTAACTAATTTCCCATCAGAACCCAAAGAAAAGGTGTTAGGAGGGAATGGCAGATGCTCAGAAGACTTTGCAGCTACAATTTCCAGAAAATTCAGTGTAATATGTTTAAAGCACCAACTTCCAAGGAAGACCAGACGAGTTCCTTCCTCTGACCTGAACTCCTGACTTCTGGAGCTCTGCAGTCACTGGTGACCCTCTGGCTGGGTTTGTTTTGGTCCCCTGTAAGTGCAGATGGGCTCCAACTGCAAAGGAGTGTGGAGCAATTATGAAAACAGTGATAAAAACGCTTCCTCTGCTGGGTGTCTGAAGCAGAGTTGGAGGTGGCTGCAAATCCGTGCTTGGAATTGGAGAGGAGCAGAGGGGCTCAGTGAAGGTGAGCTGAATAACAAATAACAGTTCTTCTGGAGTTGTTCACTTGCTCTTAATAAACAGCACCTGGAAGAGCAGGGGTGAGGAAGGAAAATTGTCATTAGAAACAGCTTTTTTTGTCTTTCATCCTCTGTCCCTCCTTCGGTGCTGCAGTAAATATTGATTTGTGGGCAGGAGCAATGAGGGCTTTGCCTGTGCCCATTCTGATCTCATCAGAGGTGAGCAGGAAAGGGCAATACTTAATGACATTTTCCTGAGACCAGAAATCACTCTGGTATTTAAAAAAAACCCCAGAATTATGCTAAAAACCGAAAATAGTTGTCATTGGGAATCAGGGTTAGATTGGTGCTGCAGAAAAGTGGAACTCTCCAAGAAGCTGTGTAAGTACCACATCAGCTGTTTGCTACTGCTGAGAACACATTTATTTTGTTCTTTAACCATAACAGAGCTGAACATCAGAGTGAAAGGGAGAGGAAAGAGATAGGAATTTAACTGGCAGAGTAAAAGTGGTGGATTTCAAGCAGGATTCTCTTGTCCTGCCTATGCAGAGCTCCAAGGCAGCGTTCGGAAAAGCCGCAGCAGTGGCCTGACCCCGGTCCCAGTGAGGGGAAAAATGACATTATTTAAAGGTTTGTTGCAGGGCTCTTGCATTGTTTTACACACCCCAGGCCTCCTGGGTCCTCATCCTGGTGAAGTTCATGGCAAACAGATCATTCCAGTGGGCAGGGAATTGCTCATCTGTCAGCAGCTGGAGAACATCAGGCCGTGACACTCGGGAGCTGTGACAGCACAGTGGAAACGAGGAAAAGTCTTGCTTGGAGCAGGGGATATTTCATCTGTGTGAATGTCACAGAATTCCAGGCTTTGGGGGGGTCAGGGACTCAGCTGCTCCCTGTGGGACCTCACTCAGTGCCAGGAGAAGTTCAGCCTCACACCTCGAATGCTCAGCATGGCTCAAGGAGCTGAAACAAGAACAGCCTCAAAACCTCCACCACGAGGGATGGCAGCTGCTGTGGGATTCGTTTCCAAACCCACTTAAATCCTTCCCTGGGAGGGTGGGCAGGCCCTGGCACAGGGGTGCCCAGAGCAGCTGTGGCTGCCCCTGGATCCCTGGCAGTGTCCAAGGCCAGGCTGGACGGGGCTGGGAGCACCCTGGGACAGTGGGAGATGTCCTGTCCATGGCAGGGGTGGCACTGGATGGGATTTAAGGTCCCTCCAACCCAGGCTTTTCTATGACTCTGTTCTCCTTAAAAATTTCAGTTTTATATCTTAGCCAGGTTCCTTATCATTATCAGGGAGCTTCAGTCAGCTGCACATCTCGTTTTAATGTCGACACAAAATGTCCAAAATGCATCCACAAAGATGGATTTGCTTTAACCAAGACTCCAGAGTCACATTCCCAGGAGCAGCTGGGCCAGCACTTCCCACTGGCACTCCATTTGTAAGGGAAAAAAAGAGAGATTTGATGCAAAAAGACACTTCAGTGTATTTCCAAGCTGAGGTGGGCTGATGTTAGACTGGGGCAGATGTCCAGCTCCTGGGCCCATCAGTCCCCAGGTGCCACCAGAGCTGTTGCACTTCACTGGGTTTAATTTTCCAGGGAAGCACATCCCTGTCCATGAGCAGATCTTTTCTTCAGCTTGCTGACACTTGGGCTGGTGCCCATCTTTGTGTGTGAACCATCTCGAACATTTAATAATCACCAAAAACATCAAATCAGGAACCAGCTGGGAGAGTTGAGAGATCCAGCCCTCAAAAGCAGCACTCGGGGTGTTGGTGGCTTCTCAGGCCAGGGGTAGGATCTGCATTCCAACAACCTTGAGGAATTAGTGAAGAAGGAAAGATAAAGCCACAGCTAAGGAAGAATTCATTAGGTAACACTTTTGTTTCCGATGCATCGTTGGGTGCAATTAAATTTTTGGCAGGAGCAGTGGTATGAGATGTTTTGTCCAGAAGGTTATTGCAGCTGGAACTGAGGGGCTGGACAGCCAAACAATTGTCATCAAAACAGGAGGGAGAGAAGTTGGCTGCTTCTAAAAATGTGAGGCAAAGTGCTGACTCCCAGTGGGAACCCAGGCTGGGCTCCTGCTGGGGGTGGAGTTCCCAGCCCTGTTCTGTGTGAGGGCAGAAAAATCTGCAGATACAAACTGCAGATGTGGTTTTATTCCACGAGGAAGAGATATTATTCCTCTGTCGTGTGAATCCATCATAAAAAAGCCCAAAACAACAACAAAACGAGCCAGATTGCCCCAAAAAACCCCAAAACAATCCAGCCACGAAAATATGGGAAAGCAACACGTTATTTCTGCAGGCAATTAAATCACAGCCTTTTTATAAAACATAAATCCTGCATTTCTTACCTGACTGCAGCAACAGACACGTTGAATAACAAATTATGCAGATTTGCTATTTTTCCCCCCTTTTTTCTGCCACAACTGTGTCTTTTAGAGAAAGCTGGATAAAATGAGGGGTGCTTTGAGGAGGGAACGTGGTTGTATCTGTTTCCCACCCTCTTTGAGCAGCCTGGAGGGTCGTTTGTGGCCCCCCAAAGGGCAGGAGCTCTGCAGGGATGGTTCAGAGCCCTGCTCCTTGTGCAGCCAGCTGTGAAGGAAGTGAGTTATGGAGCTTCTTTTTTGTTCTGTGTAAAACATTTCTAAAGGAGGCTTTGCTGGGCAGGGTGGGCTTTTCTTGCCCTTGCCAGAGGAAAATGTTTCTTGTCTTAGATTCATGTTGAGTAATTAGTTTTCTTCAGACCAGAGAATAACTAATCCACTGTAGTTTATCTCAGTAAAGGGTCAAACAAAGGCTTGGCTGTTGTGTGAGAAGAAGTTCCAAAGCAAGACAAATAAATACATCCTCCAGCTGAAAGACAGCTTTGTTTAGAAGCTTCAGGACCTCTCATGGATTTGATTTAAGGATTCATCCAAGCCCTCTGCAGAGCTTTGGTGAAGAGCTGAGTTTAATAAAGCAAATCATCAGGGCCCTGCACAGTGGTGGGAGGCTCTGAGGCTGATAAACAAGCTTTGCTTGCCCTTTAGATGTGGTTTCTGAGTAAAAATCTTGCTTTCTGTTCAGTGCAATAAAGGGAAGGTATCAAAGTGTTCTGGGCATTTCCCCTGGCTGCCAGGCTAATTAACCAGAGTGGAACTCTCTGTGTCGTGGCTTGAGACTTCTCTGATTGCATTTGTCAAGGCAGTTTTGGAGTTTGGGTTGGTTTATTTTTGGGGCTTTTTACTGAATTAAGGTGGATGGAAATGAGGCATTCCTGGTTTGGATGGTCTGTCCCCTCGAGGAATGGGCGTTCTCTCCTGGCAATCCACTGGTTATAATCTTGCTAAATATGGTTCCAAACGGCTGAAACCCAAATAGTCACAGGAATGTCAGCTCAGGAACACGAATCTGTGGCCAGAACACACAAGGATTAAGGGAGACAGAACTGCAGCAGGGAAAGGGCTGGAGATGGAGCAGCCAGGAGTGTCTCACTCAGAGCTGGCACCATGTCCTGTATCACAAACTTGCTCTTTCAAGCTTTTTTTGGGGAAAGAAGAGAATGAACTGGCTGTCATTTAATTGATGTCCTACCTCAGGTATTTAGAGTCTAGTAAGGAACTTAAACCAACAAAACACAAGGTTTAAAAATTGTTCCTTGCAGTTCAGTCTCTCCTAAAAGGAGAGATGTCACCCATACCATCTTATCAGCCAAAAAAAAAAATATATATTTATATATACGTACCTATTTCTTGGAAAGGTCATCTCTGCTGAAATGTTAATTAGATGGTGCTGTTAAATATTAATAGACTAAAGTTCAGCAACAAAAAGTCTTTATCTCAGTTTCATTGTAAATATATTTTTAATGCTGTGTCCCAGAGATTGTTCTGGAGGAAGAAAACTTTTTTTTTGTTTTCTTCCTCTCAAGTTGCTGCTCCCAGGAAAAGCAGGCCCATAAGTTAATGCTCTCTGTAGTAATAAATTTAAATTCTTGTAAGCAGAACTTTCAACCCAGCAAGTGCTGCTGCAGAAACTCTTAATAAATTAAACACATTCATTGCACTTTACCAGATTATTAAAACACTTAAATATTATTAGCTAGGTTGCCTGAGAGCAGTGGGCTTCTCTGCATGGAAATGTGTGCAGGGAAAGGCTTCCAAAAAGTCCCAGTAGATGGAGGATGCTCAGTGATTCAACCTATTCCTCGCTCCTTTCTGAATTCTCAGAGTAGCAGCCTGGATTTTTCCTGAAATTAATTGTTTTAATTATGGCAAATGGCTCGAATGGCTTCTGTGTGAGGGAAGAATTAAAACTCTGGGATGGTTTGGAGCAGAGAGGGGACATAAAGAGGGCACATGATGGAGATATCCCAGTAATGAATTGCACACACAGAAGGTAAATCTGGCACTTCCACTTAGCCTTTCTTATAGCACAGGAACCAGGGGACTTGTAATGAAACCGGGAGGCAGCACAATGAAAGCCATTAAAGAAAATAAGTATTTACACAAATGCATAATTAACCTGTGGAGTGAATTCCCAGGGGAGTGGAGGGAAGCCAAGAGCTGAGCAGGGCTCAGGAGAGGCTGAGGTGTTTCTGTGGATAACGGGAACATCTGGAGTGGGATGGAGTGGGAGCGCGGAGGGAGCGCGGGGCCGCGGGCAGGGGAGGGGACAGGGAGTGTGCAAAGCCCTGGGGAACGGCCCTGGCAACACAAACCTGGCTCAGGGAGGGAGGAAATGTGCAAAGCAGGGAGGAACTTCCCTAACTGATCATTTCACTCAGGTAAATGCTGCTGTGTCACTGGTTTAGGGAGGAGGAGGTGATGGGGCAGTGACGGCTCTGTGCTCGTTGTACCCCGACCGAGCCAAGGGAAGAGGTTTGAACATCAGGGGGAAACAAATCCAGGGCAAACCAACTGCTTCCATCCTGAGCATTATCCCAGCATTCCTAAAGAAAGGTGTGGTAGATAAATAAATAAATGGAATTCATCTTTGGGAAGCAGATCTGTTCTCAGTCACTGAGGTGGGGTGTGGTGGGAGCTGGGTGGTGGCAGCACTGCTCAATCCTTGTCCCTGCTGGTTTGCCCATCCTGTGTTCCAGGGTATCCACCTTTCCTGGGGTGTTAATGTTTGAAATGCTGCAATAACACAATTTCTGCAGATGTATCTCGTCCACAGTTCATGGAACTCCTAAAAGAATCCACGTTCACTTTTCTCGTCAGGGATCTCTGCCAATATTCTGCAGACCAAGGTGATTGATGACCCACATGACATTATTATTTAGCCTATTCTCCCTTTGCTAATAATAATACTAATTATTAATAATAATAATATCCAAATTAGGTTCCCAGACCTCCCCACCCAGCCCCTGCAGGGAATTGTTCCCTCCAAACACAGAGGTTGTGGGGCTGTAGCAGCCACGTGGCAGCCTGGGAGTGGATTTCCATTTCCATTTCATCCATTAACCTTTCCAGCATCTCTGCCAAAAGGTGCCCAAGGTACTTTGACCTCTTTATCGATGGCCTTCATTAACCCACTTGTCTGAGAAGGATTTTTTAAGATCAGAGCAGGAATTCCACCTCAGCACAGACAGATGTCCCAAAAGGCTTCTCATTCACGCTCAATTGGTTTTACAGCAATCTTAAATGTTTCCCAGCCCTTTTCTCTGTGACCTGCTTCATTCCAGGTGAGGTTTGAAAGCTCTGGAACGTGCCAGAGATGATCTGAAGTAGATCAGGAGCTGCCTCACAGCTCGATGGCTGCACTGCAGTTTGTGTTACTCCTCAGGTAACACAGTGCCTGAGTAAGAGCAGTGTTTGTAAAGCAAACTTGGTATCTTAGCTTGGACTAACAGATTACTTCTGTGCTGGAAATTCAGGCAAAATCTGATTCACAAGTTTAAAATAGTCTTGGTTTTATTCTGCAGGATTTGTCTTTATGGCTCAGAGTGTTAGGGGAATTAGGAACAAGATCTTCTTGGACCTAAGAGCTTTCCCTGAGCTTGAAATGTCTTGATTTTAGACACAGGGAGGAAAAAGTACCAACAGCAAACTCCTTCCATGCTTCTTGTGTCTGACCTGTGCATCTGAGGCTTTGGAACAGAGCCTGTGAGGACTTTCCCAGCACAGAGCTCCCTCCTGTGCTTGCTGTGCTCCCATCCTGTCTCCAGGGCAGTGCCTGTCCTGGGCCCCCGTGGCATTCCCCATTGCAGGAGGTCACCTCCATGTCTGGAATCCCTTTAAGCTCCAGGGAGTTGTGGTTAGGAGCTGCCACAAGCAGCCCAGCAGCTCCTCATTAGGAGTCAGTGTATTCTGGCTGCCTTTGTGTGAGGCAGCGTGCAGGGCTCGGAGCTCCTTCGCAGCACTGCCTCCTTCAAACCCAGCTTTAATGTGCTCTTTGCTTGAGTGCTCCCTTTGTAATTTGGTTGAAGCTGGATTATGAAAGGATCCTGATCTAAATGAGTCACTGTCCCACCAGAAAGAATGTGACAAATATTAAATATTCTTGTGTTGCTGGCAGATCTGAAAGCAAATCCCTTCTTTCCCTCTAATGCGTTCCTGCCTCTGTATTCTGATGATTCATCCCACTTATGGTGCCAATTTTTTTCCTTCTTCCCAAAGCTAACAGGTGTTCCTTGGATTTGCCTCATCTGTTAGGAATCACTGTTGGCTACAACTGGAAATTTTCCATTCAGGAGCCTCTGCACTGGGCATGGTGCACCTGGGCCCAGCATTCCCAGTCCATCCCAGCATGGAGCTGGGCCTGGCTGCCCAGGGCTCCACAGCTGCTGCAGCAGATCCCATCAGGGGCTGGATTTACTGCCCAGAGCCCAGGGCTCTTGTACCACATTATGGAAATGCAGCTGAGATGGAGTTTGCTGGGGGAGAGTGATTAAAAGCAGATATTCCTCCAAAATTATTCCCTTTTCTGAAAAGATCGAAAACAGGAACACCAACAGCTGTCCTTAGGCTGGAGTTCAGGGCTTTTTTGCAGCTCAGTGAAAGCTTATTTTAATAAGGTTACATTGTCCAAACTCTCATCTTTTCAAATGAAAATGTTCTGCCAGATTGAGATGGATGAGCAAATGATTGAAAAGGCAGCACACGTACGAGTTCTCCTCAGTGCTGACTTTGGCAGGCAGAGGTTCCACACATCTGAAACCATCACAGGCAGCAGAGCTGTCCCCTTTTGGTGGGAAATGCCAAATGGCATTTGACAAATATTAATTTGATTTGGTTGGATTGTAGTGCAATATTTTATTTGCAAGATGTTCGGACCTAATTAAAAAGTATTTTTGACTTCTTAAAACACTCTGGAAAACATCGGCCTCCTTTAATTGGAATCTGATAAACCAAGAACCTGGAGTAGTCAGCCCTGTTTTAATCTGATTGTGTACAAGTGGAAATTGTTGTAATACTGAGCAAAGAAGGATTAGAAAAAAAACATCTGAGTGCATTTTCTATTCTGATCTCTTTGGTTTGGTGCTAATTTTAATATATTTAATTTTCTTCTGAAAAACCTAGGGGAAGATTTAAGAGGGAATGGTAATACCAAGTTACCCTCGTTTTGTGACACTGATCTTGTGACAAAAATATCATTTTTGCTATTGCCTGTCATTGTAACAATTCACCTCATTTATTAAAGCTGTCAGCACCTTGACTTATATAACATTTCAAAGAATGCACAGGCAAAGTCTTGCCCAAATTCCTCTTTTCTCTTGCAAAAAGAGATGTATTGAAGGGTTGGTAGAAGTTTTAAGGGTTGAGGCTGGGGTGGTACCACTGCTCTGCAAGCTCCTTCCCAAAATAGCCCCCCTGACAAGGTTAATTGAGAACAGGAACGTTTCTCTGTAGTTTAGCACTGCTGAAATGTGCTGATTCAGGTGAGAGCACTGACAGGCTTCCTACTAGGGCTGATTATCTGGACCTTAATTATTATATAAATCAATTCAGGATAAATAAGACCTTCTTGGTGTAATGGCTGGCTGCCATTTGTGATTAATATTTCATTAGGCACGAAGCCATCAGAGCACTTAAGCAGGTGCTCAATTTTAGCCACTTTAGTCAATTATACTTGGACTCAGGCATATGTTCCCAGGCCTGGCTTGGCTGGACTGTTCCCCAAAGCTGAGCTGACCTTTACCTTTGTCATTAACATCACTGAATGCTCTTTCTCTCTGTACCACCAAGGATTAAACATAAAGAAATTCACTTATTCCGCTCACCAAAGAAGTGCTGTCGCCATTTCCAGGAGAGGGACAGCTCCTTGTCACCCTTCCATATGGCTGAGAGGATGCTTTTCCCCAAAGCCTTGTTTTCCTATGGATCCTTTGGCTCTCCAGGTGGCAATCACATTAATACACTGAATTATCAGTCTTTAGAGACACGAGCCAATGAAATGTGTGTGCTTACATCTTTTCTTTTCCTTGTAGTAAACAGATTAAAATAATGTTGTAGCTTTTCTGTGGTCCAGCAGAAAAATTTCACTATTTTCTACTTCCTGTGCTGCTCTTTGCATCACCAGCAGGTTTTACACCTCTTTTAATGCCTTACTTTTGATTTGCCACTCTTTTGAAAGACAAATAATCAAAAATCTTGGGCTGATAATGCCAACCTGAGGTCTGTGAGCAGCTCCCATGTTTTTTCCATCCCTTTGGTGGTGGGATCTGTACAGGAGAAGAGGGAATGAGGAGGGGCTGATGTGTCAGAGAAACAGCAAGTTTGGGAGCTCAGAAAAGTCTTATTTATGATGACATCAGTTAAGTTTCTTTGTTACTTTTCTCCCTGCAGATGAATAATTTCCAAAGCCTCTGCTCTCATTACTGATCTAATTTTGACTTCTTTTCGCTTTGGAAAATTCCAGCGTTGCCACATCTGAGTTTCCTTGATTTTCTCTCTTCTTTTCCAGGGTGTTGTAGGACAGGCTCATCCTCTGTGCTTCTCCTGCTCTGCACCTGCTGTTCCAAAGGGTGGAAGGTGCCCTCCAGGAGACCCTCCCTAAGGATCTGGGCCCTGCTGTCCCTTTCAGAAAGGAGGGAGGTCCAGCAGAGGAACAATTATTAATTTGTAATTGTGTTTCAGGGCTGGAAGGTGAAACAAAGGCACTGCTCAAGATGCAGAGGGACAATTTGTCCATGAAATGATGTCACTGTGGTCACAGGCTGATGGGCCAGGCTGTATTTGCTGCAGCATGAGTGGGTTGGAACCTTTCTGGGAGGAGGATGAGTGCTCTGGAAAGCTTTGTCTGGTTTTATTTGTGAGCAGCAAAATCCCCAGAGAAGTCCAGGCAAATCTGAAGGATTCTCCTCCCCTGGAGAAAGAAAAAGGGGTGATCTGGAATTCCTGTAATCTGTAGGATATCTGGACCTCGATTTCCCTGTTGTGTGCTAAAGACTTTGCAGTCTCAAGTGAAAGATCAAAATATTTCTTGGTCAGCAAGGAAAACCTTCAGCTCTCATGGCAACTGTAAATATTGGAGAAATCACAGTTTTCAAAAGTGTCAGACTACTGGAAGTTATATCCATGGTGGGCAGAACTGTGGGATTTAAATTAAGCCATTGTTGGAATGTATTTGATAAACAGGATGAATTATGAAGGCTCAAGAGAAGAAAAAGAAAGTAGGAGATGGTTAAATATGAGTAAAGACAGAGAGGCAGGTGGTGTTCCCTGGATTAGATGGTTTATTTTGATTTTTCTTTTCCCTTCTGTCATTAAATTATAAGAAAAGGGTTTGATAACTTAGCAAAGGTTCCTGGGTTTTATTAAAAAATCAAATATTCACATAGTTTAGAATTCCACTCATGGGACATCACAAACCTTTAATGGCTGAATGAGGAGGGTGACAGAACAAAGCAAATGTCTGGCATTGTGTGATTGCATTATTTTGTTTTTTTTTCTATTATTTGTGTGATGGCAAGGGGGGGTTAAGGAGTAATTTCAGAGCTGCAGTTGAAGATGTGAGCTGGTGTTCCCTCATTTACAGATTCTACATGTAACCCACAGCAAAGGCAGCTTGGCTGAATCCACAGGTCTGGAGAGCAGGAAAACTCTGCCAGATCCCAGCTCTCCTTCCTGATAAAACCAATCCAGAATTCATCCTAGAATCCAGGAAAACCCTACAAGNCTCCTTGTCACCCTTCCATATGGCTGAGAGGATGCTTTTCCCCAAAGCCTTGTTTTCCTATGGATCCTTTGGCTCTCCAGGTGGCAATCACATTAATACACTGAATTATCAGTCTTTAGAGACACGAGCCAATGAAATGTGTGTGCTTACATCTTTTCTTTTCCTTGTAGTAAACAGATTAAAATAATGTTGTAGCTTTTCTGTGGTCCAGCAGAAAAATTTCACTATTTTCTACTTCCTGTGCTGCTCTTTGCATCACCAGCAGGTTTTACACCTCTTTTAATGCCTTACTTTTGATTTGCCACTCTTTTGAAAGACAAATAATCAAAAATCTTGGGCTGATAATGCCAACCTGAGGTCTGTGAGCAGCTCCCATGTTTTTTCCATCCCTTTGGTGGTGGGATCTGTACAGGAGAAGAGGGAATGAGGAGGGGCTGATGTGTCAGAGAAACAGCAAGTTTGGGAGCTCAGAAAAGTCTTATTTATGATGACATCAGTTAAGTTTCTTTGTTACTTTTCTCCCTGCAGATGAATAATTTCCAAAGCCTCTGCTCTCATTACTGATCTAATTTTGACTTCTTTTCGCTTTGGAAAATTCCAGCGTTGCCACATCTGAGTTTCCTTGATTTTCTCTCTTCTTTTCCAGGGTGTTGTAGGACAGGCTCATCCTCTGTGCTTCTCCTGCTCTGCACCTGCTGTTCCAAAGGGTGGAAGGTGCCCTCCAGGAGACCCTCCCTAAGGATCTGGGCCCTGCTGTCCCTTTCAGAAAGGAGGGAGGTCCAGCAGAGGAACAATTATTAATTTGTAATTGTGTTTCAGGGCTGGAAGGTGAAACAAAGGCACTGCTCAAGATGCAGAGGGACAATTTGTCCATGAAATGATGTCACTGTGGTCACAGGCTGATGGGCCAGGCTGTATTTGCTGCAGCATGAGTGGGTTGGAACCTTTCTGGGAGGAGGATGAGTGCTCTGGAAAGCTTTGTCTGGTTTTATTTGTGAGCAGCAAAATCCCCAGAGAAGTCCAGGCAAATCTGAAGGATTCTCCTCCCCTGGAGAAAGAAAAAGGGGTGATCTGGAATTCCTGTAATTTGTAGGATATCTGGACCTCGATTTCCCTGTTGTGTGCTAAAGACTTTGCAGTCTCAAGTGAAAGATCAAAATATTTCTTGGTCAGCAAGGAAAACCTTCAGCTCTCATGGCAACTGTAAATATTGGAGAAATCACAGTTTTCAAAAGTGTCAGACTACTGGAAGTTATATCCATGGTGGGCAGAACTGTGGGATTTAAATTAAGCCATTGTTGGAATGTATTTGATAAACAGGATGAATTATGAAGGCTCAAGAGAAGAAAAAGAAAGTAGGAGATGGTTAAATATGAGTAAAGACAGAGAGGCAGGTGGTGTTCCCTGGATTAGATGGTTTATTTTGATTTTTCTTTTCCCTTCTGTCATTAAATTATAAGAAAAGGGTTTGATAACTTAGCAAAGGTTCCTGGGTTTTATTAAAAAATCAAATATTCACATAGTTTAGAATTCCACTCATGGGACATCACAAACCTTTAATGGCTGAATGAGGAGGGTGACAGAACAAAGCAAATGTCTGGCATTGTGTGATTGCATTATTTTGTTTTTTTTTCTATTATTTGTGTGATGGCAAGGGGGGGTTAAGGAGTAATTTCAGAGCTGCAGTTGAAGATGTGAGCTGGTGTTCCCTCATTTACAGATTCTACATGTAACCCACAGCAAAGGCAGCTTGGCTGAATCCACAGGTCTGGAGAGCAGGAAAACTCTGCCAGATCCCAGCTCTCCTTCCTGATAAAACCAATCCAGAATTCATCCTAGAATTCAGGAAAACTCTGCCAGATCCCAGCTCTCCCTCCTGATAAAACCAATCCAGAATTCATCCTAGAATTCAGGAAAACTCTGCCAGATCCCAGCTCTCCCTCCTGATAAAACCAATCCAGAATTCATCCTAGAATTCAGGAAAACTCTGCCAGATCCCAGCTCTCCCTCCTGATAAAACCAATCCAGAATTCATCCTAGAATTCAGGAAAACTCTGCCAGATCCCAGCTCTCCCTCCTGATAAAACCAATCCAGAATTCATCCTAGAATTCAGGAAAACTCTGCCAGATCCCAGCTCTCCCTCCTGATAAAACCAATCCAGAATTCATCCTAGAATTCAGGAAAACTCTGCCAGATCCCAGCTCTCCCTCCTGATAAAACCAATCCAGAATTCATCCTAGAATTCAGGAAAACTCTGCCAGATCCCAGCTCTCCTTCCTGATAAAACCAATCCAGAATTCATCCTAGAATTCAGGAAAACTCTGCCAGATCCCAGCTCTCCCTCCTGATAAAACCAATCCAGAATTCATCCTAGAATTCAGGAAAACTCTGCCAGATCCCAGCTCTCCCTCCTGATAAAACCAATCCAGAATTCATCCTAGAATTCATGAGCAACTCTGCCAGACCCCAGCTCACCTTCCTGATAGAACTCATCCAGAATTAATGAAAAACTCTGCTAGATTCCAGCCCACCTTCCTGACAAAGCCAACCCAGAATTCATTAAAAACTCTGCTAGATTCCAATTCTCCTTCCTGATAAAATCAACCCAGAATTCATCCCAGAATTCAGGACAAACTCTGCTAGATTCCAACTCACCTTCCTAACAAAACCAACTGAGAATTCATGAAAATCAATGGGAAGAAATGGAAAATGATGAGCAGAATTAAGCCCAAATTTCCCCTTGTAGTCAGTCTGAGGCAGAGTTTGGAGCTGCTCTGGTGCCTGCAGTTCCTGTCCCTGCTGGGGACATCAGTCCTTTGATATTCTCATCCCTTTGTCTTCCTTTTTCATCTCAGAACAAAGTAATGTGTTCTTCAACTTTGACCAAAGAGATTGGCAATGGTACAGGAGGAATAATCTTACCTGTCCAAGGCCCATTAATACCCACAAAAATATGCTCTAAATGAGACATTTATACAAATCAATATACATTAAAATGTATGGGGAGCCAAGGCAAACCAAGCAGAACTTGTTCTTTAATCTTCATTAAAAATAAAAGATTAAAAATTTATCTCTTCCTTCCTAATGCAGAGAGGTGTGGTGAAGGGAATGTGACCCGACATTTTAATGGAGCAGCACTTACATTTTATTATCTATACAAAAAAAAAAAAGGATTTTTAAAGTGGGGGGAAAAAAATTAAAAAAAGATAATACACTTTTAAAAATCAGCAAACAAGCAAACAAAAGGCACATGTGGTTTGGTTGATGTTATAATGGAGCAGGGTTTTTAGAGAGACACAGGCTGTGCTTGGGAGGAATTGGGATTTTTAACACACACAGCAGCATTTCCCTTTTTATCTCTGCATCTGGAATGTGCTCCCTTCCCCAGGACTCATTGGGTTGCAGATGGCAGGGAGAATTCTGTGCAGAAATAGGGAAATTATGTGGATGGGAAGAGGAGGATAAGAGGATTTTAGGGGAGGAGTGAGGTCCAAGGCCAGGCTGGACAGGGCTTGGAACAACCTGGGCTGGTGGAAGGTGTCCCCATGGCAGGGCTTGGAACTAGGCAGTCTTTAAGGTCCCTTCCAACCCAGGCCACCCTGTAATTCTCTGAATAAGAGTAGGATTTTGGGTTCCATTCCACTCCTTTGTTGTTTGCTGTCCCCTTGACAGTGCTGTGGATGATTTCTGCCTGCTCTGTGTCACTGTGTCCCATTGCCAGCACCCCTGGAGCACCAAAAGCAGAAATTCATCCTCCCCTGGGCCCTACAAGGAGCAGAAGAGGACTGCAACCCTCTATTTTCTTTATTCACACTGAGTTTTTCAGTGTGTTCAGGTGTGATCAGCTGAAGTGCTTTGCAGTTGTTCCTGATCTCTCTTTCCATCACAGTGCTCACCATGGGCATAAACAGAGCAGAGCTGGGCTTTCAGCTCAAGGTTCAGGGACCTTTTCTATCTAAAAGCTGCTCCTCTTACCCATTACTCCATCCTGTTATTTGTTCTTGCAGATAAACTTCTTTTTTTCCCCTGTTTCTTAAGATTTGCAACAGTTTGCAGGAGTTTCAGGGCAAGTGTGGAGAAGTCTGTGTCAAAAAGGGCAGAAAATGCTTTGTAGAGCTGAGCTGGAGCTGCTTTCCAGGGAGTTTATTTTCTGTAGGGATTCAGACCAAAGAGGGGGCAGAGAAGCTGTGCTGGCAATTGGGATAAATCCCTGGGAACTCTGAGGATTAGAGCTGATTACAACCCTCAGGAACTCAGGCTGCAGCCTCCTCAGAAGTTGTAATCCCACTGCCAGAAAACTGGGAGGGCACGTGGAGCAGCAAAATTTCCCTGGATTTCTCAGGCAGGAAAACAACCCCACTTTCCCCAGGAAGCTGAGTGGATTTATGGCTCATTTTTAGGAAGAATAGAAAATTTTCCTGGATTTTTCAAGCAGGAAAACAACCTCAGTTTCCCCAGGAAGTCGAGTGGATTTATGGCTCATTTGAATCCTTGGGTTTGTCTGGCTGGAGTTTGATCCTTGGGGTTTGGGAGTTGAAACAGAGACATCCAAACAGGGGCACTCCTTTCTAGCCCTGCCTGATTTGCATTTTCTCTGCCTATCCATTTTAATTCCAAGTTTCTTAATTTTAAATTCATCACTTGACAGAGGTTTTAGAAACACCAAACCTGAGGATGCCAGAAAAGGAAAAAGAAGTCCTGTATTTTTCATACAAATGGGCAAAGCCATCAGTGCATCCCTTCTTTTATGCACTGGGTTATTTTTCAGGGGGTTTCCCTGTCAACAACTCCAGCATCTGGTTTTTGGGGTTTTTTTTCCAGTAAAAGGCAGGCTTGGATTGTCACTGCTCTTCTTAACCTCTAAAAATGCTGAGTAAAAGCTGAGCTAATCTTGCTCTTAACAGGAAACAGAACTGAGCTCAGCTTGTAAGGAAAAGGGATGGAAAAGGGATGGAAAAGGGATGGAAAAGGGATGGAAAAGGGATGGAAAAGGGGGTTTTCCCTTAGAAAATCTATCCCCAAAGTGACGAAAAAATATAATTAGAGAGCCACCATTCCTTTACAAATTCTGTGCTAAGGGTAACCAATATCTGTGAATGTTCGGGGATTTTATTTAGCCCAGGATGTAACATTTGTTAGGATGTTGATACCCTCAGCTCAGTTACTGCAGACACTGGGGCAGGGAGCAATTTTCACACAAGATGAATTTTCAGAGTGGTGAGTGGTCAGTTGATGTCCAGAATTTCTACTCGAGGATGCTCCTTGTTTATTGTTTTCCATAAAAGAGGCTCTGCATTCAAAATCAGGAGCATGGGAATGGCAAAAATTAATAGTCTTTTTTATCTATATTATATATATATATTAACAAATATCCATGTGGGGGCAAAGTAAATTTCAACATTAAACTGCTCAGCTGAGTAACCACAATTTTAAGCATCGATACCAAACAATTCCTTTAAAATCTGATGGGGATTTTTGGCAGAGGGCAGCAGAAAAACCCTGGGATGGAGATGTTTTACCCCAATTCCTTCAGGGAGGTTCAAGGGTGGGAAGAACCGAGCAAAGCTTTTCTGTAATTTCACATGGAGATAATGCAGGATTGGCAAATGTGGCACTTCTGTACAGATATTTTATTTCCTTGAAGGAAAATATCCCACAGCATCCCAGGCCCTGTGTGGAACAGCCCCAGACACTTTGGTGTGAGCAGAACCAACATTAAAATGATTAAAAGACTGTTAAAAACTGATTAAAAGACTAATTAATACCACAGTTAAATACCACTGGGGAAACTCAGAGCACTCCCTGCACATGGGGGGAAATAGAGGTCACTAAAATCCAGGGAAAGTCACTGTTGGTGAGAAAACCCAGGATTGTTATGGGATAATAAAAATAAATCAGGAGTGGTAAGGGCCAGGTTTCACTGTAGGTTTGTCAGTGTTGGCTGAAGTTGTGACTCCATTCTGTGAGGTCCAGTTCTTACATTTCCTGCCCATTTTTATACCCAGCCTGGTGGATTTAAAACAGAGCTTAAGTTAATTAACAAGTTCAGCATTATCTGAGAGCAAAAAAGTTCCATTTGGGTTTAATCACGGTGTAGCCACAGCTTTTGAATTTGAATTTTTTTGTGAGTGGAGATTGGAGAGCCCAGCAGTGCAGAGCATCCCCAAATCCTTCTTTTAACCCAAACTCAGAATTACCTACAACTCACACCAAAGGTTAAACACACACAAACAACGTGGCTGGACTGGGCTTAAACTGAACACCAATCCCAAGACAAACATCAGTATTTACATGTTGAAATAAAAGCCTGTGTTCAATACCATTTTTCTGCTGTTTTCCTGCTCTGGAATTTCTCCTGAAATTTTTGTGCTCTGTGATTTCACAGTGCTCATCCTCCTGCTTAGACTTTCCTCTCAATTAATGACTCTGAGTTTGAGTTTTTTTTTCATTTGGTTTGGTTTTATTTTTTTGTTTTGTTTTGTTTTGGTTTGTTGTTTTTTGTTTGGTTTTTTGTTTGTTTGTTTGTTTGTTTGTTTGTTTTGGGTTTTTTCGTTTTTTTTTTTTTTGGGGGGGGGCTTTTTGGTTGTTTGGTTTGGTTTTTTTGTTTTTTTTTTTT